>JAXCHB010000244.1:3072500-3457500 GCA_036926305.1 Uropetala carovei | reverse complement strand
AAACGGAAAGGGTGGAAAGGACGGACTGCGCTAGAATCAAGGAAACATCGCGATACGAGGAAGAGGAAGAAATAAAAAAATACAAGCATAAGCAGGGAACGGAACTGGAAGATACAAGCGAGGGACAATAACCGACCAATAAGGGGGGAAAAACACGGGATTCGGAAAGAGAGAGAGAAAAAAATCGTGGAAGGAGATAACAACCAAAGATTGGAAAGAGAGAAAAACGACGTAAATAATTCGTAAAAATGATGGAACGCGGATGTGGACGAACACGAAGAAGGAAACCGTAGGGAAAAAACAGAAGACTGCGGAAAAAAATGGTGTACGGGGCGACGAAAACGAGATGACCGATAAATGAGCACGCTAAACGCAAACGACCAAACTATGTGAGAGGGGGAAAGAAAGTGGGATAAAAGGGATTTTCCTAGAAAAAAAACAACCGGAAAGAAAACCTATAAAAACGAAAGAGAGAGAAAGGAGGAATATGTACACTTTCCAAGAAAGAAGAAAAAGAGAGGAAGAGATAAAGAAAGGGGAACGAAATAATCCCATAAAGAAACGCAAGGATTAAAGAATCTTTAAAGAAGATTGAAGCGAGTCGGTTGGGAGTCGGAGAGAATTACGAGAGATAAGAGGGCAATGGGAGAAGAGAGAGAGAGAGAGAGACTAGGAGAAAGGGAGAAAAAGAGAGTGAAGAGGGAATAAGTGAAGAGAGTGGAACAAAGATACACCCCACCCTCTTCCGACCGACACGGTCCCAAGGGCAGGGCACGGAGAAGAACGAGGGAGAGGGAGAGAGAGGGGGGTGAGGGAAACGTTTGGCACAATGGTGGTTAGAGAGGGGGGGAGAAAGGAGGAAGAAGGGGTGAGGAGTGTTCGAGGCGGGAGAAGTCGGCACACGGGCGTGTGAGAAGAGAGGTGGCGAGGAGAAAGGGAGAGAGAGTGCAAGAGAGAGTTAAGAGGGAGGAGATGGCGAGGTTTAAAAGGAGGGAGGGAACGGAGAGAGAGAGGGAAGGGAGAGAGAGAGGGAGGGAGGGAGAGAGAGAGAGGGGAGAGAGAGAAGAGGGAGGGTGGAGGTACTGGGGAGATCTGGGAGGTAGGAGGGGAGGTAAAGGCTGAGTGAGGCCGCTCCGCGTTTTGAGATCAATACTGCTAGGAGCAGTGGACGAACTGTGGGTCTGGAGAGTGAGAAGGAGCAAAGGGGAGGAGAGGGGAGGGAATGAAAGGGAGGGAGGGGAGGGGAGGGAAGGAAAGGGAGGGAGGAAATGGAGGATGTTTTAGGAGTGGGTTAAGGAGGAGGAGGGAGAGAAAAAGGAGGGATGATTAAAGCGAAGGGGAGATAAAACACGAAGTAGCGAGAGTGAGAGAGGAAGAAAATGAATATGAAGAGAGAGGAGAGGAATGCTGAAGAGGGTGAGAGGGTGGGGAGAGAAAGGGAGAGGGTGAGGCAGGATGGAATTGAAAGGCGTAAACATAAAAGGAGGTAAGGAAGGATATACTGTTTTTTTTTTGGGCGGGCTAAATAAAAAAGGGTTCAGGTCTCTGGAAACAGTACCGAAGAGGGTACCAATGCGCCGAGCGAGAGTGATACGCATTCAACACAAATATCTTCCTCCTCGTGGAAATTTTTTAATAAACTTTTTATTAGTCGAAAATGCGAATGGAAAATTCGCGTTTCTGCGTGTCGTTCCTCCCTCGGTAAATGGATCCCCAGTTTTTTTTGTTTTGCCTCGCACGACGGAATTCGATCCAAAACGTCGGCTTGAATCATTAGACTAATTAAAAGCGCCACGCTTCATTCGCAAATAACCCCATCTGGAATCAAAACGTGGGACGTTGACGAATCGAGCGCGATTATAAATTGAACGTGAATCCCGCTTTTAACGAAAACATATAACGCCTCGAGCCGATGAATATATATTCGAGTATTTTCGCTCCGATGGCCGAAAATAAAAACGACGACGGAATAACTCACCGGACGAAAATCTGCGGGTAAAAAAAAATTCAACACCGGCTTTCATAAGCGACGAAAAACTTGTAACGCCATCAACCTTCATATAGCTCCGCAGAAATACGGCAGAGGCGCACGTGGGCGGAATCGGAAGCTTAAGACATCATAAAAAGCTGAGGATGGGTGGGAGGAAGAGGATGGGGAGGAGGGTGGAGGTTGGGGGAGGAGGGTGGAGGTTGGGGGAGGGGAGGGGAGAAGGAGGAGGAGAGAAGAGTACGACGCAGCAATGGTTACCGACTTCGTGAGAAAAGTGTATGCGGAGAAAAGGATGGGTGAAATACTCTTGAAAGGAGATAGATAAAAAGAGAGAGAGAGATGGAAAGAGAGGGAGGGAAAGAGAGAGGGAGAGAGAGAGGGAGGGAGGGAAAGAGAGGGAGAGAGAGAGGGAGGGAGGGAAAGAGAGGGAGGGAGGGAAAGAGAGGGAAAGAGAGAGGAAAAGAGAGAGAGAGAGGGAGGGAGAGGGAAAGAGAGGGAAAGAGAGAGGGAAAGAGAGGGAAAGAGAGAAAGAAAGAGGGAAAAAGAGAGAGGGAAAGAAAGAGAGAGGGAAAGAAAGAGAGAGGGAAAGAGAGAGAGAGAGGGAAAGAGAGAGAGGGAAAGAGAGAGAGAGGGGGAAAGAGGGAGAGGGAAAGAGAGAGGTAAAGAGAGGGGGGAAGAGAGCCTAACTTGCGTGGGCGAAGTGCAACGGGAATGAGGGAGGGAGGGAGCCAAGAAACATAAACCCCGAAAGTAAGGAGAGTGGGAGAAAATATTAGGAGGGAGGCGTAAGAGGGAGAGGGAGGAGGGGGCTTGGAAGTTCCACCGGAAGTGGGATTGAGGAGATGTAACCAAAAGAAGGTATGCAAGGGAGGGAGGAAAAGTAGAGAGAGAGTGAGGAGGAGGAGAGGGTTTGGCGAGGAGGGAAGACGTGGGAGGCATTTCATTGGCGGTAGATGGAAGGAGAGGGTTGAGGGGATGGAGGGTGAGAGAAGAGGGAATTACATAGACCGGGAGAGGCGGGAGAAAAGAGGAATGGGGAGGAGGAGGATGAGGAGGCGGAGACAGTGGTGGCGCTAGATCGATAACCTGAGGTGGGGACAGGGTGGGACGGGAGGCGGGATGTAAACTCGGAGTTAAGGGGAGGGTGGGAAAGGGGAAGAGTGGGAGGGGGGACGGAGAGAGGGAGAGAGGAGGGGATAGGGACGGGAGTGGTTGGTAGGTTAGGGCGCAGTAGAGGTCGGGAAGAGAGAAAGGAGGGCCAAGGAGGGCGAGTTGCATGAATGATCCGCGTGTTGGGGGGGTAATGGAGGCCCTTTAGGGGAGGGGAGAAGAATGAATGAGCTAGATATGAGAGGGAGGGAGAGGATACAGAAGAGGAAAAGAGGGGGAAGAGGTAAGGGGAGAAGAGGGAGAGAAGGGATGCAAAAGAGATGGGTAGGGAATGGTACAGAAAGAGAGGAAGATGAAGAGATATAAATAAGATAGAAGAGATTATGGACAGATGGTAGAGAGGGGGAGATATAGGGAGATAGAGGGGAAAGGAAATAGAAGAGAGAGGGGGAAGGAAGGATAGTAGGAGGGGTGGAAAGGAGATGGAGAGGAAGAGAAAGTAGATAGCGAGGAGAGAAAGGAGGGAGTAAGAAGAGAAAATAAATAAATAAAGAAGGGGATAGGTATATAGTAGGAGGGAGGTAGACAAAATCTTTTTTATTTGAGCGAGATTATCACTACCTTCTCCTCTTCCACGCAATCCGTGATGTAGTGGAGAAATAACGAGGGATGAAAAGGAAAGGGAACGGAGATAAGAGGTAGTGAGAAGAGAAATAACGGAGGACATAGGGTAGGATATGGACATGGAAGGGACCCAATGGCATCAAAACGAACCTGACTACATACTAGTCAATAAAAAGCACGTTGCTGACGACAGTTCCGTCCTCAACCAGTTTAAAACTGGAAGAGACAATTGATTGGTAAGACGCAGAATAATGTTCAAATCAAAGTTGGAGAAACAGAAGGTTATAAGTGCATCAAAGAAGACGTGAAGAAATATAATTATGAGATAATCGAGAAAAGATAGAAAACAATAGAAGCTACAAGAAAATGAAGCAACATCTCTCGATTGGTAAGAGACAGCTGGTGGCTTTGATGCTAGAAGACGGCTCCATAACCCATAGTAGGAAACTAATCCTGTAACGGGTACAAGAATTTTACACCAAGTTGTATAAGGATGCTCTAGCAAATGATGAAGGAAATGAAGAAGGAATTATACCCACCGAAGAGGTTCCAGATATCCTTCCAGAAGAGGTGAGACACGCAATCAGAAGTATGAAGAACTGAAAAGCATCTGGAGTGGATGGTATCGCAGCGGGAGTATTCAAAGCAACGGGAAATTATATGGAAAAGATTCTCGCTAAGATTTTTACTTCGCGTCTGAGGAAGAAAATGATATGTGCACTGAAGAAACAAGGAGTAGAAGAAACGGGCATAACCTTGATCAAGAATATCTGCGAAAATGCGACGTCATCTGTCCATCAGCATGAAGAAAGTCGCCTTTAAGACTGAAAAGGGTGTGAGGCAAGGAGATACTACGTCTCCTAAATTATTTACGGTAGCTCTAGTGCAGGAGCAAATGATTTTTGTGTAGCGTGCCAAGAAATTAATTTGAATCATCGGAATTTTTTTCGCGTGCCACTAGTTTACTCCTTCTCTAAGAAACTTCATATTTTATACAGAATATAACAAGATTACGCGTGCCAAGTAAAATCGTAAGCGTGCCAAGTAAAATCGTAAGCGTGCCATTTCTGGTACGCGTGCCACGTATTTGCTATCCCTGATCTAGAGGAAGTATTTAAAACGCTGGACTGGGAAGAAAAAGGCATAAAGGTAAATGGAGAACAATTGAGTAACCTGCGCTTTGCAGATGACATCATACTGTTCCCTGAAAGCCCATAAGAGCTCCGTAGAAGAGCTGAAGAGCTTGATCAAGCAAGCCGAGTAGCTGGTTTTAAGATGAATATTAATAAAGCAAAGGTCATGTACAACTATTTCACAAATTCTGAGAAGATATATATACTTATATGTATCAACGGAGCAGAACCAACGGAGAAGTAACCAGCATGCTTACTTGGGTCAGCTCATCACCACATACGGCTCGCTTCTTGGAAAAAAACAGGAAAGTGAAGATGGCATGGAGTGCTTTTGGGAAGAATGCTTCAAATCAGAGATCCCAGTCTTCCTGAAAAGGAGATTGTATGACAAATGTGTTCTGCCTGTTTTAACATATGAATGCGAAACATGGACCATGAATGCCAGGACCATCCAGCGCCTGCAAACAACAAAGAGGAGCATGGAGAGATGCATGTTAGGGATCACCCGAAGAGACCGCAAGAGGAACGACTGGGTAAGAAAGAAGACGGGAGTCTCTGGCGTGATTAGAAAGTGAAGGCGCTACAATGGCTGTGGGCGGGCCACATTGCTAGAAGAAATGACCAGCGTTGGGCGTCCAGTGTCATCGAAAGGATCCCAAGAAACATCAAGAGACCGAAAAGAAGACCAAAAGACAGGTGGGACAGAGAGTTTGTTAAGTTCTTGGGGCCAAGTTGGAAGAGGGAGGCAGTTGACAGGGAAAACTGGAAAAGTCTTCATCCGTCAATGGATTGAAAAAGGCTGATGATGATAGAGTAGGATGGAGGTATTGTTGACAGATAACCATCTTTGTTCGAGCGAGATTTGAGGCCATACAGTACTTTCTTCCTTATAACCCGTGAGGGGAGGTAGGTGAAGGAATGATAATGAAGAAAAGAGGGAAAGAAATTATTTTGTAAGAAAGGCGTGTCTAAAGTGATAATGAAGGAGAAAGAGATGTAATGATGTAATGAAGGAAAGAGGTAAGAGGGAGTATGAGATTGGAGAAGAATGAATGAGCTAGGAAAGGGGAAGAGTTAATAGTGGAATGACAGAGGGTGGGGCAGAGAGGGTGGGGTGGAGACGAGAAGCGAGCGCCCGAAGCGAGGTGAGGGTTAGTACAAAAAAAGGATCGAGGGTGCTTTCAGGTGGGAGGGAATGAAATTAAATAAAGGGGGCGGAGCTCGGAAGGAAGCTCCTGTAATGAGAGAGAAATGAGAAACTCGGAAATGTATACGTTTGGCGAAAGCGAGGGGACCCTGGACAGCGGAAGGGAGGAGGGGGGGGGGGGCACCGAAAGAGAACAGAGCGGTCGAAGATGAAAAGGATCCTTCATTTTTTTCCCCCCTACATTCGGCTGGATGATTGATTTGCGGAAAAGAGTCTTCGATCAATCAACTTCTCTTCCTCGTCACACTCTTCCACCATCGTTCGCGACGAGAATTTCGTTTCATCGGAAAAATGTTTCGCGTTTGATTGAGCAGTTGAGGTTTACTTTACTTTGGTGCGACGATCGAAAGGAGTATTAGTCGACGTTGAGATTGTTCGCTGAGGGAGAAAAAGAAATTGAAGTGCCTCCGTTTCCGGTAAGAAAATTTAATAGCATAACGAATCACCACTGCCGCAGTCATAGTATATGCACTCCGAAGTAATACGTATATACGGAAATTTCTATATGAAAATATTAGATAATGGACGTATATAAAGCTCTGTAGGTTTTCTGGAAGTACAGCCAAACATTGTCCAACGCAGATTTTCCCAAAGTGGCTTGCTTACCCAAGGTTAAATAAATATGATACTTATTCGTACAACTCGTGTTATATTTAATTATACGCATATCGGACGCGCACCACATCTTAACTATGCATGTGATATGATTAAACTCACAATCTGTATGAACATAAGATTTTTCCATAAGAATTTTAAACCGAGCTACGCTGTTTTGGGCAAAGGGACATTTTCCAGGAGCGTAACTCCCGCGTTGCGCAAGGGACTTCTGTACTTCTAAGGTACCATTGCGTGATAACTTCGAGAACTATGCGTGCACAGCACGGATCGCGGAAATACCACCCATTATATGAATTTTAAATAAAGAACGATTATTATTATCAATTTTATCCTCGACAGCGCAGCAACAGGAGGCTCTCAATAACCGTGAAATGGCTTTAAAAAAAAAACGAATAAACGATACACGAGATAATTTTTTTATCCAGCTCACAAAGAAATCGCTCCGGTTAATTAAAGCCGCTAGGATTTTTACTAGCCTTTAATGTACGGTAATATCAGATGATATCTTACGAAGTCACTCAAACGGTTAAAAACAGCGTTCCTCCGTATTTTATATAAATATAAAAGGGTTTCCCCTTCGCTCGGAGAAAAAAATTCTTACGGGGAAAATAAGAAGCGAAACACAGACCGAGTTAAAGAACGCGAAAATAGATTTTCAGCGAAGGACGTCGTCGGGATTAATCAAAAAAAAGAGAAAACGCTAAACGTAGGTATTCTTTAACGAGAAACACGAATCATCCGATCAATGGGAATAAAAAGAAACGCTGGTAAAAGCATAAACGGGGGACCTTGGCTGTCTCACGGTGAGATCATTAAAAAAAAAAAAAGATTGCACGACAGAGGAAAATAAACAAAGAACGGGAATAAAGCGGAAATGAAACGACTACACTCGTTCCCCTCTCTCTCTCTCTTTCTCGGTACTGCTTTAGCGGAGAAGTCGACCGACTCGAAAGGATGGACGAAATAATGAAAAAGTAATGAAAAATCGGACGAAGTTCAGCTGCCGGTTATAAATTGAGAATAATGGATCTCCGGAGGTTGAAGGAGCGAGGGAAAGAATAGAGGAGTGAACGGAGAGGGAGATAGACGATGGAGTGAGAGCGTTGAGGGAAAAGAATGGAGAGAGTCGGGCGAAAGGAGGAGGGACATAAAATAAAAAGGCAGTCAGGGCTCTAGGGTCACGAGGTACGATCCCCTAGGGAAGAAATGGGATACGCGAAATCCAACCACCAACCGCAAAAAAAAAAAAAAAAAACAAAACCACGTAGGAGACGTTCCGAATCAGGAAAAGTACGCGAGGAATTTTGATTTATTTTATTTTTCTTTCTTTCGCGGAATGGATCGGAAAAAATAAATAAATAAAAACGTGTACGATCCGACGATCATCTCCGTAGCGTGAGATTGAGAGAAGCGGTCGGAATATTTTTAGTTCATTTTCCTCCTCGCTCTTTCGAAAATTGAATAATATCTCGGAGATCTGTGCCGAATTGAATATCTCTCTCAATTTCTAGGAGAAGAAAATAAAAATATGCAGTAATAACGCGCGCAGATAATCCGGCTAAAGGAAAACGGATACTTTTTCGAAATTTATTTTATTTTTCGAATATTTCCGACGTTTTGGGAATTTATCTCGAATTCGTATCGTAATTTCCTCGCTTATTTTATTTAATTATTTTTTTCAGTTAAAAATCTTATTTCCTACTGGACGTCCACATGCCGTGCTACTTGGAAACAAATGAGAGTGAGAACCAACTCTTAAAAATCTAGATATATTCTCTCGCTCGTAATCCGCAGTAATATTAATCAATTCTAACACGAAGACTAGTATTTTTTTTTTATAAGGGAAGATATCATACTTGTCATTCTTCCAGGAATAAAGGCGGCTGGCATAAATTATTCCAATTTTCTGTAGAAATACGTTTACCTTGATAACTATTTCAATCTTTCATTAAAAGGAGAATCATCGGGTTTATGTCTGAAATCAAATTGACAAAACATATCTCTCCAACAGCCATTCTAGATTCGTTTCGGATACAGGGCAGCATTTTCTGAATCACCGCTGATGCCGGCTGCTTCGTGGCCGAAAAGCTCTTCCGGTTTCATCAATATTTTCATGGCTATCGGAGAGACATAAAACTATCTCCGAATTTCTTTTCCTCCTCCCGACTCTCTTTAATATCATCCTCTCTCCCACGATTTCCTTCAACATCTTAAATAATTATCCGCCCACTCCCTTCCTCCTCTACCGAATTACAATAAGTATTTAAGCCTCTCTCTACTCCTGCTCCACGTAAAGCCTCTTTATTTTATTCTTTCTCGGACTAAATCCCAGGTGCAGATACACACACACACACACACACACACACACACAAGTAGACGGTGCCTGCATTCTTCAAGCATTTCACCCTACTTTCAATAATGGGGTAAAAACAACTGCTAAAAATGGAATTTCAATGATTTTGGATTTTTTTCCTTCGGTTGTGACTAAAAACCTATAATCGTGCCAATTTTCAAGTCTCTAGCACATCGGGAAGTGCCCCATAATTTGTATCCTCATATATCCTATGTAAGAAGCAGCTATATAAGAATTATAGATACATATATTCAATTAATTACATAAAATCGACAAAGTACGAAAAAACTAGTATCAAACAACCACATAACACATAAATAATAGTGATCGTTTAGACTCATACTCTTTGTATTACTGTTACGGAATTCGTTCTGAGAGAAATTTCCGCTTAATAGGGGGTGGTAGTTGGAAATGAGTACTCGCTAAGAAAAGTTTCACTCTAAACCCATCGCTTTGAACTACGCGGCTGTTCCTGGAAAAACCGTGTAAAGCGAAACCGGGCAAAGTGGGGCATGTATTCCCGTCGGAATATATGTGGTTAATTTTGGGCACGGTCGTAAGCTCAACTTGCAACAACATTTACATCAAATTCAGCCTAGCTTACTTTATTGTTTTCTTATGAGATACACTCAGCCTTTTAACGCTCGGAGACTTTCCAAACCTTACTAAAGCGAAACTGATGGCAATGCAATTAAGAAGTGTTTCTTCGAAAGAAAACCTTGAAAAACGTGTAAAGCGAAACCGCGTAACTCTAAGGGTCACACTGTATTGGTAATTTCAGTCCAAGCGTATAACATGTTATAGGAGCTGTTTTGTTTTCAGCCAACCTATTCTCTACCAGAGTTCCCGAGTGATGGTTAGCAATGGTTTTTTAAGGCAAAAATGTTATCATCCCAGGGGGGCACTTAAGCTCCCTAGTGCTCCTTGAAATTTCGGCTCGGGTCGAGTCGCCTTCCACTCAACAATAAGTCGATCTCTTCCAAAAATAACTCGCTCGAAATCCTGAGAGAGAGAACGGGACACGCCCGCTCTCTTTAATCGCGAACAACGTGAAGGGAAAGGAGAAAGGAATCCCAGCGGAGGAATAGTGTCCCAGGAGATTGGTATCGTGCGTCCAACAATAGCACTCATCTCTTTCCATAATGATAGTCTTGACGAACGAGGACAGACGCGGGGCTTCGAATCCGCCAAGTTTCAAACCCGGGAATGAATCCTACGTGCGAAAATACTTACGCTATTGAAACCCAAAAAATTTGCGCGATATAAAGATAAAATTTGCTCCGAAATAAACACGTATATACATATTCAGAGCTTAAGTTGAATAACTAAAGTGGACGAGGATAAAATACACAAACTTGTTCAATGCAGAGAAGCTTTATTCGCGAAAAACAAACTCACGGATACATATACGTACATGTGCGTGCATTTTTGTTTCTCTTTTGTCGAAGTAGTGTGGATGTTCGAAAGTTTCAACAACAAGCCTGCCTATGTCGACGTGGGCGTTCACACCACCAGTTATGTGTTCACCGACTCTCTCCAATCCCCTCAAACCACTGCTTGCCAACTTATATATATATATATATATATATATATATATAAGGTAGCAACAAGGTGTTGGAGGAAGCCCAGTGGACACTTACCTAGATTGAAGAGCCGCTGGGGGTGCTGAGGACACACGAAAAACACAAAAACGACACAAAAATGGAGCTTTCGGGCTAATGCCCTTCTTCAGCGACGGAGAGACATATACATACATACACACACACACACCCTCTTTTTAGCGATTTTTCTAAAAGTAAAGCGTTTATGTATTCTGCTTGTCTGTCCGTCCGTTTGTAAGGGAAACATACGTAATCCTGCTATCTGGAGAAGTCAAGTTTTTAGAATAAGTTGGTCTATGCGAAAGCTATACATGGCACAAATTTGGTTCATCTGGGATTATCTGTTGGGTAGTAATCGAAAAATAAAATCGCTAAAAAGTACAGGCTGCTAAAAATGCAGGCAACCAACAATGCATCGCATCTCCTATTTTTTATTGTGGAAAGATAGCAGACAGCGGAAAAAAGCGCCGAATTTAATTTCCTCTGCAAATCTTTCCTCAATATTTTTAGAGTTTGAATTCGGTGTCGCCGACTGAACGCTAGGATGTGGATGAAATTGTTTAGCTGATGAATTCGTAAGAACTGTTGAAATACCAACGTTCGTTCGGTGACACGATGACATACCATAAAATACGTGAGATCGATCGTAGGGAAAAGCGATATAGATGCACGATTATTTTTCCCTTAGGGGCAATCAGGTGTCATAATTGGTAAGTCACACCTGCAAGCCTAAATTATTAGGGACATTTTTGATCTTTGCATATCGTGATACCCATCAGTTACGGGGTAACAGGCAGTGGGAGACGTAGGATAATTTGTATACTTGGAAAAAAGCGGGCGCTAATGTAGAGGCGAGGCGAAAATAATCATTGGAACGTTCAAAATTTTTTCACACACGTCTTTATATAAAGCGATAAGTGTGAAAATGACAAATGCTCGCAAATTGATATGAATAAACCTCGCCCTGAAATCCAAGCGAAACACTTGAAGAAAATGATCCGAAATACTTAAATAAAAATAAATTACACTCACCAGCAAAAACGACCTCGGTCGTTTTTCATAATATCATCGAGCCATTTTTCTTTCCTTCTTCATTCCGCTAAAAGTGTTTTTTTTTGCAGCCAGATGGTTGCTGAAAAGGATTGTTCGTGATAAGACGAAAATAAACTTTTTTTAAAAGGAGACCTTGTGCCAAATGAGTCAAATTAAACGGAGAGAATGGCATGATGAGTGCGAAACGCTTTCGCAACAGGATTTATTGATTGCGTCACGAACAAATGGCGTGAGTCGTATATTAAAAAAAGAATGTTTTTTTTCATTGTGACCACGAATGTGTCAAACCAAAACATGTAAAAATAAATTCTGGGATCAAAGACTCAAGATGTTAAAATTTTGTATAAAATTAACTTTAAGAATATTAACATTACACCCGAAATTATAAAAAATCACAATGATACCAAACGACAAAACGAATTGTCAGCTCCTCTTCGCTTGAAAATTACTCCCACGTCAGTAAAATAATTTTACGCGAACTAAAATCAATGAAATGAATGTCAGATGAAGATGAAGTGATTTAGTTATAAGATCCAATTGAGCACCAAAACGGCAAAAAACTATAAAACGAAAATGTTTTAACCACTAAAATTATATAATTTGATCGACATTGATTTATTCGCACTCTGGTAGGTACTGTACGTACCGAATTTTAAATTATCGATCTAGGTATAACCTGGAGAACATTAAACATGAAAAAAAAAACTGATTAATTCCCAAGTTTTTCACTAACCTCCCATGATATCGCCCCTCCGGGATGGAACTTAACAAATACTAACCGAACTTCGAAAAATAACAAATTTCGAAATCCGAAACGCTCATATTGGAAACCCCGGATCGAGAAGTCCGAAAAAAGGACATAACGCCATAATCACTAGACCATCAGGATCGGTCGAGGAGCGATAAAAGATCTCCGACACTCCGCCGAACATATCGACTCGGCACGAACAAAAGGATCCCATACAACCTCCCCCTCCCCCATCACCCTCCCCCATCACCCTCCCCCAATCACCCCTCCCCCTTCAGCGTGCGATCCGGAGAACTCGCGCGAGGCGAGCCCGGAGGGAAAAAAATTAAAAAGAACGATTAAAAAAATAAAAAAATAAACGCCGATCGATGTTTTATTATTATCGTTATTTGCGTCCTTTCCCCTTTTACTCGGCGAACCTTGCCTTTGTTTACGTTTTATTTCCCCTCCGATTGAGGGGAAAGTGAAAGGAGAGGGGAAAAAAGAGAGAAGGGGAAAACAGGCTCCACAAAGACGAGAAGAGGGGAGGGGAGAGAGAGTGAGAAGAGAATCAAGAGTTGGGGAGTGACGGAGAGAAAGAGAGAGGGGATTTAGGGTGCGGTTTTTTCCACAGGGAGAGAGGGGAAAATGGTTGTAGGGTTTTTTTTCGTAGGATGCGAATGTGGTTGAAATGGCTTATGCGGTGAGCCTTGGATTCTCTCATATTAATGAGTGCGGGAGTCGCGCGGAAAGAGAAAGGTATTTTTTATAGGTATTTAATCGGATGGTATAATAGCATATGTTCAAGAAATGTATTGACTCTGAAGAAAATTAGACATATAATAAAGTAATCGTAAAAATAAGGAGAAAATAATACTCTGAACGTAGTAGCTTATTAATCTTAAGACGTACCAGATAATGATAGTCAATGCACGTTAACGAAAATGGGTTCATTAGACAAGTTGTACTGCATAAATTACGTTACCACTTTCAGGATTATTTACGTTAAAATAATAATAATAAGTGTGGACACACTTATCCGTTGCTAAATTAGTTACCGATAGTCTACAAAAAACATACGACTATATTTTCAAATACAAATAATAACAGGGAAAAATATTTTGAAACAAACTTAAATGTATGTTTTATTAATACATGGATATCATTTCCGCTAAATAAATAGCGACACGTAAAAAGAAGCTGATGATGACTCCACGAGTCGCGACCGTGGCCACGTAATTATTTTTGTATAGTGGAAATTGCAAGAAATTTTTAAAAATCATTTAAAAATGCAATTCAGAATTTATTTAAAAAAATATTTATCTGCCTACACGCATAAACACACACAAACACTTGCATACACGCATTCACGCCTTCTAAAATAAACACAAAACTATCGATCAGATAGGAGTCGGGTGCAACAAACTCAGCAAAATTTCTACCTCACCCGGAAAGTGGAAAAGACCTCGCATAGGAACTACCTATTCGCGTCATTCTATCGATTACATGATAAATTCCGTTAGCGTTACACACCCACCCCTTAAGGCGAATCAATTCGAAAAACTAGTTCGAATTGGACGGCGCGTTACCTCCGACCATGAAACGCAACACAATACGCTCACTTTTCGAGAGCACCTGCTCTTCGCTCACGATGCGTGCGGGAAGTGGTTCGGAGAATGTTAACTCGCTTCAACCTGATGTCATGCGGCATTTGCATGGAAAGAGAAAGGGAGGAAAGCGAGGTAGTGAGTGTTTGGGCGAAAGCCACGAGGAAAATTTTATTTTGGTAAACGAGGAATTACAGCGGCGGTGGATTTTTTTTTAAATCAACGCTAACCACTTTGGAAGGATTTCTTTAAACCTTTCTAAAACGTTTGTTTATGCCGGTTTATTTTCTTTGAAAAATCCCAAAACCTCAAAATTAAATTGCGCGAGGGTCAAATTAATTTCGAAATGTATATCCACATGTGACAATTTCAATACATACCGAGGGCCGAATTTCATAACAATGAACTTTTTAGCACTTTGAAAAAGAAGGTATTATATAGTAGTTTTAAAACAAAATAACTTCCACTTCCTAAATATTAAACATTTCATACGGTTACGTCTCGCTTTGTCTTTCCATGTCTATCTAGACAACGCTTTCTTTTACATCTACTTACTGCAGATTCAGTAATGTGAGGATCGCACAATTTAAACAACCTGGCCCCAGTATGTGGCCCGCGAGCCCAGGATTAGATCTCAGGCCCTCTACGTGGAAGGTCAGCACTCTAACCATTCCGCCACCACTACTCAATTTTCCTTTCGCTTAAATAACAGAGAAAAAATACTTTCGAACCGACGTTGTTCACTTGACGGAGAAAAAACCCACCCATCGCTCCGTCGAAACGATGAATATTCGACGCAACGCGAAAAAGAAACACCCTCCCTTCAAAATCCGACAGACAATGCCGACGCAATACAATCGAACGAAGACCGCGTCGACCAGGCTCCAGTCGATATGTATGTACTCCGCGCGCATAGCATCCCTTGAGAAAGACGGTCCTTGGCAAATCTAGGGATTTTTCACCGGGACTTCGGCCAAGCGGAGAGACTACGGGATAAAAAAAGAGCGGTGAGGAGAGAGGAGAAAGGGAGTGGGAAGGGAAAGTTCTTTGGGTACGTGCGTGGGTTGGAGAAGGAAAAAGGAAGCAAAGCAAGGGTGCGTGAAAAATAAAAGATCTTAGAGGAAGATATCCCCCAAGACCTTGGGATCGGAGAAATTTAGAGGATTAAAAAAATCGGAATAGATAAACTTTCTCGGTCGCCGCCACCATCACCACGTGACCTCCCCCTTGATTAAAAACTTTTTAAATCGGCTCTGCCCTTCCGTCCTAATAATAACCTCCTCTCTGAACCCGCGTCGGGCATTTAAAAGAATAGACGAGAGACCGCGGGGATTTGAATTACCGCATCCTCGGAACACCTTTATTTTTGTCATCTCACGTGGCTTCATCGTCGGCCATTTTTTTTAGAACAGCGTTAGAGAAAAAAAACTCCCCAACTCTTTTGATCGACGAAAACAAAGCTCGAAAAACGTAAACAGTTTTCATCTTTCGCGTCCCCCGACGCCATTTTTTTTTCACAGTTAAGAAACGAACCGTCTCGCTGGAAAGGAAAGGATGATTCACGCGTCCTGGGAGCCTCGGACGACCTTGCGGGGATAAGAAATACGAGCGAACGAATTCGAGTCTCGTCGAACGTCAAAAGCGAATTCGAACGCGCGGATGAAACGGAACGATTTTTTTTCGTACGGACGAGAACTTCTGATCGACGTTAAAATGGCACGTTCGCTTTTGCGATTATAATTTTTTTATTCTTTCTTCCTCTCTCAGCCCACAGATGGAAAGAAAAATATTAAATCACTGCCTCCAGCAACGGACGAGAACGAATTATATATATGTGTGTGTGTGTGTGTGTGTGTGTGGGTCTGTGTGTGTGTGTGGGTCTGTGTGTGTGTGTGTGTGTGTGTGTGTGTGTGTGTGTGCGCGCGCGCGCGCGCGTGTGTGTATAAGTGGCAGCAAGGTGTTGGAGGGAGCTTGAGTACGTTTCTCTCCGCAGCTGACGAAGGGCTTCGGCCCGAAAATCTTGCGACTTTGTGTTATTTTCGTCTCTTTTCAGCACCCCCAGCGGCTCTCCAATTTTGGTAAGTGTGCACTGGGTTCTCTCCAACACCTTGTTGCCAACTTTATTATTACCTTTCCTTTTCCTTAAGCATATGAACACGAACACACGCACAAAACGCACATAGAAACCCGTTTTTAACCTTCTACCACAGAAACGGGGAGTTCCTTATTACCTGCACCCTGTGACATTAAAATAAAATCCACATATAAACCCGACCACCCAGGAATGTTGAAAATAAAAAATCCCTCGGTGCCAGGAAAAAGTGACAAGGATTACGTAAAAAAAACCTCGCGAAAGAAACAAATAAGGGAGAGAAAATAAAAAAACCGAGGACACAAAACGGAGAAACCCTGAAGGATAAAGATAAAAACACTAGAAGAGATAAGGACGAAGAGAAAGAGAGATAGGGTGGGAGAGGCAAGAGCGAAGAGATGGAGAGACAAGCGATGTGAAAGAACGAAAAAAACGAAAGGCACGAAAAACAGCCGTTTGGTGGTGACCTAGTTTCGCCTCCTTCTTTCCACTTCCCCCACCACCACCAAAAGCCCTTTCCATTCCGAGGAATGCCTTAAGGGGGCCCCTATAGTAGTAAGGGAGAGGAGGAGGGAATAACTCGACGGCAGATGGCAGCATCGATACGGCGAGGACGTAGGAACGGGGAGAGGAAAAAAATGGGATAACATTTTTTTAAAAAATGTGTGCAGAATGTACTAGGGAGGAGGAGGAGGAGGAAGGGTTATTGGGGGAGGTGAGGCGCAGAGGTGGTGCCGCACGCGGAGGAGAAGGGGGGGAGGCGGAGGGAGCGAAGAGCGGGTGAGGTTTGCTCTGGGCGCACCAGGGGGCATTGACACCACAGCTAGCGCCTGGGAACAGAGCAAACCGTTCCCCTGGAGCTAAAGGCAGGCGGCGAAAACTCTCCCTATGTATGAGTTACCACCGCCTCCGAATATGCTCCCACCGCCCCCCCTTCCCCACCACCCACTCCCTCCACCCGCTTTCCCTCCTCTCCACCCCTTTCTCTCACCCCACTCAACCTTTCTTATCCGTCCCGAGATCGTTTTTACACCGACATGGGTGAGGAATATCACGTACGGAGTCGAGAAAAAAATCGAACGTCGTGTAGCGGGCAAAAAGCCCATCAGTTCGTAAACATCGCGACATTTCGGGATAATGTAAACAAGCGAAGTGATCAAATTTCAAGGAACCCTACTAAAATCGTGCGAGGGATTTGAAAACGGCGGGTTTCGCAACGGGAGTTACTTAATTGAAATGTGTCGTCGAACTTTATCCGAGCGGAATCTTATGAATGGATGCCAAGAAAGGTGAGGAGAATTCGTCGATAGTTTGAAAGACAAAGAGAAGAACATAACGTAGCTTAAATGTCCTTTTGCGACGCGGACGGGGGGTAAAAACGCGTTTGTTCCTTCCGTTGGATTCGAACCGGCAACCTTAGCATAGGTGGTCGGTTACTGAAATCAACTCGACTGCCAAGGACGGCATTTTAACGAACCCACGCGTCGCTAGCATATACATGAAGCCATATAAACGGACAACAAAAATAATCGACCTCATTTTTTCACGTGTCGAGAGCCATTGAATTATTCACTGAAAAAAAATCTTTTACGGAGTCTTTTTGAGTTAGGTGCTGGAGGAGAGTTTTCCGAAGAGATTTCGTGAAACGAGCATCTCGAAAACGTCTTGCGAAGGCATATTTTCTTACGAACGGAGTTCTTAGTCAACTCCTCGCTTCGTGATAAACGAAATAAAAAATAACTTATTGTTAGTTCCAATCATTTATTCTGTGTACCTTGGGTGAATGAAGAAGACTTCATAACGAATCTTGAATTCTGAATTATTGCAAGTCCGTTATGTAACCTTATTTAAGTCTGAGTATACGTCTAAATACATATATGCACAATTTGACTAATGCCGACAATACTTTTCCTTTTTATTTTATCAGTATATATATATATATATATATATATATATATATATATATATATATATATATATATCATATATACATATACACACACACGGCACCCCCGCCTCCCAACTTCGACAGTGGGAATTAGCCCATATATACCTATTTGACTTCCCCCCCCCCATCTCGATCTCCGCTAGCCTTATTGGTCATTTCCCCTCCCCGCCTATCCTCGAACTCCTCACATCACCCTCTTATATCCCTACCCACTGTGTCACTTCAAACAGTACCTCTCTATCCGTTGCTGACGAAGGGCCTCGGCCGGAAAAGCTTTCAAATTTGTGTTGTTTTTCGTGTATCTTCAGCACCCTCAGCGGCTCTCCAGTTTTGGAAGTGTCCACTGGGATTCCTCCAACACCTTGTTGCCACCAGGGCCAGTTTCCGACGTAAGCGACATAAGCGATCGCTTACAGGTGCCACTTCAGAGGGGCGGCAAAATCAATATTTCAGATTTTTACATTTTCATTTTTTTCAAGGTTCATTGCACAGAACTTGAAAACAAATTATATTTTAAGCCATGATATTTCATTTACATTCAGGGTCTGTTTAAGGTCTAAGCGACGAAACCTACAGCTTACAGGTGTCACCTAAGAAGGGCGGCAAGAGGAACGTTTTAAAGTTTTACACTGTCTAAAACACGCCGATACACTGTGCACTTTCCTTAACCTCTTTAGCGTAATATAACCTTTGATTATTCGGGGTTTGTCTCTTTGTGCAACTATTTAACATTCGGGATCTCTGTCTTTTGCACGTAGCTTCCCTCTCTGATGACTTTGCAAAGAAAAAAGCACGAAAAAATTTAATCTCGTCCTTCTCGAAAAGTGGGTTCGTAAAGTTGCAATATAAAAATATTCGGTAATATAATCATTACATAGTAATTTTATTATAAGGGCAGTGAATGTTTTATTTCTATTTTCTGATAATATTTAGCTGAATATTTTTTGGAAAAAATAAAACTCAGTAAAATAAGTTTATTTTCTTTTTTTATATATCATTAATATTATTTCATGCCTTTGACATCCAGGGGGCGGCAAATTTTTACCTCGCTTACACGTTTTTAACTGAAACCGGTCCTGGTTGCCGCCCACCTTTATAATTACCTTTCCTTACATTGCATATATACACACACACACATATATACATGGGTGTGTGTATACATATGTACATATATCGTATCGACTTTTCGGCAAACTAGGCCACGTATTTAAGCATTCTTTCAACGTAATTACTTTCCAATAATTCATGCAACACCAACCGCGTCCAATTAAACATAACGGAATAGGCCACCAATTACTAATCACAACGCAAAAAGCATCGCTGCACATTCTTACGCATTATAAACCGATCGGGTTGACATTAATGGGAGGTTTCGATCTCACGCAACGTACAATGGAAGTTCCATGACCTTTCGCCGAGTAGGAGAGAGGGTGACATCTGGAAGACGGGAGAGAGAGGGAGAGAGAGAGGAAGGCGGAGGTGCGCGAATAGCACACTTCCATATATACACGTGCAAGCACAAAAGGGGCGAGAGCGGGGCGATGACAGGACGAAAGGGCTAACGGAGGCACGCTCGCCTCGCCCTTCACCGACGCCATCTCGTGACTTTCGCGAGCGGTAAACAAATGTTCACCACATCCCATCTCATTAACGTACTCTCGTGTAATTCCTAGTCCGTGGAGTGTTGGAGGAGAGAGAGAGAGAGAGAGAGTGAGAGAGGGGATGAAAGCGTGACATTCGGCAAATAGTGGCTCTTGACGTAATTAACGCGTCACCGGGGAGCGAAAGAGACGTGGAGAGGAATATAAAATGCTGAAAGGGGCGAATAAGGCACAATTAATGACATTATTCAATTTAGAAAACGAGACCCAAATAACGTTATTATCAAATTGAGAGGGATGAACAAACAAGCCGACCGTGGGAATTAATTCGTCAAAACGTCTTCCAACGGCCTGCGGACGCAGCTTACGAATGAATGATGATGATGATGGCGGACAATAAAAAATAATGCATCTTCGTGGCGAAGAGGAATATATTTTTAGGACGTCTTATTGTTTATCTCTCTAGCCATTACATTCCAGGATGTAATCATCAGAGCAAGTTAAAAGTGTTACAATTTTTTTCATTGGAACACTAGAAATATAGAAAATTTTCTTGAAACCTATAAACAATATAATTTCCATTCAACAATAGAAATAAAAGACCAAAAATAAACTTAAAGCTACATTCTATGCATTACAATAATGGTAATTATAAAAATGCCAAGGAATAAAAAATTTTTAAGCAGATTTCACATTCTTATTTGAATATGGCCTTTGATTGCAGGAACGAAACGAGAAAAAGGTAACTTATAGGGATATGTTTTTGCAGAATAAATTAAAAAGAACATTCATCGTAATAAAAGTCATACTTTGCGTTATATTTATCAATTAAACCCCAGTTCTCATTAAAAACGAAACTAAAAATAGACTTTCAGAGGTAAGCGACTTCAAAAAGATATCACAGAAACATGGACCGTAGCAACAGTATTTTCAATGATGATTTTCGGAAACAAAACGATAGTTTCCAAAAGAAAAAAGAAACATTAACGAATAGGACTGTCCTTATATACACTCCATGTCACGATCACGACTCTTCCACGAGCTAAAAAGAAACGGACACGAAAGATCCGAAGCGTCTCCTAAGAAAGCAAAGTCGGTCGCGGCCAGTAAGAAGGGGGAAAGAGAATTTTAAAAATAATTAATCAAAGGACTGAAGGATCTCAATGGGCCAGGAACGAATACGGGAAAATTGAGGGAGACTCACAGAGACGCCAGAGAAGAACTCCGATTACGGAAAATTTTGAGGAAAGGGGAGAAAGAGGATAGAGAGAGATAGAAAGGAGTGAAGATATTAAAAGAAGACGCGGAAGAGAAGAGAAAATGAAGTTGTGTAATGAGCCATCTCTATAGGAGCCGATGGCACGCCGTTTTCGGGTTGAGCTACGATGACGTCATTCTCTGCAAAAAGAGTGGGTGAAGCTACCGGATGGAAAAGCGTAATGGATGAAAGGAAATAAAAGACGATGGTCTGAACAGAAGCGGGTGACTGGCCGCCCACTCCAATTGAACGAGATGGGTGAGGATAACTGCGATACGACAAAGAGAAAGCGCGGCTTGAGCACGGCCGAAAAAAGACGGACTTGAACAGAATTTAATTCTTTTTTTTTCGGGAAAGAGATTATGGAGCTGGAATCCTTTTATTAAAAAAAATCGCCCAGAGGGCAGTAAAAGCTGGTTATGGAGTCCGTCATACGCGAAACTGAAATACCAGCCCAAAGGAGATTTGACGATTTACCCAGGGATCATTACGGTAATTCACGTAGCGCGAGGAGAGAAGCCGTAGGGAAGAGTTTAAAAGAATCGATTTTATTTTTCAACCATCTACTTTAAATGAATGTAATATTAAATTTTAAGCTGACTCGGATTCTTTTTTCTCACAATATATTGCGATTAGAGGGGACAACAGATGTATGTACGGTGTAATGACACGCCCTCCATATGCCTTTGGCGGCTTTTAGGGTAATAACGTAAACATAAATCGCTATTTTCGATAAATTTATTTACACTAAATAGTCGGGTGGCGCAACTTTTAACGATATCTGCCACATAAATTATATATAGTTCATCGTTATAATTTATTTATTGAACAGAAAATCCATGACCTTTTAAAAATTATTATTACATATTTTTTTAAAAATTTAAATGATTTCGACAGATGTTTTATTTGTTTGTTTATTTCAAATTTCTTTTTAGGGTTTATACATTAACAACTATATGGTAACTATGTTTAGCGAAGGTGGTGGTGTAGTGGGATAAGCGGTGGCTTCGTAACGTTACGATCTCGTGTTCGATTCCGATTATAGCAATTTTTTCAATTTCTATTATTTTTTAAGCTGGTTAGACGATCCTCATTACATAAAATTAAATTCTTTTTCTTTTAAAGTACTTTTAAAAATATTTTTTCTTGTTACATATGAGTTGGAGTTTTACAGGCTCAAGAAGGGCCTCGCGGCTACCGTATCGGTCACAAGAGGTCACGACGTTCCCATTGTGCGGCACTCCATCAAGCATTCCTTTCACTTCCTCCACCACTTTCGTCATCTTTTACAATCTACAAGGCTATCTAAATTCAGAATTAATTTTTTCCTTAAATCAATACTACCTACTAATAAAAATTAGCATCTCAGAGAAACATTTTACATACATATCAACAATTATAAAAAAATTAACCCTAATTTTCAAAATGGCTATCTACATTTAGATATAATATTTAGTTACACCTGCATTTAAAAAATCATGGGTCAGTTACCGCCCGTGTCAACTTTCGCTAAAATCAATAAACCACCGTCGTAATCGACAAAAGAAACAGAAAAGAAAAAATTAAGTTTCCAATTTGACGAAAGCCGGAATTTAGAATAAAAAGAACGGAAAACGCCCTTGAAGATGTGAATAAGACCCGTTTATTCGCGTGGAAAATGAAAAAAGATGCAAATTCAAAAAAGTGAATTCTGAATGAGAAAGCAAATTTAAGGAGGCGAGCGTATGGAAAATGAGGCGAAGGGAATGAATATAGAATGCGAAAAGGAAATAAAACGCCGGAGATGAATGGAACCGCATGCCCGAGCTAAACTTGCAAAAAGGGAAAACGCAGGAAATATTTCCATACCGCTCCGAATGCAATTTCCGTGAGATTATTTTCGAATGGGAAATTTATTTAGCAAATTCTCAGCATGTGGTATGTATATATATATATATATATACACATATATATATACATATATATATACATATATATATACACACACACACGCGAAAAACCATTCGATATTTCATCTTTTCTGTCGGAAACGTTAATGACGTCAGAAATGATGATTCCAAGCTGCAAAAACGCGGTGCCGTAGTAAAGATTGTATTTTGCCAGCTCATTTTAAAAGGTCCTAAATTCGGCAAGCCACGATCCACGGGGAACATTTGGCACGCAGAGCTATGATGATAAAGGGATCAGCGAAATCTAACATAAATTTGCACATTTAAAAAATTAAAATTATGGTCATAAAAACTTTTCTGGTATATACGTATATGTCCCTGGAGAAAATCAGTTTTCCGTAAACTGGGTGCGTCTGTGTGTGTGCACTATCACTGGTATTTATTTACACATTTTTCCAAGGGCGTACCGGAAAATCTGCATTTTTTTCTTCAAATTTTTTTGGTGTATAAAATGTTACCTTTCTCATATAACCTTACACCAAAGGCAGCTCACATACTCAATTTTACATTTTCTGATGAAGTTTTAAGGTTAGCAAATTATTTAGATTTGATTTTCACAAATATGAGGCAACAGATTCCATGGCAAGATCCAACGTAAACTCTTACTGGGCCAACGGAAACATTCCCAGCCTCTTATCTGAAGCTTTAGAACGTACAAAGGGGGCCCCACCGTGAAGAAATGTTTGACGATCCCTGATATGGAAAGTAACATTTGACAAAATTCTACCTATAGGTGAATCGCCACTGACGATGACGGATTTGTATCCGAAATGCACACATAATTATTGGAGTTACATAATTTATCAGTTCGATTACAGTAATAAGGCGGGCTCGAAATTTTCATCTTTGAATTATTCCTCCATCTTAAACACAACGACAAATAATGCTACCAAAACTTAAATAACTTACGTCCACATATATCACACCGCTGTGTTTCCAAGGGCTTGTGGAAGAGTCGAACGAACAACAAGCTTAGTTTACATAATTATTACGAGAGAGAGAGAGAGAGAGAGAAAGATGCGGGAACGCTTTATGAAAACATTATCGCTGGCATCCTAAAAAAAAATATATTTTCCTGGAAATCAATTACGCATTCACTTTATACGCGGGATGAGGAAAAAATAATATCTCCTTAGCATTCTCCCTTCGATTTCTTCCATCCATCCCTCCAGCGAAGTCAACAAAAGGATTAGACCAGCGGCCTTAGCGTGCTAGCTGACTCCTAACTCGCCGGGAAAGAGTAAAGAGGGAGGAGTAAGAGGAAAGGGAGGGGGGAAGAGGTTGGGTTGAAATAAGGCAGTCTGAGAGAGCAATTTTTGGCCAGAGAAAGGGAAAAAAGCCGCAAAAGGGCTAAGAAAACAAAAAAGAAAACAAGAAGGCTCCATCTGCATTTTCTAACCAGTGAGAGAATACACGTCATCAACCCTCGAGGAAAGATTACGAGAAGGCATTATATCTCTCTACGTGCACTTTGGAAAAATACCCTCCCCTTAAGAGCATACAGAGACAGAGAGAGAGAGAGAGAGAGAGAAAGACAACGCTTTGCCAAAAACAGGAACTGACGGACAGTCGAACCTTTGGGAGGTAGGGGACGATTCTATACGGGTGACATAATGGCAGGACAGGAGAGGTCCGTTTGCGTAGACAAGATATTCCCTTAATGGAGGTTGAGGAAAAAAAGTTACGTAATTGGATCGACAGTTGGATATGTGCCAAACGTAATCCTCTCCTGGAATCGCCCGAAAATATAAAAAAAATAAAACTTTCGCGATACCTCCGTACCGGCCATTGGCGGAAAAAAATTTGCAACGGCGGCGACGAACAAAAAGTGAACTTCTGGGGCTAAGGAGATAAAAAAACAAGGGGACTCCATACTTTTCCCGAAGCCATACCCTACACGTGGTGGCAGAGAAAAGGACGGGCGGGTTGAAGGGCGAAAGTCGCGAAAAACGCGAAACGAACGCCATACATTTTTTTCGATAAACTAACGCGAAAAGGAAGGAAAGAGAATAGAGAATGATAAACGAAGCCAAAAAGGCTCTCTCTCTCTCCCGCCGCGTTGGATTATTTAAGCGCGTCTGCGAAAGCGCGCGCGCGCGCACACACGCAAAACACATACCGGTGCTGATGGAATCTCTTCCTCTGACCATACTGGGATCGCTTTTTCATGACGTCATGCATACAAGAGGCGTGCCTTTTGGCGACTGTATACTTTCGAAGTCGTATCTGCAGCGCTGCACGCGAGAACGGTCGCGAAAAACATTATAAATTCAATTTGAAACGTCCCTTCTCCCCATATCCTTCTTCCTCCCTACCCAAATCTCTTACTAGGGAGATGCATCGGGATAAATCCTACGCTCGCGTTTTATAATAAATCGAGTTTTTTATTCTTTCTACGTTAAAGAAAAGGAAATCGGCCATTACTATAAATGAAAATAAAAATTTTCCTTTACTACTTTACCTTTGCTAATTTTTACGGACTATTTAACTCATTTTACGGCGGAAATCACATATATTATTATAAAAAACTGATTAATTAAAGAAATGAGAGCTTAATGGGTTGCAAAACACATTACAAAAAAGTAATCGACGTCGCTATTAACATCCTCTTCTCACATCAGTAAATTAGCACACACACACATAAGGAGTGATTTCCGACTGCTACTTGATTACGTATCAATAACATAAAGAGTCTCCCAAGTCTTCGCCAAAATGGCGTTCGTTCAAATTCTCACGTCTTAGGAAAGGACACGCGGGATAAATATAACTCATAATTATTTCAACTTTGCGCTTATTTCCACATAAAAACAATCACACTGCCGATCATAACATTTCTCTACGGTAATAAACACGAATTATTAAAATAATTTCGCTCGTGCGTTTCATTAACCGCTCGAGACCTACCATTTTCAAGGAGTTCCGCAGGGTATCGGATTTTCCAGTGAATTACATTCTTACGCGATGCCAATTACATAATAACGCGCAGAGCAAAACCGGCTTTTATAGCTCCCTAATGGTCTACAATTACGGAATATAATGAAATTCACGAATGACAAACATCCACATCCACGAAAAAATTTAAAAAAAAACACGAAAATAAAAATTCAAACTGCGCTGTTTACGCACATAACTAGAACCGACCAAATCGACCGTCACGATACAACGGAGTTAAAAGCTATTTCGAATTTATTAGAAAGCTCAAGATTAAAAACCCCGCACGTCTCCCCCCCCGTCCGAACGGAATTAAAACACGGTCCACGTCCGCACCCGACTCATCACACGCGTCTTCTTATTCCATTCTGCGTGCGTGCCGCTCCTCAGACCTGAATTCGTAATTTCATTTGCCCGCAAAATGTGACTGATTTATCCTTATGGCCTAAAAGGCGTCGGGACAGACTCCCATTTACTATCTTCATCCCAAAAAAAAACCCCTTTTACGTAACAAAGAGCCGAGGATCGCTCGAATAAGCGATAGAACCGCTTATTGATTTAGTTGGAAGGCTAGGAGATTATTTCTATGAAAAAATAAAAGAATTAAGGACGTCAGAGGGAGGGAGTGGGGGGAGGGGGGGGGGGGGCTTCTCTACGGATCTTCGTCGCCTTCAAAAACAACTCGGTCGTAGCGGGCGAGGAGGCGCGTAAATGCGGAAATCGACCTAATCGGATTCTCGAGATGAAAAAAACAAGAAAAAATAGTGGCCCATCATTCGAACGACAGGGGGAGGAGGGGGGGGGGGGGGGGGGGGGAACCGTTTTAAATTTAGAACGCCCCGATCATATAAGTTCGACAGGGGTGGTTTGATAAATCAACCGCCGAGGAGAAAACAAGACCCGATTAACATAATCATATTCCTACCCCATTTAAGGAGAGCCTTAAAGCCTACGAAGGGTTGATTATGTCTTTTTTTCCTTCCCCTCTCGACAACGGAATCGACAGAGGCAACGCCTAAGCGAATCTATCAATCACGCGAAATCAGCATATGGTATTAGGCGTGAGGGAGAAGTTTCCGAACCAATTCGCTAAAGAGGTATTCGGGAGACAATATCATCGGGAGATAAAGGAGACCACAGGTGCAGTCTCGACTCTCTCTCTCCACTGGAGGCGAGAGAAGATGCGGGGAAGTGTAAAAGGGAAAGGACAAGGAGATGAGATATTCTAAGGGAGAAAGGCAGGGAGAGAGGGGGGGGGGGGAGGGATGGGGGAATATAGAGGGAGAGAGGGGGAAAGGTGGAGGGAGAGAGAGGGAAAGGGGGGAGGAGAGAGAAGGAAAGGGGGGAGGAGGGAGAGGGAAAGGGGGAGAGAGATTGAGAGGGAGGAGCAGGAAGAGAGAAAGGGAGATAGAGCGAGGAATGAAAGAGAGGGAGAGATATACAGGGAAAAGAAAGGGAGGGATATAGAGAATGTGAAAATAGAGGGAGAAAGAACGAAAGGCGAGATTGAGGGACAGGCAGACAGACAGACAGACAGACAAACGACTTTATTAGGGCGAAATTGAGACTATATAGTCTCTTCTTACATTTAACCCTGCGTCAACAATTACAAATGAGAAAAAAATAGTAATAATAATTTCACAGAAAAGAACCAGAATAAATAAATAAATAGAAAAACGCAAGCAAAACGCCAAATTACAAATTCGGAAAATTTCTATAAAAAGACAGTAATTGGGAGGGAGTGATGAAGAGAGGGAGAAGGCGAGAGGGAGGGTGAGAGGAAAGGAGAGTGAAGGATGAAAGAGAAAGGGCGAGAGAGAGAGAGGGAATGACAAATAGGGAGTGATGGTAAAAAAGAGATATGGAGAGAGATGAGAAAGGGAGGGGTGAGAGAGGGAGAAAGAGGGAAGAGATAGGGAGGGAGTGGTGGAGAGAAAACCTGAGAGAGGGAACGAGTGATGGCGAGAGAGAGACGAGAGAGGGAGGAAGAGAGAGAGAGAAAGGGAAAAGAGAGTGGTCGGGAGAAGACGAGAGAGTGGGACTTGAGAGAGAGAGAGATAGTGTCAGTTGCGAAAGTGATCGAGTGTCATGAACAGTAGGAATCCTACCCATCATCCCTCTCTCTCTCTCCCTCTTACGTCCAGACAACTCTCACTGCACAGCTGGAGCGGATTGGCCGTCGCAAGCTTCCTTAATATTTAAGTTGACCCACGAAGATGAATTACACTTCGTTATTCCTTTCGTGCATTCATTTATCAACACTTATAACTGTTGATGCGAAACATCGGATGGCGTGATCTTCTGGGCATACGGACGAATTTAAAACGACAAAAAAATGTTTTTAAGGACGCACCCATCGTATATTTAAGCAAAATGCATAATTTCCTTCCTAGCGAAGACTCAAGAAGCGGGTTTACTGATAAGAATTAAAATGGTTAAAAAACATTGCTTTGATTATGGTAAACACGCTTTGAATGCAACTTTTACGGTGCTATCTTAAATCATCAGATTATCGATGGAATAATTTATTAACGATATCGAATTGGAGGAATCACTGGTTAATCACTGCTGCTTGGTAAGCTATATTTGTGCAACTAACAGTCATATATCAATCGTAGAATAAACTGAATAGAGATCTCTAAAATAGAAGTCAATCGATTCCACAAGACAATTTTGCCATCAATGTATCTTTGAATTTTCTCGTCCCATACTTCCTTTAGAGAAATGTAAATTATAAATTGAAATTCTTGTTACTGACTTACGTCCTTCTTCGCGCTTTCTAACCATGAGCTCATTTAATTCAACTATGCGAAATTATGTATTCCTAACCGCCGTGATTACCGCGCACTTACGATATATAAAAAATGCGTCATTTTATAAATAGAAAGACCCTTTCGAATCAATAACCCTCTCCGGTCGCAAAAATAAAGGCGTTTACAACCAGGAAGAGAATACCTATTTTTTTTGTACCGTCCGCAATTTTCACCCGAAGGTCTTGCTAGAGTTAGAAAATAACGCGCCACAACCTTCCCCTTTTTTCGTTGACCGACCAAAACCCCCACACGATCGAGAAATAACGTGTCGCATTTTTCCTTTCCCCTTTTCGTGCCACCTTGGTCGTCCTCGCAAGTCACGCCACCTTCTCATCTCCTCCGGGTTAAAAAGACTCGAACCCGGCACGTCTAGTCCGATATTTTCGGCACGCCCTTCGAACCTTTCAACCTCCTCCCCCCAATCCGACCGTCGCATCACAAAAAAGCAAAAAAGAAACGCATCTCCGTAGAAGAAGTACTCGATGCATCGTAAATACGCGTCTTTTTTAATGGCTCGTTAAATCAACCGAAATAGGCTCTCGAAAAAGATTCGCAACGAAGCCGACGTCAATCCACGACGCGATTTCGACACTCGATATAACCTGACAGGACCCCGAGCTCAGGTGGCGGTCTCCCGACATCACGAGGGTCCCGCGAAAAATAAAAAAAAATATTTTTGGAGCGCGGGTCTCTCCCATTGTGGAGTGCGCATGCGCAGTCGGACGTAGAGAAGAGTAATGTCCTCTCGGGGAAGGATGAGTTTTATATATATAGCGAGGACTACGTGCTTTCTGGGAGCCGATTTGCGTGCACGCCTACAAAGGATGAAGCGGGGGAAAAAACACATGACGATCGAAAAACATTTTTTTGTCGTGGAACACGCAGGACACGTGACGCATGATGCACGTGAGTCGTCGGGGTCTGCGTAACTACCCGAGGGGAAAGAAGCGAGAGATTGAGGAGCAGAGATCTGACGAGAAGGAAAAGAAATGTTAAGGTGTTGAAAAAAATATAACCCGGCGAGATGCGATCCGGAATAAGAATGATGGCGCATTATCTTCAATAGTGCGGGGAATAAATAATAGGACGAGGAGAGGGGAATGCGGAGGTTTTTATTATATTTTTGGAACGTTTAACTCGGCCCCTTATTGCACGGTGGCATGCAAAATATCGATCGAGAAATCGGAGCTTCATTGTCCGCAGTGTCGTGAAATTTTTTCCATCACAGTTACCGGGTAATATAAATGATACACAATATCATTTTATTTCTGCACTTAAAATCATAATCACGAATATTTAAATGTCACACCGCAGGATTTCGTACGCGCATAAACGTAAGGATACCTAATTTTGTGAGAATTAAAATTTTCGTCGCAATTATTTTAAATCAAATCTTCGCTCAACTTTGACGGTAAAAGCGGAAAAGAATATTTTGCGCCAGTGGTGTACCCAAAGGTTTTTTTTTTTAGTCCGGACCTCTTACCCTTTTTGTGAATGTATGGCTATGTTAAATATACGTTGAGAAATCCTGAAATTACTTATCACAAAACACCAAGACTTTATGAATGTGTATCAGTAATATACAACAAATGTACGTAAATATAAACGAGCAATAAATTAATAAATTGGAAACCATATTTTATATATTTTTTCGATGCACCTCCTCCCTTTCCAAATTCATGCGTGAGCCACCGTTTTGTATTATGGACAGAAATTGAACACCAGGCACGAGTATGAAAACAAGATACCGCCATAACGGTCAACAACAAGCATGTTACGGAACTTAACAGCTAATGAAACTCAAAAGATACGATGATTGGTTTTGCGAAGGTTGGCGCAAACTAATGGAAACCGCATCGATTATATCGAATAAAAAAGGGAGTTTTACCGGGAAACAACACGATTAAAAACGACAAAGTAATTACGCCGTCTCGTTTGCGAAACGAGATATCTCCTCCCCGGGTAAAAAAAAAAGGAAAGAGCGGCGTAGGAAAAGCGAGGGAGGTAAGAATTCAATTTATAAAGCACTTTAGCCCGATACATTTCCCGAGAGCGTCGCCTCGTTGGCTCTTTTTTTTATTTTATTTCTTTCGCGCGGCAGGAAGAAAGCGGATTCCTGAGAAACAAGATGGAAAACGCGGGGGAGGGGGTGACGACGGATCAGGTGACAAAAAGCTCGGAAAGCGCCTTTTTAAGTAGTGACAAAAGGGATGCAAAGGAAGCGAATTCCAGGAATTCCGCTAGCTCGACAAAGTTCAATTGTTCTACTCTCTCTAGCACCACCACGCCCCGCGGAACGTGCAAACACGGACATAAACGAAAATAAGACACTCCCCCGCCCTCTTTCCCCCCCTCGCACCTCGACCCCAGCCACTTGACACTCCCACTTCCGTCCTTTCTCAACTAACTTCATTCCCACCTTCCGCGTATTGAATGTCGTCTCCCTAGGGAATTTTTCTCCTTCTCGCCAAGATGATGGATGGGTGGATCTGAGAATGATCCTCCATTATAAGAGTTTTGCGCAAGGTCTCGCCCTTGTTGCGGTCTTGGGAATTATTTACGTGACGGAATTATGTCGCAACGTTTAAAAGCAGGCGAGTTTTCCTCGGAAATAATGGAAGATAAATATTTCCGCGCTAGAAGAATCTTTTTGTTTGTTTAGGGTGTGATAAATATTCGGTGACTCACGTCTCGAGGTGCGTCACGTTCATTTTTATTGGTTCTTTTTATTAATGTCGAATAAGCGTAGGTCTTCCTCGCGCTTAGCAGTGAATGAGCTCATTGCCAAAAAATTGTGAAAATGTGCTCCACAGTTGCCCAAGAATAAACATGCTCGAGATGTTATTTTTGCTGAGTTACGCAGCATTTATTCTTTACATAGATGAAAATGATGCAATGCATCATAGCGTTGAGTGTGATGATAACAGTATAACTAGCTAAAGGTTTTGAAATGTTAAATTAATACACAGTGGATCCACAGGTCATATCATTCTAGAAATACCTTATAAATAACGGATTTCCTCATACGAATTCTATTGATTTAGATTAGTAAATTACGATTAGCTCAATTGAAACAGAAATTTTTGCTGTCATTAGAATTTTTCAGCCAACAGCGTCTTTCATTTATGACTTGTGGCTTTTCGTCTGAATTGTGCCTGCTTTGGTAAGAAAAATCACCAAAACTCCACAAGCTAAAAGATAGGTAAAACAGATTTACAGAAAATAAATTGTGCCATTTGTTATGCGAGACAAACTGCTTTGAAACATTAGTATAATTAAATAAGTAATCCCACGATTCCTAATAGCCGCACCTAATTTTGAGGAGCAGATAGAACGTGATTATCCCAAACCCAATTCCGAAACAATTTTCAGGTCTCTTCGCCCCCCGAACGAAAGGAAAATTTTCTAAACGAAACCTCATTTAGCACCTCACTCCTCAATCTCGGGCATCATTCTTCCCTTCCCCACAGATACGGGGGGAAAAATACCGTCACTTCTACGTTCTTGGCTATAGAATCGCACGTATTTCGGCCATCTTTGTTTTGATCACGGCTCCTCCTGCGAGTCCCAACAACCTCCTCCTAACATTCTTTATCCCTCGGATACTGTACATCTGAGGATTCGTTTTCCGGTCTCCCACGTGGGGGGGGAAAAAAATAAGACCGTCGGAAAAAACGAGAGTAATCCCACATCTTTTGAGGGTCTTCTCTTCACCACGAATGGATTTGTGCCACTGTGTGACGGAGTGTAGAAAATGCCGCGAGGGCAAAAAGGGTGTTGGGGAAAATGTGAGGGAAGGGGGTGGGTAGGTGAAGGAGAATGGGGGGGAAGGGGGTGGGTAGGTGAAGGAGAATGGGGGGGGGAAAGGGGTGGGGTGGGGGAAGGAGAATGGGGGGGAGAGGTGGGAATAGGGAGGGAAGAAAGGAGGTCGGGGGAGGTAGGGCGGAGGGAATGGGGAAGGAGGGGAAATGAGGGGGCGGCAACCTGGTGCCTTTAACCGAGCAAGGTCGTGGAAAGTTTGCGGACTTTATGAACAAACAGACTCGGGCAAAATTTCCGAGAACGTAAACGTCGGACGCATTAATGCAACGCGATTAAAAAAAAAATAACACCATGCGATGGGCAAGCGATAAAAGAAACGAATGACTCACAATCAGAGCTGCCGAACAATAAATCAGCAAACGGCTTCATTCTTCCGAGATGTTAATACTCGGACGTCAGCGAACTAAACAAAAATTTCCCCCGTTGTAACTTCTCGATTCAAAGGTCGCTAAAATGTAAACTGAAAATAAGTTGAGTGGATAAAAGTTTGCGCGAGGTTCAACGATTGTTGATTTTAAAAATCGACAAACACATAACATTTATCCATTTTATATAGAGTGAGCGAGTTTTAAAAGAAGCAGAGGTTACATTACATCATGTAGTTTAGTGCTCCTCATTGCTATGTTCCGTAATGGTATTTGCCATAGTAATGAATAAGAGTTTCACAAAATTAAAGCAGTGAGCATTAAATAAACTGGGGAAACGTATATGTTCAATTCACAAAATTATTATTACATAGATACCATACGTAAGTACCTTTATAAATATCAATCTTTATTTCGCATGTATACGCGGACATCAATGTGCACAGTAATAATTTTTTCCCATAATATCATTTTCAGCAAATAGAGATCTTTAACTGGCTAAACAAACTACCTGTATTATATTACAACAAATTCCTAGTCATTTTATGGGAAATTTTAAATCAGCAAATATCACAAAAATTACACGGATTAAAAACTTTGAGAATTTCGATTTGTTTTAAGATTACAAGATATTTACGAGCAATACAGCGTACGAGTCATATTTTTTGGGAAAATAACCCTATTTAAACTATAGCACGTGGCCAGTTTAAATATTTAAAGCTCCCAGAACTCATCCTCAGAGAAACGAGTTTTTGTCTTCATCCTGGCCTTATGAGAAGGGCTTTAAAAAAATATCTCATTTTTAGGTCCCATTTTTCGTAGTCATTAAAAATGAATTCCGGAGGAAGAGCGCGGTAAAAGACGCTGTATGAATAACCTCCTTTTCTTTATCTCGGCGTTAAAAATTATCGCGGAGGACCCATCTCTAACCGCCTTTAGAGCCCTCGAGAAAAACTACCAATTTAGGGGTAAAAAATATAACCACCCGAAGACGAAACCACCCTTGTGACAAGCAAACGTCCGCAGATACAAGAGGAGGAAAAAAGAGGAAGCCTCCTACAGCTGTGCCTCCCATTCCCTTGGGAAATCAGGATAAAAAAAGTAAAAAAAAAGGACTCGATCCGATCTCCTAGAACGTCCCCTCGACCCACACCCACGCGGCGTAACAAAACATCCCAAAGAGTGGGTGTCGAGGCACGACGGGGACGTCACGGCTGATTTTTACGGGTGCCGCGAAAAAAATTAATTTTATCAAATACGTAAATCAACAACGGTAGTAATCTTTCCTCTAATAAATTAGTATGCCATACTACGGTACCAAAAAATGGATACGCACAAAATTTGCAATGCGTGTAACAAGTGAGGGCAAATTGCATAAGGCGCTTTTTTTTTTACTTACTTTAGGATTGTGACGTCATCATACGATTGAATATTTGGTTGAGATCGACGGCCTCATAGTGTAGAAACTTCCCTTTTAAAACATTATATCAATTCTATGCGATAATGTTTCCTATTTAAAAGTATCGGACTTGTTGCTATGACAATTTTATTCTCATTGTTATAAATCGGAAAAATGTCCCTCTTTTTTTTTTGTTTAAAAGCAATTGTTCGCTCTCGTCCGACACGGAGTTGAATTCTGTTTTCAAAAAAAAATATACATTAACCTCAGTCTTTCAGCTATAGAACTGTTCGTGTCCCGAGCTCCTATCCTAATTTTAAATAATTTAAAAGTGAAAATTTACAACGCCCTGCACCGATTTCATGCTTTTCTTATTCGATGTAGAAATGAAACAAAGGGGTTGGAAAAAGACATCGATTACTCCTTAGCAGTTCATCCTAGAACCACAAAATTTGTACCTTGCCTAGCCCTCACGTAGACCGCCCTATCATAAAAAATTTGGCATCTCCAAATTGCGGGATTCCAGAGAAATTGCTCGAACGGAAGGACGGACAGACAAACCAAATACATAATCGATTTAAAGAAAAGCTGTAAAAATATTTTTTTAAAACCTTGTTTCAAGGCTGAGGTGCCGCGAAATTCTGACCATCTTTGAAAGGGTGCCTACAAAAAAAAACTTTGGGGTACCGCAAACAAACGCAAGAAAACGACGATAAGATAACATCACCCGCGACGGAGAAAAAAGAAAGGGAAAGCGAGCGAGCACCCCTAGACACGCACCACGCTTGTCCCTCGACCCATTCCGCTCAATACTTTTTTCACTTTCGCAATTATCGACCCAAGCACCCTTATACTTAACCTTTCCATCTTTCCCTCGATCCACACTCCCTACCCTACCTAAGACCAAGGACGACTTCCAAAAATAAACCCTGATTAGGGAAGGACGCTCAGGACACGTGACGAGGTCCTTTTAGGGAGCTAAAAAGGGGACGGAAGGAGGAAAGGTGTGGGGCAGGGGATGGGTTCCGAAGCAGGAACTCTCTCTACGACTTCAGTGAGGTTGACCAGGCAGGGGCACACTCGCTCTGGTCGGACCCTATCCTCCTTGAGTTTTCCCTCATTCTCCCTTTTTATTCCTCTCTTTATCTCCCTCTCCGTTTCCCCTTTTTCTGCTCTTTCTCTCTCTTCCTACTTCTCTCTCTCTCTCCCAACTTCCCTCTCCAACTTACTCAGTTTATCTCCCTCTACGTCTGCCTCTCTCGCCTTCCTTTCTCCCTCCCAATCTTTATCCCTATATCTCTTTTAAATTCTCTCCCCCCTCTTTTTCACCTCTTTCCCCCCCTCTCTCCCCTCTCCCTCTCTCTAATCTCTCTCCTTCCTCCCTCTCTCTCCCCCCTCTCCTCCCCTTTCTCTCTCTCTTTTTCCCTCCCTCTTTAATTCTTATCTCCTGCCTTTCCTTCTCCCCATCTCCCATTATCACTATCTCCTCAGCCTATTTTCCTCTTTCACCTACTCTCCTCTTCTCTCACTTCTTCCCTTCTGTCTCAATCATTCTCCCTGTCTCTCCTCTATTTTACTCTTTCTCACCTCTATCCCACTATTTTTCTCTCTCACTTAGCTCTCTCCCCTCTTCTTGCACACTTCTGACCCCCTCTTTCCTATGTTTTTCCTCCCTCTCCCCTCTTATATTTCTTCTGTATCCCGTATCCCTCTCTCCCTATCTCCCTCCCTCCCTCTCCCCCTCTCTCTCTTCTCCGACTATTCGGATCCCCATCTCTCCTTGTCTCTCCCCTCTTATTTTTCCTCTTCTCTTCTCCACCTATCTCTTCTACTCTCGCCTCCCGTCTCCTCATTCTTCTTGTATGTCCTATGTCCCCTCTCTATTGTCCTCTCCCAACTCTACTCTCAATCCTCTGCTGCCTCCTCGTTCTCCTCGCCTTTCCTTTCCCTCTTCCCTCTATTTTCCTCTCTCCTCTTCTCTCGCCCCTCTGCTGTCTCCTCACTCCCCTTGCCTTTCCCCTCTCTTCCCTCTATTTTCCTCTCTTCCCCACGTCCCTCCTCTACTCTCACCTCTCATGTCTCCTCACATTTCTCGTCTCTCTCTCTCTCTCCAGGCGTCGGCAGGGTTAAAGGGTATGACGCGAGAGACGGAAAAGGAGGGGAGGTTGGGGAATGAGGAGGGAAGAGGAGGTCGAAGGCGGATGGGAGGGAGGGAGGAGGGAGGGAGGGAGGAAGGGTGGCGTGTGAGACAGGGCGCGACTCGTTGCCATGGTGCCCATCGATCGGGAGGGAATTTTACTGGGGCAGCAGACGAGGGTTGGGAGGAGATAGAGAGAGTGAAAGCCAGAGTGAAAGTGCAGCGGGAAGTCGGACAGGGGATTGGCACGAAATAAAAGAGGAGGAGGAGAGATTCTAGTCGGAATAGAGGGTTTCGAGGAAAAAAATACATAAATATAAAAAGAGGACTCGTCGCTTTTTTATTTTAGAACGTTTCCTTTTTTTTTATTTCCCTCTTTCTGCTGCAACGGATGAGTTTTTATTTCACTTCCTTCATATACGTTTTTTTCCATTAAAAAAAAATAATGGACGCAGTCGGTAAGGTTATGGGCGAATCCCCACCGAGCGTTTTTAAGAGTTCGGGTCGCAATCGATGACGCGAATTCGTCCGTTAATGGAGTTGGCGTAAATGGAAATAGATTAGCCGACGGATTTATGAAAGAAAATTTTTTAACTCGCGGATTACGAGAGCGAAAGGGTAAATTGTGACAGAGAAATGAAGTGGCGGACGAAAAAGGTTCGATCAATGTCGGAAACATCGGAAAATGAAGAATAACGATGTTAAACTTAGCGAAAATAATTAAGTCGAGCCAACGATAGGTCGAACGTCTACAGCTCGAATTTTTGATGAATAAAAGTATGTAGATGTTTTTCAAATTCGTATTCAATATAGTAGACCCTCGATAACTCGAGCCTCCATGGGAGCGAAAAAAGTTCGATTTATCGTAACTTTGAATTATGGATATAGTGTATATTAATAGGAACGTTCGACTTCGACTAATCATAAATTCGAATCATTAAAAAATTCGAGGTATCGATGTTCGACTGAAAATTCATTTAACTCGACTTTCCTCGAAATTTCGAGTCATCGAGATCCGGTAGCGCTTCAAAGATTGAACAATCGATCACAAAGAGAAGCCACGAACCTTGAAAAAAAAATCGCCAAAACAATCAATAAATCAACGAGGAAATTAGGAGAGTCGTAAATGAAAAACCCACGTGTGTTTTTTAAAAGGGTCTTTTTTAATTAAAACAGAACATCCCCAATAATGATTCATTCTGACAATTTTCAGTAACTTTACGTCGTTTCGCCTCTTGTAACTTTTATTATAAATTTTCCGTGAAATTAGCCCTTTTTCGAACATAAAGCCACAAAGAGCGCTATTAAGTAGGAAATTTTAAAAAAAGCGAATTATATGGGTCCCTGGGGTGCGTCGAAAAATTACGTTTTTTATTTCTCTCAAATACGCCAAAAAAGACTTTATTAAGTTATTAATTAAATTAAACCCTACAATTACAGCGAGGAAATGGCAATTTTTGGCAGTCTTACTAACACGCTCAACATTCATACTGTGCAACAGTTCAATATTCAATTACTACATAATATAACTTAGTTACTCAAAAGTATAGAATAGACAAAGATTTTGAAGGGAAAACACAGTAGAACATGGTTGCAATGAGCATATGTAACGGATATATCGAGCATTTTTAAGTCGAAAACTAGGAAAAACGGCGGTTCGATATAGTTTCACACGAAGCACGTCCTTCACAAACTACAGACGCCATACCACAGTATAGAGACCATAGACTACAGACGATCGAGTACAGAATATATATGAATGACTAGAGAGAAAGAAAATTGTCTTATAGAGAGTAGAATCTAAATAGCCCCCTATTACACTTAACAATACATACAAAGTTGAGTAAATATTATGAATTTACAGTGAAGAATTACCCAAATTTACTAAGACACAAACATTAATACAGAGATTGCACAAAAACACAAGGATACATAAAATATACAAAAATTGTGAGAATTGCGATAGTGTACAAATAATGATGACACCAACATGGTCTTACAGTTGTACAGAAATGTAAAACAGTAGTACCCTTACCAATATCGGTGACTGACAGACGGAAACGCAAAAAATCACTTTTATGCCCTCACAGGTACCTAAAACGTGCGCTTCCATCAAAACCTCGAAGTCGAACTTTTCCACGACCACAATATTATTTTTGTATACAACGTAAGCGTAAAAAAATAGAAATTCCTCATTAGGAGCTCTACTTATAACCGGATTCGACCGCATAATAAACGGATTTAACAACAAAAAAAGTAATCAAAACATCCATCCAACAAAAGAGCGAAGGTGATATATACCCAGGCTGGTGAAAAAATGAAAAAATAAAAATACGGCATCAACCCAGTCGAATATTACGGACTGCTTTTCGAGAGGCTAAAAAACGAAAAGGAATTAAAAACGAGTGAGGAACTTCGAGATTGAAAATAAAAAGGGGATATGTGAGCGAAAGAGGAAGGAAAAAAAGGCGGGGATCTTTAGTGTTGCGTGGCATTTTCTATAAAAAAAGTCTCGAGGAGGGTTCTCCGTTCTGAAAAGAAAGCGAGGATTATGAGGAAGAAAAAAAAGACGATCTTTGAAAAGATCAGCGAGTCAAAAGTCGGATTCGGAACGACTGCGAAAGAGTGAAAAGAGAAGAAGAAATCTCTCGAGTTGGGGGATGGTGTGGCATTAGCGAGCGACCGAATAATGGGAACCTACCTTCATTGTTCCCGCGGAAACAAACCACTTCAAAATCAGAAATGAAAGCGAGGCGAAAATCGATATTCTCTTGACCTAGGTAGGAACAGACGCCGACGTATTTCGCTATACAACCTCCGAATTCTTGGGAGAATCCATTAGCGAAAATGAAAGACGAAGGTGACAATGGAGGGAAGAAGTCGCTTTAATGGCGATCAAGATTGGTTCTATATCGATCGTGTGTTTCTTTCGATTCTTGCTCGTTTCCAAAATGTCGGATGGATTAATGAGCGAAGGACGTTACGGAGATCCAAATCCTACGAAAATAAATTTACTATGAATTAGTGCTTCGAAACCCGGATCGTGATATTGAAATAAAATATTGTGGAACTAAAAAGTGTTTTGTCTTTTGTATCCTACGAAAATATTTGGGTGAGTATTTATAGAAATCCTAGTTTTAATTTGTTAGAACATCATGCCATAAAAACCGGCAAAGATAGAAAATTAAGGGATTTATAAGCAATTTTTATTTTCTTCCTACGTACCATACGGTTTTCCAACCGCTTTCATTTGGTAAATCTATGATAAAATAGACAAAATATTGTGCATTTAATGAAACCCTCCATTAGCTCGATAATCAGAAATAAACAAAAGCAAATATTCCACATTTTTTAAGGAAGAAATTAATTATTGCATGTTTTTTTAGCGTTTATCTGCTTGTTTATATTAGGTATTCCCGACTTGTTTAACTCATGTGGTATTTATTGATGTGGTAATGGGAAATAGGCGCCGAAGCGATAAAGCCATTAATGAAATTGCACACTCACGAAACTAGTAGATATAATTTCATAATTTACCTAGAAAAGAGACAAAAACAAAAAAAAATGACTTGGAAAGATTTCAAACACGGCGTGCAATTCCATCGAATAATTTACACTAATTTATATGGCAGATATGGCAGTCAAAATAATTAACAGCTAACTAGAGTTCGATATGAATATGGATTTATGAAACGGTAGCTGCCTACCTTATCTCATATTATTAATTAATTTTGTATCTTTGGGCTACACGGAAGAACTCCACAGGTAAAAAATGGGCCACCACGCTGTACTCGCTACAACGCATAAACGAAATACAACGTTATCTACCAGAAATTATAAAGATAAAAATTTGATTCAAGAAAGAATTATCGAACTCATTTCATGGCTGAAAACAAAAATTTAAAACATTTTTCTCCAATAACAGAAAAATGTTAGGAAAAGAAGATGGGCATCTGACCTACAAAGCAGCCGTCATCTGTGGAGATTCGTTTATATTATTAATTACTTAATTATCGGTAGTTTAGTGGTTAGAATATCCGCCCCGCAAGTTGAAGACCCGGCTTCGATTCCTGGTCAAGGCAGGCTTTTTCTACTGTTTTTTTTTCGGAAATCTTCAATTGATTGATCGATTAATCAATAATTAATATATTCTACAAATATGTTTTTTAGAATTTTATATAATTTAGAAAAAAAATTTCAGAATATACTATCGGCGAATCACCAATGATGATGACTGCCTTGTAGCCGAAATGCCCAGGTGATTTTTCCAACATTATTGGCGTCCATTGGAGGAAAACCTTTCCAAATCTTTTGAGCTTGTCACGAATGAAGACAAGAGAAGACGGAAGAAAACGCAAGTATAAAAAAGAACAAGCGACGCGTCTATTCCGGCATTTTTTTCCGCTCACACCACGTGTCCACCACCGCCTCCAACCAAGACCTGCTATATGTATATCTGTATCTAAGGTGGTCTTGCTCCAACACGTCCGTCTCCTACCCCTTTCGCCCCCGCGGAGACCTCCTGGAGTCTTTCCAAGTCTCCGCGCGAGCCTGCCCGGCGTCGTCTTATTGGTGGGTAGTGGAGGGGAAGGGAGAGAGTTTGTTGCTCGAGTACAGCCGTGTCGTAATGACCTCAGCCGTTTATTTTTTTCGGTCGAGGCACCTTGTAAGGAGATGGAAGAGTCGGGAGGCAAGGAGATTGGGCGGGGAAGGCAAGAAAGAGAGAGAGAGAAGGCAAAAAGGGAAGAAGAATTCTCCGATGCCTGGCGTGGGTGGTTGGGCGCCAAAATTGAGAGACATATACTTGGCCTCCATACAAGATCGGGAAGAACGCCTTATTCGAACCACTGGAATTCAAAAACTTAAAGGTTTTTTCTCGGTTCTTTCAAACGGTGAATCGAAGGAAAAGCGACGGCGGAAAACAAGCGAAGAAAGAAGGTGTAGCAGAACTTGATACGTCTGGATAACGAACTGTTTTTTTTTGTATTCCGACGCTGAGATTTTATAACGTTCGTATCGGTCGAGATTTACAGAACTTGCTTTCCATAAACCGCACGTTGATTTTGAAGTCGCTCACTCATAAATTTTTCTTCTTCTTTACGTTTCCAGAAAAAAAAAACAAAATGAAATGACAGCCTAGCTCATTCTCTCTGGCTAAAAGGATTTGTTGATGACATGGTTATTACTCACGCTGAAAGCAAGACGGTATTAGCGCTATCATTCAAATCGACGACAACCTGGCGTTCAAGAGGACACCCGAAAATACAGCCATACAAACGGAAAAATAAACTTCGATGAAAAAATATTCCCAAACTTCTATTTGTGTAAAGTTAAATAATTTAAATGATATAATCTATTAGTAATTAATCACTAGCTTAAAATATTTATCTAACAAGAGAATGGGTACTTACAAACAACCACAGTAAATGGAAGAAGTGGTTTTTTTTAACCACCCGACCATGGGTTATTAATTTTCCACGATAAAAAGCTATAACATGCGTTATAAAATAAATTATGTATGGTAGGGTAAATTTCACAGGTTTTCGCTCTTTCCAAACTCTAAAAATAGAAATAAATTGGCACAGATTCGGCCGAACACGACATTTAACGACCCGACGCTCCGAGGAACCGTCGATCGAGTTTTGAACGCCGATCATTTTTGAAACACGGACTAATGCCCAAGAACCGGAAATTTTGCGTCGTTTTAGAGGCAGAATGGCGTGTTCCCTCCTTCTTTTACAGGGCCGCTTTCCCCTCTCCTGTGAGAGAAAGACGGTGCCATTCTCAGTCTCACTCAGGATTTCGGGCAGAAAAAAACCACGTCCAAGCAGTAAATAACCTTTACGATCCATAAACATCATAACGCCTCGGCCACATGGCCGCATTTAAAAGGAAGTAACGCACGGATAAACAAGTAACACTAGATGCAATTATTCGAAAGAATGCCAGTAAATCTTTTCCTGCGCCGACTTGCCTATGCAAACTGATAGACTTGCTGATACATAAGCTTAGAACTCTCTGGCCGTTTTCATGAGCGTTTCTTTTCGTTAAATTGGCAGCTAGCAAGCATTTAAACTGTTGTAAACAGTCATTTGGCCCCTTCGCTTTATGTATCTAACACGCCCACTTCAAGTGATAAATAAGACTTAAATCTATCTATATATATACATATATATATATATATATATATATATATATATATATAATCCGATGAACAACTCATTAAAGAAAACCTATCAGAAACTTGAATGCAAATCACAGTTTATAGAGATCCTAACGGTCCAACAATTTATTCTTCAATTAATAGTTGCCAACATTCCCAGTAAACCGAATATTTTTAATTATAGAATTAATTACGTTTTTAAAACTGAATTATAATATCACTTTTCATAACAAGCTTTTGAATAAAATACCCTATCTAATTTACGAGGTATATACAGGTTTTTTAAAAAAACACGTTTAACGCAGGCATAAATCGTTCCTCGCTGGTCGTTAAATCCCGATGATCTATAAAAAAAAACCTTCACGATCTATAACCCAACCTGAGATCTGCAATGCATTGATAGAGAAGGCGTCCAATTTCCTACGTACGTCACTGTGTGTAAATTCGGAGCAATCGCGAAGGGCAAACCTTCCTCTCGAGAGGCTGAATTTACCGTAAACTTGGCGTCACAATAAAGATTTGCCTACTTGCCCGGAATGCTGAGACGCGGCTCTTTTGAGAAGTGTCAACCCTAAGAGGAGAGAAGAGAACTGCCGCCTCCCCGACTGCCCCGTTGGCACCGCCACCATCGTCCCAAACCCTCCCCCTCTCCCCCTCAATTGGCAAGCGACACCTCCCCCGGTTTTGCCATCCCCACGGTGCAAAGAGTTGAGGTGAGGAATGATAAGCGAGTTGGATGCACGAAAAGGGTTGGGCGAGGCGATCGCTCGAGGCTAATCGGAAATCAAACCCATTGGACGTTCTCACCTCGAGTTATACGCAAACCTGACCCGCCCAAAACCCATAAAATGTTGTCGTTTCCTACTTTTCCCACATCATTTCCGAAAAAATAACCTTCTCGACATCGGTCCTGACCTTTTCCCGATTTCTCCTGCTTTTATCGCTCTTCCTCTATTTCTAATATTTATCACTTTCTCGTTGGTCTTCTGCGGCCAAATAATTTTCTCTACGTCCGCCACAACCGCATCTATAAATCTTATAACAAATGTGCGTTTTATTATCGTCGTTTCGTAATCCTAGTCGTTCTTTGTCTCTCTCTCTCGGTTTACGATGGAGCCTGGCGGCTGACTCGTTGGTCTCCGTTATCAGAGAAACAAATTGTTTGTCTCACCTGTGCTATAATTGTTTCACTCTGGCACAATGACGATCCAACTTTTGAAAATTCAAAACAATGGCTGTCTATTAATATAATTGACTTCGTTATGTCATTCTGTCACGCGGCGAAACTTATTAGTAGGGCAAGCATATTGTTGCTGCCTTAATGGGATAGCGTTAGGTGATCGCCTAAATATCTACTAAGCGGAGAAGAGTGCGGTTTATTGAGTTTATTGAGGTCACAGTTAAGCCGTAATGAGTGTATTTGTGAATTATTTAGACGCCTGTCAACAGTAGGTATAGTTATTAGCGTAAGTTGTAACGAAAGAAATTTTTTTGTATTTACATCGGAATTTTTTAAAAATATTTGCAAACGCTGAATTAGAATTGTTTAATTTAGTAAATTTAATATTTTGTTTATGTGTCTACGTTGCAGTTTAGAAATATGTAAATCGACTGCTGCACAAAATAAAATTTATTTTGTTTATATAGCAACAAAGAAACTGCTGATTGTATTTTCAAACTTATTTAGGGTTAAGCTATCCAAGGTAAATGGTTTCGAAATTAATGTAACTTTAACCAGCGCTAGTAACTATACAAGCGTAACAATAACGATGTAGTAATTAACATACATTTTGTAAGTTTCATTCAATTTTGACAATGGGCCATGGATGTTTATTTGCGTTAAAATATCTATTTAACGCTAAGCTAAAGTCTAAGTTTTAATCTACTTTAATTATAACTGACTTCATTCATTGTTAGCCGTCATTTTTGACGTTAGTAAAATCATAAAAGGCTGTGTAACACTAACCAGCAGCGTTGCACCACGTAGTACATATATGATAATGAAATTTTATGCCTTAAGAGGCGTCGATGACGAACGATCCCGTTAATACAGACCCTTATATGAAAATCCCTGGGACGTAAATACTTTCCTCGTACGACGGTGTTTACAGGTGCCTTTATTTCCGTACCCCTGTGGGGGAGGCGGCAGGAAGACATATCGCTTCCGCCTGCTCGGCACCCTTGATTCCACCACGCTATTTATAACATATTTACTAGCCTCGCCTTACCGCTAGTCGGCCTTGCAACCCTGATGTATTATGATAGAGGAAAAGCACGAGGGAGGACGGATGATGAAAGGATTGAGAAGGAGCAAAGACAATCGGTAGACATGTCTGGTGGGTGATCTTTCGATAAAAATGAGATACGATATGGATTTATCGGCCATTGGCAACGGAATTCGATTTATATTCTCGCGCCGTAGAAATAGCCACTATGAGGATGTGTATCTAAATTCGAATTTTATCGCTCAAAAAATTTACACAACACTCGAAAGTATGCAAGTTAGTTTAACAAATAAATCCGAGACACGATAAACTCTTGACTATGATGCGAGTTGAACTAGAATAACTATTTAAAATTTAGAGCGTAAAAAAACAATAACTGTATTGCTTATTTATACCTATATTCGAAATCTTAATCCTCGTAAGTTCACCCCGTGAATTCTTAGTGACAATTAATTGAATGATGAATCTAACAACTCACTACCATTAATTTCAAACGTAGTGGTAACACAAAAAATGTCGGTCAGATAAGCTCAGTTTTTGGAGCCAAGTTACGCCCCTCTGAATCCCAATTACACTTTTACAGGTAAAACTTTAAAAACCCTTTATAAAACTTTTAACCCGCACGATCGATTACCCCTTCGAGGCAATTTACTTGGAAACCCGACGGAAATAAAATAGATTAAGATAAACTTTTCCGGTCGAATCTTGTCAAGGAAATTTCGGAATAATCTCGACAAAAACGAATCCTGGAAAATGAGAAAAGTTTCTTCTTATGTTTTTCGGGCTTCGAGAATGGATATTTTTCGAAATCGAAGCGGAAGAAGTCCATAACATGGTATATATAATAGGATACGAGGATAGGGGAAGGGATTCCACGAATGAGGAGAAAGGAGAGAAGGATGAGGGTATAGGATGCAATGGAATAACGAGAAAAGAAGATAAAATTCCATATTTATCATTATATATCGCGTGAGCGAAGATATTGGGACAGATAATAATAATTGATGAAAATATAAATCAAAAGCAATGAATTATGGAAAAAATTAGATGGAAATCTTTTTTTTTAACTATAAACCAGGAAGAAAACTTATTAATCCAAATTTTATTTCTAAAATTAGATTGTTTTATTTTTTAACTTGACCAACATAAGAATGAACTCATTTTCTCTAGTTATTTCGTTTCTATATCATATGAGTTTAACTATTTTGCCTAACTCTTTAACAAAATTTATACAGAAATAAGTAAAATATATTTTCTTTCGGCAACCTCTCTGTATTTACAGCAGCAGTTTACTTGAACATTTAAATAATACTTCCGCATGTAGGTTTCAAAATGGCAACAGAATTCTAAGAGAGTTTATTGCAATAACCTAATTACCCAAAAATGGATACCATGGATAACAATGTCATTTTAAGAATACAATGTAAATGAAATATCATAGATAATTAGTTCCAAAACCGCGGTCCTCGATGCGTGTACGACCCGAACAACGACTTCATTCGCCCAGTACTACATACGTACGTACGTAGTTCTCACTAATAAGTTCAGGCTCTTTGTGGAATTCGTGATACAAATAAAATTCCACTATGTATAATCTGTAATTCGATTCTGTCCCTATATCTTGTTTTACTATATATTCCATTTTTATTGAGACCTGGACGATATTTTTTTAGATGTTTTTCCTATACGCATAAATAAGTCTCTAAAACTCGTCCATCGAAATTATCACGCGGATTGTTAAATCATTTGAGATGTCGCCTGTGACTCGGTGATTTGTAATGTCCTTTTCACCCTTGCTATAGACTCTAAAGCATAAATAAAACACTGTAAACTTTTAAATTAAATTATTCAAAACACGACAGAATGTTACCGTGTCACTGCATGGTCTACAGTAGAAAAATAAATTACACCCAATATATTATAAAGCTCTCCTTGACAATGTGTCATCGATTCAACATTGATTGCAACGCTGACGAGATCAAGGACGTCAGCTTCCATACATTTTTCTCCAACGCCGCCGTAAAAAAAACAAATAAAACGTCGAGAAAGGGGACAAATAACCGTTATAAAGGGAATACAAAACAATAACGGGTGGAATTTTGATCCTTTGAGTAGCCGACATGACGATGAATTAAGGGGGAAGGCGTCGTGTTTCAACGTAAAGCTGTAAATAGAACTGGCGGTGTTTTTTAGTGATTCATATGCAAATTTTTTTATGCATTACTGAAAAAAACACGCGCTTTTATGACATGTTACGTAACGCAAAACAAAAGAGAGAGAGAGAGAGATATGAAGCGATTGCCCCGTTGTCAAGGTTGAAAAACTAAACGATTCATTAGAAGGCATACAAAAAAGGGTGATAATAATCGACATCATGATAAATAACGCGGCGTCTTTATTCTGTACAGTTATTTATACTTTTAAGGGAATGAAGAGAATATAACATCCTTTAACCCTCTCAGGCTCATTTCACGTTTAGTGTGTAAATAATTTTTATCTGGATTAGCCATTTTGAGTAAATACTAATTGCGTAAATTTATGATTCCTGCATTTGTTTATTAGGTAACTTTTGTGATAATAATTTCTAAGATTGTTTATTTTCATTTATTAGTCAAAGTTTTTGGGACACTTCAATATTTAATCCAGGCAATAAATTACTTTATTTAGACTACCAGATATTACCTCAACACACGCTCCATCTTACTTATTTTGATATACAGTATTGGCCAAAACAATATGATACTGCTGATTAATAATATTAGACGGAAAACTGTACCTTTTTTAATCTTCACTCATAATAATTGCTTATATTTACCATTTTTTACGTCGATAATATTTTTCTATTAAAAACAGTCGGAGACTACGGCGAGATGGATTTTTTCGAAAAAATAAGTACTCCTTAACCGTACAACCGTAAATATTCTCACTTTGTACGGTTAAGGTGTACTTATATTTAAAAAAAATATTTTTCTAGAGTATATGTTCCTACTGGACAGTAAACTAGTAGTATACAATCCAATATTTTGCTGGGAATAATGGTATTCTTGATTAAATTGAAAATAGCTAGAATATTACGTTTTGACTATGTCAGTGATATTATATTGGCCAACATTATATAGTAGGCATATACAACAGGTTAGTTCATTACGATGACAGTTAAATATACAGGGTATCCGAAGAAGAGTGGTCACATTTCAAACATTTATAGTGAGAAAATGAACCAAGCTACAAGAGAACAGTTTTCACCACATGAAATCGGAACTCTGAAAGTTTTATATACGCTACTTCTACCGAGGGCGCATGGATGTGGGCATGTACCAAATTGAGAGAAAGCTACATTTCGGAGACCACGTGGCAGTTGCTCTGACCATGGCGTCCGATCGGCAAAAGGCTGCGCGTGTGTGGTGGATGGCACACTCATGCGCACATCCATCCGCGCTCGGTAGAACAAGTAGCGTATGTAAAACTTTCCGAGTTCCGCTTTGGTGGGGTGAAAACCGTTCCCTTGTATCTTTATTCGTTTTCTCACTGAAAATGTTTGAAATGTGTCCACTCTTTCTCGGACACCCTGTATATATAATTTGTGGAAGACTTGTAATTAATAGGCAAGTAATACACGTTCAAAATATAGGATATTATGTCCGAAAGAGATAAAAACCACACGAAACCTTACAAACCTACACCTCTTCCTACCCATTCAAAGCTTGGATCATTTTTCTACGACGCACGACATTAATGGCACCTCAAAAGAAGCCATTCGCGCTTGCGCTTACATTGTACAAAACCAGCGTGCGCGAGCACATTTCTGTGTTAACCTTTCCATAACTAGGCTCCAACGTTTTAATTTTTATCGCTGATTTAGTTTGGCAGCCATTTCAGTAGCGCGTTAATTCAGGAATTCCAAGATGTTCGCCGCTAAAAACAAAAGGTATGTGCGTTTTTTACCGTAATTTTTTTCTAAATACCGCTCGCGGGAAGATCATTAATCACTCTTAATACAACTGGATTGTCTTAGCAAAGCCACAGAGACAAACGGAAACGACTGGAAAGGAATAAAATTTCCGCTGACATTCCAGAGCTGAGGCGAAGAAGAGTTGCACAGCAAACAAAATATGAACGAACTCTGCAGAAAGCTCGAGTTAATTAAACGGAAAGCTGCATCTCACCGTCGTACGGAAGAATGTTTTCTTTACGCAGCGAGCAGATGGAGGAAATGGAATACTACAAAGTCTTTCGGCCCTCGGCAAAAAACACGAATACAAAAGCTTTCTTTCGAATTGAAAAATGTTTTGAAAAGGTCGAATGGAATTTGGAGGCGTCGCCACGGTAGAGGGATACGAGAAATTTCGAGCGGAGCAAATGACGTCATTTTCTCGTAAATATCGATCGCTTATCATAAAAGGAACATGGAAACCAGGGATTAAAACTGGTTGGACGAAAGGAAAGGACAAGCAGAAGAAAAACACGAGTCTAATTTTGGAACCGCGTTATCATTTTCTCAACCTCTTACACGTTTAATTTTATTTTTTTAAATACTCGATTGAGCAATTTGTTTCCGTACTTCGCAATCTTTATTACCCCCTTTCGAGTGTTTACGACGGCAGAAGAAAATAACCGAATATTTTATGTGAACCTTTAAAGATTAAGTTCCATTAAGAAGCAAGTGAAGACATAAATTACGAAAGAATAATTTTTTTCCTATCCATATATAGCGACCTTCGATATGATTATTTATGTCGACGCGTCCACAATAGATTCTTGACTTACCGGATGTCTTCGAAAAGATCCTGTTCCGGTTAATCCGACATTCCGGTTCATCGATATGTTCATTTAACATTACGAACACGAATGAAACTTTAAATAAATATTAAGCATGTAAAGAAAACGTTTGAGGAAAAGTAATTTAAATGTAACTCGAGTTATACCGTACTAAGTAATAACACTTTCATTAAGTATACAACAAATCAATACGGTATATATGAGCGTACGCAGAGACGTACCTAGGCGATATGGCGCCTATGGCAACATTTTAGGAAACACCTTGATTAAGGAGGATATAAATTTTTCTGCGTTTTAATAAAGAATAATAGCGTTTTTAATACGTATAAACTAACGTTTGAGTATTAAAATAATATTTATGGGAAAATGAACTTTTGGCGCTATTTTCTGGAACTTTTGGCGCCTTTTGCAAGCGGCGCCTTTGGCAAGTGCCACCTTCGCCATATCCTAGTTTCGGCACTGTGCGTACGTAACGTAGTATAAAAATCCCGTTGTATTTTTTTTATTCTGGTTAATCGAGATTCCAGTTTTGCGATGTTCTGTAAATCGGAAGCCTAATGTCTATTTATCGGGCTCTCTTTTATTTATATTTTTTCATTACTAATACTTTCGAGGCAACATTTCTGCAGGCCATCGGCTTGAGATACATTTATAACTTTTCTATCAAAAACATTTCACCAAACCGGAATTCGATAACAGGTTGACGTTATTGCCGGAATGAAATCCATTCATATAAGACTGTGACAGCCGTCAAAGCTTACACCCCATCAATTCTTTCACAATTACGTCCTCCTAGATCAGTGATGGCGAACCTATGGCACGCGTGCCATAAATGGCACGCCAGACGATTTTGGTTGGCACGCCAACGAAAGGTGAATACCAATCAAATAATTTATCGTACTGATTTAGTGCCCAAAAAACATTTGTGTTATTTAGCTAACTATTGTAAACATTAGTTTTATGGTTACAAGTTTCAATCTCTTATGTCTTGGTCACGAATTTGATTTTGTTGGCACGCAAAAAAAATCAAGGGCTTATTTGTGGCACGCGGGGCAGAAAAGATTCGACAATTTCAGTAATATTGGCACGCGGGCAATAGAAGGTTCGCCATCACTGTCCTAGATGGTCACCTATCCTACATAACCATTACGTCATTTGATCCACGACAAATATTTAAAGAAAAAACATCTCAATCTACGGTCGACTCAAAACATAATCCTGGATATAACAATTCTCCACCAATCCATCGCACGACATCGGGAAAAAAAATCACAAAGTACTACCCGCATATCGAAATAAAAACACGTCACGCTTACACCTTGTACTTGCTCTTGCGCATGAGATCTTATCTACAAAAGCGAGTGAGTTTGGAGAGGGTTGTTGGAGGACGAATATTTGCAGAGCGGAGGAGGAAAGAGTGGGCAGGAGTGAGGTCGAGGAAGGGAGGTAAAAAGAGATAGCGAGATGGAGTGGGAAAGGCGACAGATGGACGAAACTGCGACTTAACCAAAGTGGCCTTATATCCTAACTCCCTCCACATGCCGTATCTCATTCTCCACCTCCCACCTCTCTCCCTTCCTTCCTACCTTTCTCTCTCTCTCTAACGTTCCAGAGATGGGGTGTCTCCGTACCCGCATGGGCACGGGTTCAACCTCTCTCTCTCTCTCTCCTATCCCTCGCATACACCTCTACGAGAAGAAAACCGGTTACTTAAAGACGGAAAAGGAGGAAATCCCACCCCTTTCTCTCTCTCTCTCTCCACCCCACTTCTTTACGACGCCGATATTTCAGCCGGGATCGTTCTTGGCGTTTTAAGGGAAGTGTCCGGAGCCAAATAAAAAGAAATGCAGAACCGGATCTCCCGCGCGAACGTACCCACTTACATAAAACAAGGAGAATGAAGCGGAAAGGAGGGTGAGAGGAGAAACTCGAGGAAAATCCATACTGGCTACTGGATATGATTCAGCCATATGCCGCGACGGAGGAGGAGAAGTGAAAAAAAAACGGACAAGAACCACGCTCGATCAAACACCATTTGAATATTACGTGACGCGCGTGTTGCGATCGTGTTTTTTTTTCGTTCGCAAAAATAATATACCGGTCGCTATTTTTATAAGGCGAAATATCAAAAAGTGTTAGGACGAGGCGCTGAAAGTTAAAGGAAAACGGAATAGGTGGGCGTGGAAGGTAAATAAATACCTATAAATATATGAATATAAACACCCACGCACGCCCGTGACTCACGCCTCGAGGATTTAAGGGATTACGTCAAAATGACGCCGAAAACAAGACGGCGGACGTCTTTTTTTTTTTATGATAAACACGGGAATTTCGTCCGTGTTTGCTTTCGGTTTTTTTTTTTTTGCGGTGAGAATTTTGTGGGAAACAATGAGTGGTGAGATTAAAAACGCAAGGCGGATTTGTTTACGAAGGAATAAACCGCATCGGAAAAGCTCGAAAGGAGAACTCGCCGACAAAGCGTCGTAAAAAGCTTTTTCAGAAGAAAAAGCCTCTTATTATGCTCCGGCGCGGAATTTGTTTTGGTGCAAAATTGCCCGTCGATAAAAGCGAGGTCTTATTTCCTCAAACGAAAAAAAAACGTCGACTCAAAAGGTTATTCCGATTAAGCCTGTCAGTCGGGAGTTTTTTTTGCAAGTCCACAAATTATACAAAATATTATGTAAAAGTTTCTTAAAACAAAGTTGGTAACAATTGTGCGTGAGATTAAGTAGACATTTTATAGGTTTCATTCGAAGATTTTTAAATCAAATAAATACATACTTCGTAAATTAAAGAGTCAAGACGAACCAAACGCAACTGTCGTTACTGTGATTTGAAATTACACATCTATCAAATTCGCTTAACTGCGTGTATTTTATCAAACATTTTACACGTTACCATTCCCTATAGCAGGGATGGCAAATGCGTGGCACGCATGCGATTTTACTTGGCACGCGTTAAGGTCGTATTTTATGTATAAAATATGAATTTTCTTCGAGAAAGAGTAAACTAGTGACACGCGAAAGAAACTTCTGACGGTTCGCACTACTTTCTTGGCACGCAACACGAACGTCATTAGCCATCCATGCCCTACAGCATAAATTATTAAATTCGCGACAATCTCAAAACCATCAGCCTCAAATCTTAAGTTCGTATAATAATATAAAAACAAAAAATATATCCTACTGCCTTATAAAACACGATTGAGCCAAAATATAAAGTAATAAAAATCCCCTTGTGAATGCAATCCAAAACCATACGCAATTCGCCTATAACCAAACACGATCATCCGATATACCGTCGCCATAACCGTCCCGATCCAACCTACAGATTAAAAAAAAAAAGAAAACTCTAACACGCCTCCTACAACTCTAAAAAAAATATTCATTTTTTTCCTCGAGATATAAAATACGCGATGGAAGCGAGAAACACAACCGCACGACCATTAAACCAATTCTCCTTCTCGCCTTGTAAAAGGCGAGGAATGTTATGTTCAGTCTCAGGCACGGTATAAAATTAACTTCTTTAAAACATCGCCAATGAATCCAGGTGCGCGCTTACCTAAAAGAAAAGTACGGGAAAGAGGAAGAGGAGGAGGAGTTGGTCTCCTTGGATTAAGGGGGAGGGGAACTTTCATGGCTTCGGAAATAGCGGGAGGGTTGTATGCGTGAAACGGGTTTCGTCCAAAGAGATCTCATCGTCGAGAACGTAATACAAAAGACGCTTTTAAACTGCCGCTGACGATACGTTTCGAACCCCCTAATGTCATTCAAAGTCTCAGTTCCATACACACCCTCTCTCTCTCACACATTCACTCCATTTAAGCCTGTGTAACTATGCCTAAATGTGGGGGAGGAGGTGGAGATCCGTGCGTGCACTCGCTTCCTGGAGGCCATGTTTGACAGTACGCCGGAAATGGAGCTCCAACACGCGGAATATGACTTCCGAGAACATAAAAGAGGATAAAATTACCACAGCTGGCACGTTAACTCGGGAGGAAAAAAAATCGTTTAATTGCATTGAAAACGATTACCGCAAATGATGAATGTTTGAGACTTGGGGAATAATGGATGAGTAAAATGGAATAATATAAAGGAGAGAAACAGAAGAATGCTTCGAATTAAATGAAAAAAAACTCCACAAATGGGATGGAATTATTTAAACTTCGCGCTAATTTTCGCTTTACTGCGGAAATTAGTAGAAATCGAAAATAATTTAGAGTATGCGATTTATTTACCGAAAGCGTCCTTCCCTTAAATGGACTTTAAAAAAGAATTGCTAGTCCGTTTCATGATCAGTAAAACTCTAACGAATCGATGTTTTTTTTCAGTGAATCTCTTCAGTTTGTCCATTTTTCTAATTGTGTAAAGGCGCTCAAGAAAAATTGAGTAAAATAAAGTACCTTTGAGAGCTGAGGGAATGTGTTTTCAGTTTGGAAAGAATAAAGCCAACACCAATTGCAAGTATGTATGAGTAGATTTATCCGATGGGATCGATGTAGGTTCTCGTTTTATAAAATTATGAACTTTCCGAGTTCAAACATCGTTAAGCCTATTCAACCAAATTTATAATCAAGTACTGCGTAAAACGCAGCTTGCAATTCATTAAAATAAGAAAAAAAAACAATACCGTATACATTCTAACAAAATATCCATTTCCGCAACACTAAAAATAAAGAAGAAATTCTATCAAAAAAATCATTTCAACTCGACACGAACGTTTTTTTTTTTTTAAGTCTGACACCATCCCTTAACTCAAAAAATCCTTTCGTTCGCTTTTCCTACTTTTACTCCGAAAAAACCTTGAGAAAATCCTTCCGTGCTTCCACCTACCAATTAATCCCCTCAAAACGCAAGCTTTCTCTCTCTCTCTCCCCCTTCCACTCCATGGGAAAAAAGAAACTCGAAAAAAAAACATCCTCTATCTCTCTCTCTCTCTCTCTATTCGAAGAGTCGACCGACTACCTCGCGGGAAGTCGACGCCGAGAGACTGCGGAAATATTTTTTAAAAAATCCGAAATCCCTCGCAGAGGATTTCTTCTCCGTGCCGCGATTTACCAACACACGCCAAAAACCTAAAAATATCCCGCTCCTCGTTCGTTCCTCTCATCCCTTGGCTTTCTTGTAACACTCCCACGTATTCCATTCACTTTCGTACAAACACGAACGTTCAGTGTAAATACGGGTTTTAAAAAAAAGAACACTGCGGTACCTCTGTAATTCGAATTATAAAGCTTCAAACTGTGCACATTCACAAAATAACGCAGAACATTAAATAAATTACAACAATAAAATAAATATAAACACAAAATGCATAATTGCATAATCTAAATTACTACTTGAGTCCGGATATTCAAATACGATATGAAATTGTACATGAAATATGTAACTAATAATCGTTTAAAATATGTAAATAAAAATACATATAGGTATGTCGTATTATTAAGTGCAGTTTTTTTTAACTTAATCGGTCTATAAGAAGGATTTTTAAACAATTTTTTCCCTTTGCGCATGAAAGTAATATTATAAGAGAATTGTAACGGGAAAATGTACGTGCCGAGTCCAGGTTAAAACCCTCGTTTGAGGGATCAAATGAGATAAAACCGTTCGACGCAGGCTCAAATAATAACCACGCATTTGTAATCAAGCGGTTGAGTCCTATAACCAAAATAAAAACAAGATAATAAAGATAATAGAATGAATGGATGGAAGCGTTAATGTGTAATGTATCTTATTTGGATTATCTAATATTCGATTTAAAGAATTTCGACTGCACATACATAAACGCATTAGAGTAGTCATATTTAGAGAAGCATGCATCCAATATGACGGACGTACGTACCACTCTCAGGAAATGGTCATAATTTTTAAAAAGATTACCGTTTCCTTGGTTGGACATAAATACGTTTACGTCAGTGCCGTAAACATATTTATGGCATTTTCCGTAGGCGCCAAACGTTCCCGAAAAGTGCCAGAAGCTCATTTTCCCATAAATAAGTATTATTTCAATACTCAGACGTTAATTTATATGTAATAAAAATGCTATTAATCTTTATTAAAACGCAGAAAATTTTATATCCTACATAACCAAGGTGTTTCCTAAAATTTTGCCATAGGCGCCATATCGCCTAGTTACGTCTCTGGTTTACGTTAATTTGAAAAAACTGAATAACTCCACCAACACGTACAATCGCTCAAGTGCACAGAAAACATGCAAATAAAAACTATAAAAAACATTCAGGGGACTCTTTCAAACGCGACACAAAAAAATAATCATCGTAGAATAATAGCATGGATAAATTCGACTAAATTAAAAACTAGGATGCTGAAAACATTCGAGAAATTATTTTTTTAAATTACAAAATTCGCACAATTAAAAGACACGAAAAAAGAATCTTCTCGAAACAACACAGCCCATAAATTCGAGTAACGAGCGAATTCACCGTCCTATAGCGATTCTTTAGATTAGTACCCAAAAGAAAAAAAATCGAATGCCATTTTCGAGACATCCCATTCGTCGGACTTTGAAAGCATCGCGTATCGATTACCGACGAGAATTTCTCCTTCGATCTTTGATGAGCGATCCTCTTTCCTTGAAATCCGCAGAAGGCAGAAAACACGGAACTGGCAGATGGAGAAGCTTCTCCTCCTCTCTCATTTCTCCGAGAGTACTCGAAATTTGAGCTCCTGCCTCTCGACAACGCAGGAACTCTAAATCCGAGCTTCCAAGAGCTGACATTCATTAGATTGCACGAATTTCTGCGAGAATCGCGCTATTTATAGAAGGATCCTCCTTTAAAAAAAAACTTAATGGAGAGCTTTGCCAAAACATTTAGATGATTTTTTCCTCCTCCCTCTAACATCTTGAATGTATTCCAAAAGAAATAAGGTAAACTCCGTGATATGTTTCCTTCGTAATTGAAGTAACAGTGTCTCGTGAGATGAGGACCAATTAGCCAAACACGTCGTTATCTTTAAAATACCGCATTTCGCGAGATAAACAGCCCGCGGTGGGGTTTTGAAAGGCAGACGTTATTTTCGTTTTGAAGGGGAGAATTCGGTAGGAGTGAAAAATCTTTGAACTAATTTGAAAGTGAGTAAACATTAACGCGATAAACACTGGGGGAAAAAAACTACCGAGTTCACCTTATGGCCAAAATCAAATCGGAAAATGATAACCACTTCGACATATTTAAAACGTTGGACAAAATATTGCGCATTACAACTATACAAAGCAGAATCATCAATAATAGAGCCATAAATGAGTTTTATAACCTGCAAATCAACCGTCATAACTATAAATACACCGATAACAGATTCTAAAAAGGTGTTAACCACCATCAGGGCCGCCCCTAGGCTATGGCTTATTACCGCCTGGGCCAGTGGTTCTCAACCTTTTTCTATGTGCGTCACCCTATGTTCAGTTCATTCCGTTATGCATCACCCCGTTTACGGTCAATTATCTTCAAGTCACCTTTAAAGATAAACTGGGCTTACCCTACCACATATGGATAAATTCTGGCATTTAAATAAGCATTAGTGTTTATTCTCCTGGTTTTATTTATGTTTATAAGCCAGAACATGATACACTGTGAATTTATTTAAATATTCGCGTCACCCCTCGATATTCGTCGCGTCACCCTGGGGTGTCATATCACCCCGGTTAAGAACCACTGGCCTAGGCCGACAAGGCCCAGGCCTATGGCGGTATACTTGTAGGGGGGAGGGGGGGACAATTTTATCTGAAATTGTTATTTTATATTAATGATGGTTTATTACGAATCTAATAATTTATTTTTGGACTATAATGTAAATGCATAAGAATTTATGTGGCAATAATGGAGCAAGCACGTTCGTACGTGACGTTATCGGTTCTCACCACGTACACATACTACGTTACGTAAAAATATGTAATTAGTTATAACAAATATGTAACGTACGAGTATTTTGATATATAAAAAACTTATAAATGTTGAATTATTATGATTTTTAGTTTCATACTAATTCGTAACTACTAAAAATATGTTCATATGGGGGAGAAATTATTTCAGGGCCTAAGGGCGGCAAGAATCCATAATCCGCCACTTCCCCTAGGGTAGGGCGAATAGGGACGACCGCCCCGGGTCCGACGATTTCGAAGGCCTCCGAGCTTCGAGATTACCGCAGGGAAAGACCAACTTTAATTTGGTGGTAACTGATAACGGGTCCCGCATGGATCGATTTGCCCTAGGTCCCGCACCTCTATAAGGGCGACCCTGACCACCACTGATGATAGATACTTTGAAGGTTGTTTTCTCGAACATTTACAGAGATAACAGTTCGTTAATTATTACACGAGATAAATGCAGAAACCATAATTAACCCGTCATAATAAATATAAGTCTCCGGCCAAAGTATTTATTTCTCAGTGACTTCCAGTTTAGCTAATAATCCATTAATTTATTCGGTATACACATAAGGAACTATATACAAAATACAACTCACCTTTCCTCTTCTTTTTCAGAAGGAACTCCCCGGAGAATTCACCGAAAATTGACGACGAGAAAAGCAGCAAGCAGACAAGGAACCCGGGACCCAAGGACCCGCTTCCTATCGAAAGATATAAAAGAAAAAAATAAAAGTTAAACTCAATGGTGTATGAGCGGCGACAAAAATCATCCGAATAACTCGCAGAGCTACGTGATTTTCATCGCGTTTTAACCTCTCTGCCATTCCTGCAAGACGAAAAAGAAAAAAAATCTGCTGCATAAGCGACCTAGCGGATCGAACTTGCCTCGTAATCTCTTTCTCCGACACACGGACCCCATTCCTGCACACCATCTCTCTCGTATACGTTTCAACAACAAAGAGAGAGAGAGAGAGATATCCCAGAGTTCTTCCTACACTAAAACCGCCAATATTTACACAATTTCCCGTATGGATATCCCGAAGGGAAGGAGTCAGCGAAATTGATGGAGGAACGTGTTAGTTCGCGGGGGGGATGACTAAACTCTCGGGAGTAACTGAGAATTAGAACATGTTGACGGTGAAAATACTGACGCGATTTGAAAAATAACCGTATACTGTACCGGGATCTTAGTAGAAAATAAAATATGTATTTATTTCCACCCTTGTTTTGTCTTAATGACCTAGCAGAAATCCGACGAGGCCGGTGAACCATAGGAATTTTACCCACATTAAAGTAAGTTTTCATAAAGTAACGTGGATGTTTCGACGACTGAGAAAATACTCATAATTATTGACTAAAACTATGTACATAAATTGCTATCAGCTTTAGGATTCGAAATTAGATCGAACTGATTTATGAAGCAAAAAGGTAACTGAATAATAAATAATCAAATTATGCTAAATAAGGGAAGTTTATTTTTTTTGTGCGAAGCAGACCAAATAAAATGTCTTTTACGAATATAAACGGTTACAACGAAGTCATTATTGTTTGTTAGATAAAATATAAACAAAAATCAGTCTCCATTTTGTGGAATTCACACATCGTAACCACAGAAATAATAACTCTGCAACTTTCACAAAAAGATTTTATCCCAAAAAATAACAAATTAACAAAACATTTTCCTGGAATTCAGTTATTTTTTATTTTATTACCAAACAAAATTAAGCAAACATTTTTTTGTGTATGCATACTTTTACTTAAAATTGCACTCAAAGGTAGAAAATAATTTTTTTCTAGACATAAAATGTTACGCAAAATTTGTATGCTTCGTAAAAGTGGGTGGCATTAATATGAGTATATGTTAAGTTAAATGATGTAAAATACTTAGAAAGCTTCGAAATGAGGACATGGAGAAGAATGCTGAAGATAAAATGGACAGATAGGGTGAAAGACGAGGAAGTACTACGAAGAATTGGAGAGAAGCGAACGATTGTACAGATTATCAGAAAGAGGAAGGCGAACTGGATTGGGGAGGAGAGAGAGAGCATGATTAAAGACGTGTTAGAAGGAAAACAGGATGAAAAAGAGAAAGAGGTAGGAAAAGATTTCAGCTGATAGACGGCTTGAAAGGGAAAGAGAGCTATCAAGACATGAAGAAGACTTCGGAAAATGGGAATATATGAAGAACCAAGTATAACCATGAATAATCACGGACCTGTCTACGGACGGACTACATATTATGATAATGTTAAGTTAGTGGCCATTAGAAGACTATACATTTAGGGTCGTAAGAAAAATACAAGAGGAAGACAATATCACCAAAGAATGTAATGATGTTGACGTCGCGACGTAGGTATAGAGCTGGTAAATAACACATGCTCTGCATGTATGAACTGCGCTATTTGTTGTTACCAAATTTTAAGGCGGTATAATTTATTGACTGATGCCTATGTTACAATTGGCCTGGCCTACAAATTCCTTTTAACATTATCTTTTACGCAAGTTGTTTGTGAGAGAAGTTTCTCCACTTTGAAATTTACCGAGCGCAGTTTGAAGAAGCACTCTATACTAGGAGCATTTGGAGTCTGATCCTGATGGCAACAGAAAAAGACATTTTAATGAATCTTGGATAATAGAGTAGTGAACTACTACAGAAACTCCTCAATCCATAATTTAATTAATGATAACAGTACATTCTTATATATTCTTGTATAAGAAATTTTAAGTTTTTTCTTTTATATCATATATATATTTGATTTTTTAAAAGTCATTGATTTCATATGACAGTGGGCCAGTGTGATTTAAATGCCAGAGCCGATTTTTAACCCCAGTCCGTCACCGAGGAGTAACAATGGTAAACAGGAAGTCGTTTATTTGTCATTTGTCAAGCAAAACTACCAAAAAAATTCAAACGGCACAAAAGTAATACTCCGTAATTCTCAAAACGGCTACGAAAATTTTCGAAAATATGCTTACACAACACAACACAACGTAGACGAGAATTTTTCATTCCTTTCTCAAAAGAGTTCTTCAACAATACCGAAACCCGTTGATTCCGGTGTGTATGAAAACACCGGTCGATACCGTCGGATACCGAAGCGCGCGGGAAATAAACAGAATAGCGAAAAAAAATATGAAAAGGCATCGCTGCAAAAAAAAATTAAGAACGCGACCGTTTTCGTGCGAACTAAAAACATTTTCCCGGTCCAAAGGCGACAAAATAAACTCGCGTACTAAAAAGAACCTAAAAGCTTTATAACGAAAAAAAATGAAAGCGAAACGCTTTATGAGAAAAACAATAAAAAACATCCAGCCCACCTTACCCTACTTTCCTTGGCTTTGCGGAAATTACTAAATTCCGTCTCGGGGAATAAAAATTCCGAAAATGCGGAGTTTCGTTCGAGGATTAAAATAATGAAAGAATGTTCTCTGAAGCGGAAGGAATTATTCTTCAACTTACATAAACGGAATTTGGATTTTCCACGAAAGAGATTTGAAAAAATATATTACGGGCGTTCCGGACTAATATTAAGGCGATGCGACAGACTATGCGAAAAACATGAGACGCGAAGCAAAAAGGGGTTTTTGCCCTAATAAGACTTTATCTATAAACCACGCGGCTTTACGCGCGGCCCTTAGGGAGAAAGCCGCCATCTCAAAAACTTTCAAATATTTTATTTAATTTTTTCTTAGCCCTTGTATCTTGCTATTCTTCCGAAAGAAAATTTCGCTTACTTAGTCCTAACAGAATTCCGACCACGTAATACCTCGTTAAAGGGTAAAAATAAAACGCATGCAGATGATTCTAGCTCGTACTTTTTCTTGTTTCCTACATCTACGAGAAGTGATAAAATGGTAATAATATAAGTAAATTTTACAGAAAACTTTTTTAATGATAACTTTTATAAAAAAGTAAATTTCGAAGTCAATATAAAATTTATTAAACGACTGAGAAATTTCCAACACTTTAACAATGAGAAACTATTCTTACTTTGACTACCGAAGGTTTCGACAAAAATATAAATAAATTTCGAGGTTAATATTATTGTATTTGATAAGTAATAAAATTATTAATATCGACCGTTAGCGCTGCTTGGGATGTAAAATTGCAACCTCAGATGTCAAACCACAATTTGTGATAACACCAATATCTTTTTTAAATCAACGAAAACGTTGTCGAATTTAGACCAATACTGAATTATTAAAACAGAGCTTAACCTTTGCTAACATGCAAATAGGGTTCCCTTTCGTGCCTACCTTTAGCTATTCTTTTGGCGTGCAAACATTTGGAGATTATTTACAAGCCTCCAAAATGTTAGTGCTGGGCTAAATTGAATTTTTCAAAACTAACCTTCGAATTAATCACAGAAATGAATTTTTAAGAAAAAAAAATCCCGACATTGTTAACTTGAACATTTTAAAATAATTGACGAAAACCTGAAGCTAATGAGGACGTACCACGTTCCACAATAGACGACGTACCTAAAGGATTTTCACGGAGCGGCGAAGCTTTTGTCCATTGATAAGCAAACCTCTAAGTTATTAACTGTGAAAACTTTTCGACGACCTGCTCATTGCTTGCACAATAGTACCACTTCTCCACTACACACACAATCCTCCTTGCATAAGGTACCGCATTGTTCCCGTCTTCCGCAAAAAAGAAGATAAAATAAAAAGGCGGCCGACTTCCCTTGGCGAGAATGCGAGAAGGAAGAGTGTGCCTTAAAAAATTCATAGCGGCGGCGAGACCCGTTCTCTCTAGACATCAAAGGGGAAGAAGAGTCGTCAATATTTGATCCGAGCCTAAAAGGAGAACTATACATGTACATAGATATACGTCCGCGCGCCAAGTAGGAAAGGCCTTCGGGACATTTTCGGAAACATGGAACCTCAAGAACGGCATCCATAATAGGGAATTCTCGAGAGCGGAGGATGGTGAAAAAAATCGGTACAACATACATTGTACAAACTTTCTCGTATACTAATGCGTCGTTTAGTTATCTTTTGAAAAATATGAACTATGTAGAAACGTTATAAACACCAACTTAAATAGCTATACGAAATTTGATGGAATCATATGAGCCGTTTTTTCGAAAATCCAATCGTTATTAAATGTGCCCAAGAATAAACTAGCCTTATATTCATTCTTTGAGAAATATGAAATATGTAGTACTATTGAAGACGTAAACTCAAGTAACTGCACGAAATTTGATCAAAATCGTTGTAGCCGTTTTTAAGAAAATCAAACTGTTGTTAAAGATGCCTAGAAGAAACTAGCCTTATATTCATTTTTTGAGAAATATGAACTATTTGGTATTATTGAAGACGTAAACTCAAGTAACTACGAAATATGGTCGAAAACGCGGGGAAAGTAATATTCTACATAACTAAGATGTTTCCTAAAAAATTCCGCATCTCCCAGCTATGTCTCAGGTTATAGTTACAAACCTTGAAAAACTAATTATAACCGTTGATAACTTAGCTTCAATTTCATTACAAGTATGGTATAAACATAAAAGAACTGAATCTGCCGTTTTCAGGGCTGATTCAAAAATAATTATTTCTCGTTTTAGAATCTACGTACTAAAGGCGAATCACCACTTGGTATGGCTGCTTCGTTTGCCAAATGCTCATACAGGGCCGTCCTTAGGGGGTTGATGGAGCACTTTTTAAACTAGTCTTCCTATGCCCGACTTGCTAGTAGCAACACAAATATAAGCGGTAATCCTACGTTATTTACAATTAGATCCGCTTTCGTATCGAAAAACATCTTTCTAAAATATTTCTAACAAGGATAAGAATTTAATAAAATTTTAACCTAATTTTAACCTAATTTTGAAAAAAGAAGAATGGCTATTGGTTGTCGCTCCTAACTTTCGTGGTGCCCTACGCGGCTGCGTATTTTGCGTATGCCTAAGGACGGCTCTGTGCTCGTACGATTTTCCCATACTTCTTAGGACTATTAGCTGACTAAATTATCAGTTACGTTCCAGCCAATAGGAGATCTCGATTATCTTTTAATAAAACCGTAACACGGAAGAATGAAACATTACCACTCTCTAATTAATGTCGACGATTGACTAAATAACTATACAAGTACATAAACGTGTCCTCCATCATAACAGGCACATCTTTCCCTCCCTCCAGCCTCCCTTTATGCAGCATCCTCCCAGTATGTTTCCCAATCCACATAGCACCAGGTCTGGGACGTGTTCTTTTTTACGCCTCTGCTTCCTTCTCAAAGAGAGAATTCTGCCTCGCATACTCTCCATGCGCTACCATTCCGCCAGAGTATAAGCAGTAAATTTTCATTTCCTCGTCTTTCCTTGGCGAGTTTTCCTCCATTTGCCACCCACCCACGAAACCCATCACATATTTTAGTACTTCACACTTCTTTATTTTCCTCCTCTAAGGGAAACGTCACTTTCGTTATTTCCCCTCAGTTCCTATTTAATATAACCATCCATTTGAATAACAAGTAACACAATGCATTTTATTTTTTGAAGCTTTTTGTTTATTTTCTATTTAATATAATCACTCGAAGGAATGGTAAAAACAATGCAGATTCATTTCTTTTTAATTTTCGTGGTATTTATTTTTGCCTTAAAACATTAGAAACATGACCATAATTTCTTAATTCCGGAGTTTTAATTAGGAATGCAAGAATAATGTAATAGTCTGAGAAGTTGGGCACATAAGTAATGTAAAGTTTAGGAAAAAACATTTTTAAGCGAATCATCATTCGAGAGACATAAATTTCATAAGCCTTAACGAGGAAATATAGAGGGTCGCCTGTATCTCGCATTCCGGGAAAAAAACAACTTTTATTATGGTAATAATACATCAAAATTTGGAACGCCAGGGCATAGGATTGGGAGGCGAGGATAAGTCGAGCAATAACTGTATATTATCTCCCTTTTAAGTTACGCTGGAAGTGCGTCATTGAAGCTAGCCTGTTCGTGACTCGAGAAAACGGTGCTTAGTTTCCAATTTATTCCTGATAAGCACGATTACCTAATACTCAAAAAATAGTACTGCATTGTAACGGCACGTACTAAATATGTTAATAATGTAAGAAATAAAATTTCTGTGTATCGAATTATTAGTATATACTTATACGGAACCCAAAATTTTGAAAATTATGCTCTAAATCTTTAGTTTACCTTAAACAAATAATAAAATAAGTAAAAATCATAAGGTGACTAATAGAATCGCACCATTTAAAATATAACTTTCTCTTCTTAAACAAACCAAAACCAACTGTCGGTACGGTTTCTGCGATCTGTATGCTCGTTTGTATATTTTTAAAAAACAACCCAATGCTTGCCTAAAACGGCCCTCCTTAAAAATGGTACGCTAATGTGGCCCTTATAAGAAGGAATACCGCGTATTTCAATGCTTTATTCCCAAATGGGTAATCTGGAGTGGAACTGACAATCTATCGTGCTGTTCTCTATTCTTAACAAAGCCTTTTTGAATCCCTTTCCCAAAAACTTTGACAAGTGCCGTCAAAGGCTTGATTTTTCGAGAATTTCCTCGAAGAGACTAAGCAAACTGAGACATCTGGACGACGGAAATGTAAACACAAAGTCTATCCAACATTTCCAGAGCTCCCATTTCGAACATATTAAAATGGTATTGATTCCCGAATCCGACGAACCACTCGCTCATATGACAGCGTCTCGAGGTTGATTTGATTCCTTAAAGCATTAACGCATTATGACGCAAATATCGAAATATAAAATAATCATTTAAATTATAATAACGGTTTTAAACATTTTTTTAAAACAGCCCCCCCCCCTCTATAAATCATCCAATCACACTAGTTTGACATTCATATTTCACAAGTGATTCAACATTTCAAATAGCAAAATAATTACTTCAAATTTTAAACTCAGATAAAAAATGTTAAACATATATGTAGTTTATTTATTAAATTAACCTATCAACAACTTTACAGCCGGTATGCTACTAAAAGAAAGCAAAATAAAACGACCACCCAAAACATTTAACGTGAAATTCATCGAATAATAGGTACCGTTACATATTAAAGTATAATTGCTTCACGGAACACGAGTAAAGCGACTCGCGATTCGAGATATTTATCAACAAAACTGCACGTTTATCACGCGATTCTGAGCCATGGAAATAACCCGAAGCGGAGACTAATGACGAAACGACATGAAGGGAAATGCAACATAACGATTCAACCCCCTCCGTTTCCACCAAAAAAAATGGGAGAACCCGTTTGTTTCGATTCTCATTTCTCGAAGCCACTCAAAACGTCAGAATTTCACGACTAGCCGTGAGATCGGAAAATAAAAACGTCGCTGAATAGGACTGGAGGGTGGGGAGAGGGTTAACAAAGTGCGCCCCCCCCCTCCCCTACCCCTTCAACCAACCAACCCCATGCAGGTCACGATAGAATAGAAAGGACAGGACGGTGGATGATGGATCGTAAAAAAAAAGAGCATCGGGAACAAACCCTTTTCGCCCTCTCCGCCCGAAAAGAAAAGCTATCATAGAACACGCGAGCTATGGTGACGGCAGGAAATATTGAGCACGAAAGCACGCTAACAGTCTCGCTGAAATAAAAACATAACGTCGATGTTAATAGGTAAAAAGTTTCCTTGTTAAATAAATAATCGACGGCGGCAAACCGCTAAGAAGCTCCTGGAGATCGAAAAATTGAGAGGAAATGTATTAAGATAGATATATAGAGGATAAGTTTCAAGAGATAAGCGAAAAGGGTATCGAAGTGATCGCAATAATAAAAAATCGGTACAACATACATTGTACAAACTTTCTCGTATACTAATGCGTCGTTTAGTTATCTTTAGAAAATGAAAATCGTAGGAGCCTGTTTATAGAAAATCCAATTTTTGTTAACGTTGCCCATGAATAAACTATCCTTATATTCATTCATTGAAATAAATGAAAATGAAATGTCGAGGTCGAATTTTTTTGCGATCACTATACTTTCTCAATATATTTCGTATATGAGAAAGTAAAAGAAGAAAATTAGAAGAAATAATTTTTTTTCGACACCTCTTAGAATTTAGGAAATCATTCCTGAAAACACACTCAATTTCCGGAGATAAATGACATTCTCGTAAAAAAAATTGTCCAGCGAGTTTTTAAAAAAATATATACCACTGACGACACATATATTGGTATATTGGATTCGTACCTTCAAAAAGTTAATAATGGGTTCTATTTTGCAAATGGAAATATACACAATAGATGGCTTAATGACAGCAGTCTCTAGAAAGATGAAATTCTGATGAAAAAGCGGCAGTGAATAAAATCATGGAGAAACTTTTATATAAGGTCGTATAAATGCTAACTTTACATCGATTCGAGCACAAATACGTCCTGCATTAGTATAAATATATTGTGAATTGAAAGGAGCATGTATTATTTAAATACACGTAGAGGATACACTTCTATTAATTTCCACAATCTTGTGTTTTATTTAAAATGTACCTGTACCTATGTACGAGCTATTGGCCTCTACAGTAAATATAAGTATGCAAATTTCGTTAGCAAAAAGCTAAAAATTCAACCAAATCTACCGGATTTTCCATAATACCTTCAAAGATAAGTACACCGTTTCAATTTAAAGAAATAATGCATAATTTAATGCGAAAAATGTGGGATAGTTAGCGTAATGGATACAATTCAAAACATAATAACGGGTAAGATAGCCCGCCTAGCCTTGTGTTCATTTAATCAATATGTCCCTCAATGTAATCCCTTTAAAAAAAACTAGGGAGAGATAGCAAGAGAGAGAGAGAGAGAGACAAGTTTAAGAAATACACATCGAATATTTCAAAGTAAACGTCCACTGCTCGCGGTTCCGCGGGAAATAAAGGATTTCTTGGAAGCAGGAAAAGCATTTTTTTAAAAACCCTTTCAGACGTGAAAAGCTGGCAATGTTTGCATATGAGCTGAATGCAGATGGAAAAAATATCGAGAGAAGGTCGATTATCCCCGTGCAAAAGGCGAATTACTTATACAAAAAATGTTTTCCTTCGTGCTCTTTCACATTGTATTGTGACCTTTTGAAGGATAATATCATAAAATGGAAAGCAGATCGCGTGCGAGAAAATGCGGAGAATATTTTCATAATTTTCGGTTTTTTTTGCGTGTCTCGACTCAATCCCCTTGATGAAGGCCGCGTGAGTCCATTTCTGCGGCATAATCAGCTCCTCTCGCCACGGAATAATACGTGAATTTGTACGCACAACATGCGTCGACCTAGTACAGAATTTTCAAGCGGAATAGATTACCGTTACCTTTCCCCTCGAATGAATAATTTACTCAAAGTTTATACACAAATTCCGTAAATACGCATTTAAATGCATCCTAAAATGAGACGACGTGGCAAATTTTGGATCAGAGCCCAGAGGAATTGAAACCGCAAAGGACTCGACATTAATAAAACAAAGTCGAAAGTAATACGAAGAAAACGTTAGCATTCCATAGAAAAATGATCAAATTAAAATACCAAATCACATAAATACCATTAGGTACAACCCAAAATCTGACGAAGCAAAATTACCCTACAATCCTAGGTACGTTTTAGGATTACTTACAATTCCAGTAATCCGTTCAAATGCAAATCTTTCAATTCGCTAGATAGGTGTTTCTCAAACATTTTGTCTCGCGATCCAGTGGAAGGAAAGGAAAAGCGAGGAATCTTCATTAAACGGAGAAAAAACTAAAAATACTGCCGTTTATCTAACAGGATACTTTCTTTCCTGTCATTTTCGATATATAAGAGCTGTTTGTGACTTGGATGCTCACATTTTCCTTATGATCCTTGTGACATAGTACTGGGTCACGACCCGTACGTTGAAAAATCACTGATAAGAGAAACGGTGTAGAAATCAATAACAAAATTTTGAGTCCAATATATGTAAATATGTCAAACCATTATAGAAATTAAATTTCAAAAATGCGGTATAATAATAACATTCAACTTCGTCCAGTATTTAAATAAATAACAAATTCAAAATTTAAACTACATGACATTTTATTTATAAATGGTGAATATAAATGCACAAATAACAAAGACAACTGAGGAATGAAAAGAAATAACCTGTAAAATTTTAAAGAGAAATCCCCCATTTCTTGACGTGGACTGAATGATGAGCTCTGACATGCAGATAAAATTCTCGTTGAAATAAATAAATAGTAGATGGGATATCAAAAGACGGGAACAGATCAGAAAGACGGGAAGAAGCAATTTGACTGTTTAGCTAGAATGATGAACGGATATCCCAAAAATGATTAATAACATCAATTCCCTGTAAAAAGCCCCTTTGGGGATTTTATCCCTCTTGATATTCCCTAAAAGATATAAAAAGACTCGAAACCCTTAATACCATTATCCATCTCATCAAATTAACCCCTCATCATAAAAAAGTATCGAACCACTTCCGAGAGAGTCCCTCGGAAACATCTGTGACCCCGGAAGGCACGACCAACAGAAAAATTGCAGGAAAAGAATGGTCGCAAACATGCGGCACGCGGTCCTCATACAAGCCACCAACTAACAATAAGAGACTTGGTATCATGATGGTAGCCCAGACTCGAACGTATTTCTTATAAAACATTTTTAAATAATCAAATCAATTTTTAAAAACGTATTAAATCAACATTTCCAAAACATCCGCAGTTTATTCCTAATATTCCTATTTTAAAACGCCACGCTGCAGGGATACAGAAGAATGTTCTTAACCTGTTCGGTACCTAAATGCGGCTCGCTGATTTAGTGCCGTGACATTATGCGGTCCATGCATGATTTGAATCTAGAGGTCTAGAGTCTCGTGTTTTCCAGAAGTAATAAGGCAGAAATATAAATAAAACTTGCCCCCTTTACAGAAATCACATCATTACAACCACATGGTAAACAATGGACACGACAACGAGTTGGTGCGTAAGTAATTTCGAAGACGTGCTTACCCAATGGTTTATATATATATATATTGGAAACCTTTATCCCCTACAATTACAGAGATTGATTTCCGTATTTACAAAGCAAACCCGTGACGTTCTCTCTCGCAGAGAAACACTTCCAACGTCTCCAGGTAGAAAACGATCGATTAAATCCATAAAACGTCAAAAACGACCGAACACGTAATCGAGGGGACATTTCCGAGAGCGAAGCGTTACATTGTTAAAGACAAAAAAAAAAAAAATTCCGACGCATTTAAGTGAAGAGACGAGGGAAACGATAAAAATAAATCGAAAGAATCGTATCGATCGATGGATCGAAACCCGTCATCAACCCTTTCCCTCCGCTTTTGTTTCCTTTAAAAAAAAAAACACCGTACGACACAGAACGAGAGACACGAAAGGCATCGGACGGACGGATAAAACTTGCATGCACGCTCAAAACGGACTAGGAGAGACGGAGTGAATAGAGGGATAAACCATGTGGGTGGGACCCGTTTTATACCCACACGAGGGTAAGAGAGAGAGAGAGAATTAAAAAAACAGGTGAAAGAGAAAGGGCGAACGATAAAAGTGAAAGAGGTTGGAGAGATTTTTACACGAAGGGAAATTCGACCACAGGTAAGAATTCCGAAACGAGCGCTTAAAAGTACGTAGTGCCAAAAAATTGAAATTAATTACCTGTCTCGGATAGATATATCCTAGAGACGCAACGAGGTTATTTAATGTTTCAATTTTTTTATGCTTCAAGCCAGGGGTCGGCAACCTACAGACCGCGGGCCTCATGCGGCCCCCGAGAGAGTTTTATGTGGCCCGCGAAGCCATGATGAAAAAGTGATCGGTATAATTTAACACAATCAATTTAATATTTTTCCAGTAAAATTATCGTCTCGAAACCTTTTCTGGTGGAGTCTTAACGCTAGTAAACTAACTGGAATTGATTTGGACTAATATGAGATCACAAAATCTCTACGTAACTTCTGATTTAAACGCCCATATGGCCCTCCGTAGCATTCACAACTACGAATGTGGCCCGCCATATAGAAAAGGTTGCCGACCCCTGCTTTAAGCTCTTATTCTGGATTTTATTTTTAGTCGGTAGACTAGCTCGATAATAATTCTCTATTAAATTATAGAGGTAGGATGACAAATTGGAATGATAAAGAGAGAAAGGAAAGGGAAGATAGCGAGGAAAAATAAAAGGAAAGGATACGGAGAAATAAAATGAACAAAAGAGAGAAAATAAGGAAAAGAAAAATGAAAAATAAAAACCCAACTGAGGAGAAAAAAGGGATGAGAAAAGGACAAAGTGGAATCAAAAAACGAAGAAAAATGCCAGAGAGTGGGGAATAGTCTTTACTTTCCATTTTGGCAAAAGAGAAGGGTCAAAAAAGGAATGAGAGAGGAATAAAATGGAAAACAAAAAGAAAATTGAAAGAGAAAGAGCATCGGAGAGAAAAATAAATGAATAAAAGGATACGAGGCAAAATTTGCAATATAGAGGAGGAGGAAGACGCCAAAGATAGTAAGGAAAGGGCAGAGCTGGAAAGAGAGAGAGAAAGCGAGAAAGAGAGAGAGAAAGAGAGAGGGGGGGAGAGAGTGAGAGGGGGAGTGAGAGTAGAGGGGGAGAGAGGGGAAGAGACTGAGGGAGAGGGAGAGTGACGGAGAGAGAGAGTGACGGAGAGAGAGAGTGACGGAGAGAGAGAGTGACGGAGAGAGAGAGTGACGGAGAGAGAGAGTGAGGGAGAGAGTGAGGGAGACAGTGAGGGAGAGAGAGTGAGAGAGTGAGGGAGAGAGAGTGAGGGAGAGGGAAAGAGAGAGTGAGAGGGAGAGAGTGAGAGGGAGAGAGTGAGAGTGAGAGGGAGAGTGAGGGAGAGAGAGTGAGGGAGAGAGAGGGAGGGAGAGGGAGAGAGAGAGAGAGAGTGAGGGAGAGAGAGTGAGGGAGAGAGAGTGAAGGAGAGAGTGAGGGGGAGAGAGTGAGGGGAGAGAGTGAGGGGAGAGAGTGAGGGGAGAGAGTGAGGGAGAGAGAGTGAGGGAGGGAGAGTGAGGGAGGGAGAGTGAGGGAGGGAGAGTGAGGGAGGGAGAGTGAGGGAGGGAGAGTGAGGGAGGGAGAGTGAGAGTGAGGGAGAGAGAGTGAGGGAGTGAGGGAGAGAGAGTGAGGGAGAGGGAAAGAGAGAGTGAGAGGGAGAGAGTGAGAGGGAGAGAGTGAGAGGGAGAGAGAGAGAGTGAGAGTGAGAGGGAGAGTGAGGGAGAGAGAGTGAGGGAGAGAGAGGGAGGGAGAGGGAGAGAGAGAGAGAGAGAGAGAGGGAGAGAGAGTGAGGGAGAGAGAGTGAGGGAGAGAGTGAGGGAGAGAGAGTGAAGGAGAGAGTGAGGGGGAGAGAGTGAGGGGAGAGAGTGAGGGGAGAGAGTGAGGGGAGAGAGTGAGGGAGAGAGAGTGAGGGAGGGAGAGTGAGGGAGGGAGAGTGAGGGAGGGAGAGTGAGGGAGGGAGAGTGAGGGAGGGAGAGTGAGGGAGGGAGAGTGAGAGTGAGGGAGAGAGAGTGAGGGAGAGAGAGTGAGGGAGAGAGAGAGAGTGAGAGAGAGAGAGTGAGAGAGAGAGAGTGAGAGAGAGAGAGTGAGGGAGAGAGTGAGGGAGAGAGTGAGGGAGAGAGTGATGGAGAGAGTGATGGAGAGAGTGAGGGAAAGAGTGAGGGAAAGAGTGAGGGAGGGAGTGAGAGAGGGAGTGAGAGAGTGAGAGAGCGAGAGAGAGTGAGAGAGAGCGAGAGAGAGCGAGAGAGAGCGAGAGAGAGCGAGAGAGAGCGAGAGAGAGCGAGAGAGAGCGAGAGAGAGCGAGAGAGAGCGAGAGAGCGAGAGAGAGTCAGAGAGCGAGAGAGAGTGAGAGAGGAAAAGAGAAATTATGGAGGAATGAGAAGAGAAAGGTCCAAAAAAGATGGAGCCTCCTAAAATTTCTGAGGACAGAATTGATTTTCCTTTCTCCTTTTCCCCCCACTTCTTCCTTCTCCCTCTTCCGTCTCTAAATACTACAGCCTAGTCTACGCCATGAAAATTATCGAGGACCCCTTTACCTTATTCTCTTCCACAGATATATTTTTCCGCTTTTTCCTAAAAAATAATGCTTATGTATTCGGTTCATCCGTCCGTCCGTCTGTCTGTCGGTCCGTGTAAAAAGTAACTCACAAATGACGCGTCACAAACACCAAAATTCCAGGATATATAGTGCTACATTAGAGCTACACACGGTATATTTTTGGTGTATCTGGGATCAGCTTCTAGGGAGCAATCGGAAGAAATCGCTAATAAGTACAGGCTGCAACAAATTTAGGCAACTAATCGCATCTCCTATTCTTTACTCTGATAGCAACGGTGAAAAAAACTCTTATGTAATTTGCTCTAAAATCCTTCCATCACTTTGTTTTAATCAGCTATCTACTTCTTTTACAAAATATACATTTTTATCTCTCAGATTTTTAATTTTTACCCTCTTCCATATCTTTTATAACCCTTTTTTCTCCACTCACACCATCCTGACATTACCGTACGGAGGAGAAACAACATGCGTGGAAAGCTGGATGACAAAAAGAGGAGAAAATAGAGGAGAAGAAATGGAAGAGGGAGAACATGAAAAAACCTATAGATACAAAAACGATGGATTGCGTAAAAAGGAAAGAAAAAACAGACGCGATAGAAAGGAGTTAAAAGACTAGAAGAGAAAGAGTTGGAAGAAGAAGAAAAAGAGTAGGAAAATACAAAAGGGTCCTCAAGATGTTTAATGAAACGCGCTATGCTACGGTCTTGAGATCCGTAAGAGGAATTTGAGAGGGAATGAAGATCCGAAGAACGAAATTAAAAAACGTACTGCAGAAGACCGTTTATCCGGAACTCCTGACACCGGAAGCATCCAAACAACGGAATAATTTATCACTGATTTATTTTAGTTCCGAAAGCGACCACCGCTTCAAGTAGCTTTCTAACCACGTGTGCGTGAGTATAGGTACATATTTACGTCGCAAGGTGATTCAATTGATTTTTTGCATTTAATAAAATGTTTTCTAGGTATGTATGCTTTTTTAAAATTATTTCTTTCTTACCACACCTTACTAAAACGTTTTCTTTTCTGATCATTGTGCTATTTTAGGGTTAAGAGAGAGGGGGAAGGGAGGGGTGGTGGGAGAGAGGCTACCGATTGCGGTAGGTATGGGGAAAAAAGTGACGTCCGCTGAAATGTAATGGCGGCGGCGGCGGATATGGAAACGAGATGTAAAAAAAATAATAATATGACGAAAACAAAGGTTTGGTGGGTAAGTTCGAAAATAGCAAGAGAGGAAGGAAAGAGGAGAGAGTGACAGAGGAAGCGAGGCGACCAACCCGCGAGATAAAGGCCCACCACCCTCTCTTTATCTCTCTCTCTCTCTCTCACTCGCTATCCAACATTTCCAGCCTCGCCTATATTTTCCAACCACCACCATCCCTCTCCTAGTTCCGAACACGGACGCTAGGGGAACCGCATGCTCGTCCCGCACGCTTCCACGCTTGGAAACAATTAATTCCAGCCCATTGGCGTCCTTGGCTCGTTAGCGAGCAATTTCGACGTGTTTTTGTTGCCGTTTTTTTCCACAGGAGATTCGTCCCACATCTCTCCGCGAGGAACGCGCGGCGCGTCGAAATAATAAATATGATGTGAAAAGGGGGGAGAATAACAGAGAGAGAGAATGACAAAAGGGATGAGGTCACCGTGGAGGATAAATGGGGAAGGTTTTAAGAAACAAGAGAGAACAATGGAAGCGAGACAGACGAAATTGGAAAAGGGAAAGTCAAAAGACAGGGAAGTAATATGTGGAGAAAGTGGTGCGGAGTGAAGGAGGAAGAGGTGAGAGGTGGAGAGAGGAAGAGGTGAGAGGTGGAGGAAGAGGTGAGAGGTGGAGAGAGGTAGAGAGAGGAGAGGTGTGCATGTGTAAATATGGAGTGATTTAAAAGGGAAAACAAAATTAAGAGTTTCGTGAAATAATGTCAGGAACACAACACAACAAAAAAATCGGTACAACATACACTGTATAAACTTTCTCATATACTAATGGGTCGTTTAGTTATCTTTAGAAAATGAAAATCGTATCAGCCGGTTTTTAGATAATTAAATTTTTGTTAAAGTTTACCAAGAATAAACTAGCCCTATATTCATTCAATGAGAAAATGAAATATGTAGTATTATTGCAGAAGTATACTCAAGTAACTGTACGAAATTTAATCAAAATCCTTAAGAGCCGTTTTTGAGAAAATCTAATTACTGCTAAAGTTGCCTAGAATAAACTAGCCTTATATTCATTCATTGAGAAAAATGAAATATGTAGTATTATTGAAGACGTAAACTCAAGTAACTGTACGAAATTTGATCAAAATCGTTATAGCCGTTTTTGAGAAAATCAAATTGTTGTTAAAAATGCGTAGAATAAACTACTCTTAAATATTGATCGATGTCAACCATTTCTACATATACTCTGATCTGTATGATAAAATGCCAAGTACGAGATTTCATTCATTTTCGCTCTACCGTTTAGGCTCTAGAGCAGAGTTTCCCAAACTGTGGTTCGCGAACCCACAGGGGATTCGCGAGATGTCTCGGGGTTCGCGGCAAAAAAATCCATAATGGCGAGCAAAGTTTTTGGTAAATCACTTAATTTGGTCCTTGTTGGCATTCAAATTTTTAACAAATTCTATATAACTACTTTTTTTTATTAAAATGCAAAATAATCCATTAGTTATACAATATTTATATCAAACTTTTATTTGAAGCACGAAAAGAATGTGTCTGGAGCTAAGCCTATTTTTCAACCTTAGGAAGAAAAATCATCGCTCCCTTTTCATCACGTAGAGGAGACTTTCGTAACAACGGAAATTGTATAGGCCTTCGTCTTTGTAAGCAATAATTGATAGGTCTTCTTTAAACAATGCACAAATATATATTATGGAAGATAATTGTAATGCACTCTTAACGTAATAGACAAGGACGAATGTTGAGACATAATAATATACGCAAACTGTAAAAAAAGTAAATTTTGTACTTCTGGGTTTTGTTTTAAATCTCAAATATTCATGATAATTCTTCGTAATTTTATATGCAAATAAAAATTACGCTGCTCCCCTTACTACTTATATGACCACAAGGTTACAAACACGCAAATAAGCAACGGAAAAGTATATATAAAAGGTGGAAATAATGTTATAATAAATATTGTACACTAAATTAATAAATATAAAAACTGTTTACAATATATATTCTTTAATAATTTATACTCGGGTAAGAAGGATAATCCTTGAAAATTTTTATTCTTAGGAGGGGGTTCGCGATATCTGGATCATTATAAAAAGGGGTTCGCGCGGTCAAAAAGTTTGGGAAACACTGCTCTAGAGCCAGTAATAGACAGACAGACGGCATTGCGAAAACCACTTTTTCGGATTCAGCGACACCTAAAACGTATATTTCCGTAAAAATCTCGAGGTCGAATTTTTTCGCGATAACAATACTTTCTCAATATACTTCGTATATTAAAAGGTAAAAAAGAAATACGACTGTCACTTTCCACAACATTTTTACTATAACACGAAATAGGTTTCACTTATTGTTAGTTAAGATATCTTCAAGAATATGCCATTTTCCACATTTTTAATTGTATTCGTCTATTCATTTTCAGGAAGGTGTTTACTAGGCGGAAGCTATGTCGCGCTGTAATAAATAAAAATGTATGATAGTCGCAATTTTATTTATTTTTTTGAAAAGCGATATGAGATAGGGAGAGGAGGTAGAGAGCGAGAGAAGGGAAGAAAAGAGAAAGGGAGAGAAATGAGCGAAGGGGAAAGAGGGGTGGCAGAGGGGAGAGAGTGGAGGGAGAGGGAGGGAGAGATAGAGGAGGGAGAGAGGTAGAGGAGGGAGAGAGGGAGAGGAGGGAGAGAGGGAGAGGAGGGAGAGAGGTAGAGGAGGGAGAGAGATAGAGGAGGGAGAGAGATAGAGGAGGGAGAGAGATAGAGGAGGGAGAGTGATAGAGGAGGGAGAGAGGGAGAAAAATGGGACGAAGGGTGGAGGGAGTGTGAAGGGAGAGAGATGAGGGAAAGAGGGGGGAGAGAGAGATAGAGAAGGGAGAGATAGAGGGAAAGAAATGAGAGGGAGAGAATGGAAGAGTGGAGGGAGAGAGATGAGGGAAAGCGTAGGAAGTGAGGAAAGAGGATGGAGAGAGTGGAGGGGAAAAGAGGAAGGAGAGAGTAAGGGATAGAGAATAGGGAGAGATACGAGAAAGAGGGAGAAAGGATTTATAAAAGAGGGGACCAAGAGGAGATAAAGAGGAAAGAGAGAAAAGAGGGAGGAGACGAAGAGAAAGAGATACAGAAGAAAGATGATTAATAGAGGGAATCGTGGAATGAGGCAGAGGAAGAAACAAAACAGAATAACTTCATATCAGACCTGATTAATGACAATGCGATGGAACTGTTGTCAGGTGAGAGTACGTAAGCATGGTGATAGAGAAGGCGGAGTGAGGGGGGAAGGGGATAGTGAGTCAGCTTCAGCCAGTCACCCAAAAGGAACGGGAGGAACGGGTACATAGGAGGGCAGAAAAAAAAGAAGACAGACGGTAAGAGGAGCTGGTAGAGGGTAGAGGAGGAGGGGGGAGCGAGACATGCAGATCCCCCAACCCACCTCGTCCTGAACGCTATTCATGATAGGAGAGCTATTCCCGCAACTGGTGCATCATTATCTCGCGAGGGGAGGAAAAACGAGGCAAGACGAGCTTATTAAACAAAAGAGAGAGAACGGCGATAAATATATATATATATAGGAAGTGATATCGGAGAGTTGGCGGAAACAGAAAACGCCGCTTTCACGCCGCCAACTTCGTTTTTTTTTCTTCATCTTCCCGCATAATTATCGATGCGATTCCGGTTTCAAAAGTTTTAAAAATAGGTTTTCCAGCGATGTTCGCTTTTCGAATCCCTGCGCTCGAATCCCATAAAAAACATCCAGCGCAGCTGGTGGTGAGGTGGTACCGAACGTGAAAAAAAGTTGTTTATCGAATAATATCGAGATTCCCCGCCATCTTCCCCATGAGAAACAAACGATAGTGAGGTTGCGACGCCATTTTGAAACGTTTATAACGAATATTTGTCGTGGGGGTTCCGTTATGATTTATCTCAAATCGCGCTTTTCCCTCAATGAATATTAATTTTTCGATTTCTCTCGCAAGTTACGATCCCACTCTCAGCAACGCCAGTGGCGAAAAAATTCCTCTCCATTAAACTCGTTCGCGCAATTACGAACGGGAATCTAGTACCTGGATAATAAGCACACCCCAACGGGTGCTTAGTAAAAAAGATAAAATTCATTGTGCCTATACATAACAGCTGATACACACCGTGGCTCGTATATACTACTTTAAAATTCTTCGAGTGCAACGCTATGGAAACAATTAGTTGAGTGGAAACGGATGAAAGCCGATAAAATATACATCGAGCTGATTGGATCGTAAATGGCTTGAAACGAGCCAAAATCTGAACAATGCCAGAAAATAAAACAGAAAATAGCAGTCGAATTAGTTTTGAAGTTAACCTCAACGACTTGTGTAAAAATTGGCAAAGGTTTCGCAAACAGCTAAACTTCTTGAAATAATAAATTGTTAAAGTTATCTGGGACTAATTAACTTATTTGAACGTTGGGTAGGGTTTCCGCGACCGTTCCAATTTCGCTTGGTATCTTATGTCCTATATTTTTCTTCCCGAAATTTAGCTTTTGTTTAGCCTAATTTTTTTATCGAAATAAATTTTTCTCCATATTTTTTTAAAATCCCGATCAGGATTCTGAAATCCAAAAGTCAGAGGCCCATCGCTTTAAAAGAAGTTCAGAAATAAAAAATTTAAGACATTAAGAATGAAAATCAAACGACCGACTGAAAAACTCTTCTCCATTAAAAAAAAAGATACGACGTAGTGATTAAATGCCGAGTATTACTTTTCTTCCGCATAAATTGCATAAGATTCGATCGCGTACATGAAAGGACAGAATACCGCCAGTCAAGAGTTGCGCAACTGCCGCTCCCTTCCCGTTAGAACTGCAAAAAATAAAGACTATTCGCCAATCGGAAAGGAAACTGCATCGCGAGCATACTTTAAAAACTGAATGTGAGCCGCGGACCATGTTCTCGATTCAAGACTCCTGTTGTGAGTCGTGTGTCGTAATAGACAATTATGCGATACGCAAACAACGGAGTCTTTGAGGTGCATAACGTCATTATGACCGTGACTTGAGTTCTCAGAAGTAGTTAATCGCGCCGAAGCGCAACTTTCGACAATTCATTAGGTTAATATTTGGTATTATTGCGTAGACTTTTTTCGTCCTATTATTATTATTATTATTATTATTATACACGGTGGAATTTCAATTATCTCAACACAAATTAAATGTATAGTTAAGAAAATTTATCTTTTATTTGTATGCGACAAAATATGAAGAAAACGATAAATTAGAATGGTATTTTATAAATATTCGAATAACTTAATTTTTTTCGAAAATGCTGAACATAAATGTTAAGCGTGATTAGCCTACGTGCAAGATAGGAAGTACGTTATTTCACACCTCACCTTTACCTAATATGCTCACGTGTTTTTTTGGGCGAATAAATTGATAATATTATATTTTCAAAATATATGCTTAGGATATTGCATCATTCAAGTTTTCTTAAATAAATTTACATTATACACAATTACAATAAATAATAATTGATATGAAGTATATTTTGAATTAATCCTGTTTCTTTTAGCTGAATTATTCATGATTTTCTTTATTTTTTAATACCGGTATACCGGCAATGACGAACATCGATACCGAAATACCGGTATTGACTTTTGGGACCGGTATTGCATTCCCTACCAGCAGCACGTACGATGACTAACACAAATCCACGAATAAAACCGACGAACAAAACGAACGAAAAGGTTTACTTTAATGATACGATAAGTTACGGGGGGAAAATAACGGTTCCAGGTATAGTTGGAAAAAAATCCATAAGAGGGAGGGCGCTGAGGTCGTCAGTAGTAAGTTGGCAACCCTTTAATCTTCCGAGTCTATTGTCGTCGAGAGGCCCCTCCTCCCTTTCAAAATAATATAGTCTCCCTCTAAGAAGAGGAAGGAAGGAAGAAACTTCCTTCCGCCGGGAATAATAAAAAACCGCAGAGGATTCCTCATAGCGAAAAAAATTGGAACGAGAAACAAAAAAATGGAGATATAAATCCATATATACATAGATATAAATCGATACATCGAGTCCTACCGCTGGTAAAGATCACTTTTTTTTTAGAAAAGACTAAACCGGATCGATACTTTTTTTTATTTATCTGGATATAAATCGATTTTTTTCCACGGCTCAAATTCCAGGACAATCGAGTCCTCAAAGCTCGTCGTAAACATCTCGAGAGTTCTGCCCATCAACTCGTTTGCTCATTGCTAAAGGCGTGGTAACGGACGCCTCTGCGCATTTGTCAGTTGATTGTTGCCTTCCATTCTTCCCTTTGACCCGAAGTAATGAAGGCTGGAAGATAAGGGAATTTCCTCGTTTGTCGTGTGAGCGGAGACGATTCTTTTTCTTTTTTCCTTTCCTTACCCTCTCGTAGTCGACAGAAAGACCGCTTCCGAAAGAAAAATGAGCATCGACATACGCCTGTCATAACGTTCGTTTGAATGGAAATGTCTTTCAGAAAAAATACATTTTTATATCCGACTGTCTTTTACGAAACTGTTCGTGTGATTTACCGGAGAATATGATTCGTCGAACGTAGTTTTAGTTGCGAACCTAAATTCGAAATTGTATGGTTGCAGAAGTTTTTTCATAAGATTGACGAATTGTTCTCAAAATTGAATCGAACTGTTAATGTAACCTTATTTTTTGGTGGCACTCAAAAATTAAATTATTAATCTGTAATAAAACTTGATAATAATAAAGTTGACGGTTGAAGCCTTCACTTTGTGGAACTGCATCGCAAATAATATGAAGAGGTAACTAAATAACATCATCATAAGGTGATAATGACTAGTTCTTAGTCGAAACCGGTTGTTTTTATTATTTAAGTGGAACCTTGTTACTAAGTTAAATCTTCGTTTAATTTTTATAATAATAATAAAGAATACATAATCCCAAGATGATATTTTTCCGAGTTGTTTACAATAATTTACTCTCTGTAGGTATATGCAAAAGATATTTTAAAATGGCACTCTTATGTGACAATGAATCACGGGACACACTAATACGGAAATGTTTTTAATTAATAACAATTCCGTTGAAAATACCATTACATGAAAAAGATAACTTTCTGCAAATATTATGCTATTCCATGTTTTGAATAAATCAATTAACACAAAGAAACTCAACGAGCGACGACTCAACCTTCTTCGCGTCCTCTACATCTAACTCCATAGCACTTGATGCAAAACACACAATGCACTAATAACCTTCCTCTTAAGAATGCGAAAAAAGCCAACTCGATCGAATAAAAAGGAAATTAATAAAAAATAACATTTTGAGCAGCGATAAGGAGAACGCGTTCCGAGAAGGTGCAAATTTTTTTTCAAAATCGACTAATTCCCGACAAGGACGAAGGCTTCTTAAATCGATCTTCCATACGAACGGGCGTTAACGTATGTTACCTGGTGAACGATAAAATACACATTTATATGTTAACATTCCAATTATTCCCTCCCCCCGCCCGCCCCAAATATACGTAAATAATAAACCTTGGCAAACAGGGGGATAAGATAATTAGCGTGCGACGAGGAGGCCACGTCGATTATGTGGCAACAAAGATTTTTATCCTCTCGCAGAATCGTTTCCTCCTTATCTGAATATTCGAGATCACCTATTAAATCGGATCCTTGTTTTTTGTCAAAGCCTTTTTTACTCCTTGCATACCTGGCTCTATACATTTCGGGATGTCGCAGATTACATGGTAGGAGATTTATGAAAATAATGGGGGCCTAAAACGTAGCCTTGAGGAACGATACTTTATGAAGAAAAGAGGAGAGAAGGGATGACTAGAGGATTGAAAGGTGAGGAGGGAAGAAAAAGGGAGAGAGGAAATAGCGAGAGATGAAAAATGAAAGTTGATCTGATAAGCAGAGAATACATGTTTGTTCAAAATCGCTGAAATTGGCAAAGCAAAAAAAGGCAAAAAGAGAAGGTAACGAAAAAAAAGACCGGTGCCACCTGTACCTGGGCACGGGTCGCCGGCGGCAAAAAGGGTCCCAAATATGTACTTATATTCGATTGATTTTATCATGTAATATGAAGAAATGGGCGAACGATGCCTATCCAATATCCGTAAAAAGGCTAGGGAAAGTAGATGCGGATTTAGACTACAAAAGCAGCCATCGTCATTGGTTAATCGATAGAAGACTTTATAAATAATCTTTTTTTAGAAGTTACATAGCAGCCGTCATAAATGGTTAGTAATCGATTGAATATTTTTAGCAGTTACAGAGCAGCCGTCACAAGTGGTGATTCACCGATGCCAAAGAAAATGTTTTTAGAATCTGCCATCGGTGAATGATGTTGACTGCTTTGTAACCGATCTCCTTATCTGTTTTTCCTAATCCTTTTCATGCCAATCGAATAGACATAGTTTGTCATACTGTTCGCCTGAGGCTTATGCATTCAAATTTAGAAAAGAAGTAGAGCTTAAATAAAACAGCTTAAGTATCCATCATGGAAGAAAAAATCTCAGTGGATGAACACTCGAAGGCAACCGTCATGACTTTCAAAGCTAACGGATACGGGTTCGGATCTATGCACAGAGGGATATTCTTCCGCTTCTGGAACTCGACTCGCGCGGACTCACGCCAATAGAATACTCGAGTGCGTCGACGCGGACTTCGCATCTTGCGAGAATAGGTTAAAAAATGCGACGCCGAAGCTACCGTGCGAATGGGTGCGGTTGATGGCCCAAGGTGGCCTCGAGATCGAACACGGCCAAAAGATAAACAGAATCAGAGGTGGACCCAAGAGGGAAGGGGGTAGATGGGACAATCTCCCCCCACTCATGGAGTCCCCACTGACCTCCACTGGGTGCATTCTCAAACACATTCCGCGCCAAATTCCTCGATTCTTCGCTGCAGATTGGGTACTTAGAGCAAGGGATGGAAAGACACAGAGAAGGTTAGGGATTTTTAGAATAAAGGATGGGGCGACAGAGCCGGATTTGAGAGGAAGTTGGGAAGTTTCTGAATGGAACGATAATTTTTGATGTGGAAGAATAAAAAAATGTTATTCGGAAAAGGCGGCCATACATTGGGTTTTTGTAACGTAAATTTCAATTCGTACTGGTATAAGTCTAAAGAAATACTTGATGGAAAAGTGCTTAAAATGAAATAAAAGCTATTGACCGACTATGACTATAGGTCAGTCAGATCACTTCAGTAGGAAAAGCGTTTGAATCTTAATGGTAAGCGGCACGACCGAGGTGAAAACTACAAAGCAAGGCCGTTTCCTTAACTGCATGTCTTGATGAAAGGCAGTCTCACAGGTAACTAACTCCATTCTCCGAGAGTGGAGATCAACCTAGGTGAGAGAGATCGGTCAATTCCCTTATTACGGTCTAATTAGTGTCGGGCACACACACTCTAAATGCACAACCTTTACCTGAATGAGTGCAATTCAACTTTCCCATGGCCATCCTTTCATCAGTTTCATAATTAGGCTTCTCTATAATGTCCAACGGCGAGGTGAGAAAGCGATCAATTTTTTCCTTGACAACTTTCAAACCTTACAATTTCACCAGATAAATTTCACAATATTCTGGCATATGACCGCTATTTCACGTCCTGTTCACTCGTTTGAATATTTCGAATTTTTAATTCCGGTAGTTTTTCTTAGCAAAAATACCTGGCGATCACTAATTATTTTAAATTTCTACTGTTTCGATTTTTAGTTTTCTACCGATTTTCAGTGACACATTATGGTATAGGCGCACTATGAGCTAACCAAGGGCCTCAATTTTCTAGGGGTCCTAGATTTCAGATGCTTTGCAGTGCGATTATCAAAAGTTGACAAAAACTCTAGAAAAGGCCAAAAAATTACAACTAATTTTAAACAATTATTTTCTTCTGTATTTTTCTAAGTGTAGATTTAAAATATTTTTGTGTTTATTATGTCTTTATTTCATTAATGGGCCTCCATTTAATATACTGCCAAAGACCCTCAATTACTATAATTCGCCGCTGCTGATGTTATTTCGAAGTAACGTCGAAGAAGCGGACAATAATAATATTTTCCACGATTCTTATATGATTATGAGAATGGAAATTGAGAAATGCCAGCTATAAATTAACATTTAATTTCACCATGTATTAGTTTAAACTACAACTTTAACCCCATAAGTTTGCCAGCACTGGAAAATCAGAATCTAAGGCCAACATATCCCTTTAACATTACTCCATAAACTACCTGAAAACGTACCCGGACGCAATGAAAGCTATTTAGGGCTAGCACGGGAACGCTGCATGTCCACAAAGCTAACGTGATATAAAAATGAGCTCTTCGAGAGAAAATTTCCCATCTGAAATGGAATAGAAACCTCACATACATAAAATGTAGACGGATGCATTAGGATTGATAAAACTCTTTCCTTTTGTTTTATTTTTCTAAGCGTTCTCTCGTCTCTTTTGAGGGTAGCATGCGGTCTCATCGGTGACGTTCCTCGATCGCCGATATCCAACCCGGTACCATTACGGATCAGGACGGTGAGTCATCCGAAGAGTATATAACCCACGCTAACTCACGCATGCCGATGTGCAGTTTTGGAGTGAGAGAGAGGGTTTCGCTCTACACCCACCCACCGCACACACACACATACTGAGTAAAAGAAGCCAAAAGTTCCAAGAAATCGATGGTGTACTTTAGAGAAGGTTGAATTGGGGAACGATAAATCTTCGACTATATGGCAAAAATTATAGGCCTGTAGAAATTTATATTCTCCCATACTAGGAAAGAGAAACACACTAATCTTTCGCATTGCAGGGTTTCGCTTTAAATGGTTTTATCGCGGTTATATTTTGCAGAACTACCTCGAATTACAAGGAAGTCGATTTCGCTTTACCATTTCTAAACTGTCTCTACGTTTATATCTATATGGTACACCTGCAATTCAACCACGTGGTGGGCGGCAAGAGGTGCAATGCATCAAAATTGTCTCCAACAGTTTTCTCTCACATCCTATGATCTCTTATTGAAAATAATGAACCTCGATATAGCTCTATCTTACAATCGACCCCAGGCATTTTATCGTTATGACCGTGTCTCCCAATATACGCTGGTGTTTTAACTATACCTAAAACCTCTTTTGCTATGCATTCCGGCTTATACATCTCCGGAAGCCTTAAACTTGAGTTCAGTCTGCGATCCACCAGCGATACTACTTCAAAATCTTTAATAATGACGCAACGCTTGTCTTATGGTCACACATTTGTTTCGGGAAACCAGCTTCTCTCCGAGGATTACAAAGCACAAAACGTTTCAGTTCGACCCAAAGTTTATAAGTAAGGATAAAGGAAGCAGTAGTGTAACTAAATTGTTGCATGTTTAGCTAAAGACGGTCCTAAAACATGGCGTCATGTATTCCTATGAGAAAACCTACCAACTCTCCACAATATCTACATAATACCCTGCAAATCACCAGATTGGTGGGTGGCAGGGGGTGCAGCGCACCAAAACCTACCTAATAACGTCCCTCGTGGGGAACACTCTCCTATTATGATCCCGTATGGTCCTTGGGAAAAACGAGCCCTGATATCGCTCGGTCCTACACGCAATGCGTGTACAGCGCAAAACGAGGGATGGGTCCATTTCTGACAAAAAGTAAGTTTTAACAATCATCATGACGCAACCATCTGAAGCAAAGTGATTCTGCATAAAATAACAAAAATGAATAAATGACTCGGAATAAAAAAAACCTCGAAATCGCTTCGTTTTTACTTCAAAAATAAAACTAATGTTGTCCGGAATTTATGGATGCGAGCTGTTCAAGTGAGTAATCGCTTCGTGAAGAAAATTACTGGTGCTGAGTTAATGTACGTTTCCACGCGCCATAACGATGAAATTGACTCGATAAGATCCGTGGGGTGCACCGTGACTTTGCATCATTTCGAACAAACAGTCGACAAAATAATTTCGATTGCGTCACATCCGCGTCTTAAAAGTCATTACCACGATACCTAATCGGGTTTGGGTTCTTGAGCAAGGAAAATGAGCAAAAAATACGAAAAAAACTCGTTGAAGTATGTAATTGATAATCCAGTAAACACGTCTTTAAGAATATATTATGGAACGAATTGGCACTTTAGACAAAACTTTTCAACTAAAACCTTATGAAGAAAAAAGATAAAATCGAAACATAAAACTCGAGTTGATGAAATAAATAGTTGGGAGAAATAAGAAGACTAAAGGTAAAAAGTTCTTCGATTTGCGGAATGTTCGAGTCATAAACATCTTATTGCTTCTATTAATTCACTCCGTTTTATAAAGGAAAACATCCTTTAAAAATTTATATATATAATTCATTCCACTAAAGATTTGTGAAGAATGAAAAAATAATAATAATAATTTCGTCTATAAGTGGTTTTTGTTTTTTTAAATCGAGGGTCGACTTATAATCGCGAAAAAATAAATAAATAAAATGTAGCGACGGTGATTATGATCAGACTAGCATGATTTAAATCACATTTATATTTGCACCAAAAATTTTAGATATTTAAATAAAAACCAACTCCAATAAATTTGTCTAAGTTATTGGCTCCGAATGTCTTACAGGACATTTTCTCCCTCAAAATCAACTTGTGTAAAAAGGGGTCGTCTTGTATTCGAGGTCGTCTTATAGTTTGATAAATGCGGTACTAAAAACCACTGCGGAGATGGAAATCTAAAAAAACGACATACTATAAATACGGCAAATGTGATAGATATCTGTATACTTGAATCGAATGCTGCGAGAAAAACGACCCAACGACCGCCAGCATTTGACACCGATAATAAACGACATCGAGCTCTTGAAACGAGACCACTACTGGAGAAGCGACTAAAGAAAAACCTTCCATTTGGATTCGCCACGCACCTCATTTTTTCTCAAAAAAAATCCTTGTTTAAAAAAAAACTTCGATGACTCAAGTCAACGGGTCACTTCCCTCCACGACCTTAATGCACTTCAAAATTTTTTTTAAAACTTCTGTTCGAACGCTCGAGACATTTTGCATCGCACCGAAGGTCGTCGTCGGCGGCCGTACGAACTCTCTCAGTGGATGTCTGATCCGCTCGACGATCTTATATAGCGATAATATAGACGAATGGGTCCACGCAACACGAACGTCCGTGAACCGCGGAGAAAAGCGAGACGGCGTGACCTCGTTGTTGGGAAATAGTCGCACGCGCAAGCCCAGAAGGTAGGTATGTGTGTGTGGGGGGGGGGGGGCTTTTAACGAGGTTTTCGAATCACACATGTAAAAGTAGGCGCGAGAGTATAAAACGTGCATAGATACAACCCCCTACATGTATTCACGTGCGTACGAACGAGTTTCTGTAATGAAACGGATAATTTTTTCCCGTCCGTATATGTAACGAGCTTTCTAAATAAATTAGAGTTTCGAATGAGATAAACATTACGACGGATGACTACGTTAACACTGATTTCATTTGATGGATTATAATTTTTTTAAACTCACTACCGTCGTTCAAGCTGAATAAAATCGACAATCTAATATGTCTCTCCGACAGCCATAAAAAGGTTGGGAAAGAAACAGATGCTCGTTTCGGCTAAAAAGCTGCTACGGTAAGTGGTTATATTAGACGATGACGTCTGCTTTGTGGGCATCTGGTTTTTCCAATTTTTTATTGCTAATGGAGAAACATGATGTCAATATGATTTTAACCACAAGCTCAATAATTCCCTCTTGAGGTACTGAAGTTGTATTGCTGATGCATAAATAACTTTTGATAGCGTACACAAACCCGTAACTACATATTTTAGCGTCCGAGGCAAACTACTAAATATGCGCCCTCTCCCCCTTTAAGAAATTATTTTCTCTAGTTTATTTACTTACTATTTCGATTTTTTGCCCCCTTGCTTGTCCCGCCCTAGTTACGGCACTGAGTGTACATCAGTACAGAATCGACCGAATCATCCCTAACTTTGGATATCTGTATCAGTAATGTTTTCGAGAATAAAACGTTACATTTTGTTGCTAGGGCCAACTGGTCAAGTAGATTCCAAATACCGTAAATTACCGCTTCATTTTCAGAAACATCGGTAAATATTACCTCGATTTCGTCCTTCATTTTTCAAAATTATTAGAGATGATTCCGAAATCAAAATCGCCTTTGCACGAGCCATTGTTCTGCCGGGGCTGAGATTTTATAATGCTTCGAATCCCAAGCGAGTCGTACCCGAAGCAAGGTCGCTAGCTGCAAACGAGTTCTTCACTGGCCAGTTACGAAACATCAGGAATTGCAAAGAAAGGAATACGAGCGATAAAAGGGCTTCGGGCGATAGAGAAAGAGAGGGCGACCTTGGAGCTGCCGAAATGCAGAAATGGAACGCTATGCATGAATGAACGACAAGTCTTTTGAAGGATACATCTACATAACACCCTGCAAATCACCAGATTGGTGGGTGGCAGGGGGAGCAGCGCACCAAAGCCTACCTAATTACTTCTCTCGCGGGAATCACTCTCCTGTTATGATCCCGTATGGTCCTTGGGAAAAACGAACCCTGATATCGCTCGGTCCTACAGTCGATCTCTCGTATTTTATCCTCGTGATCGTGCCTCACCATGTAAATAGGTGCCTCTAATATTTCTGAGACCTCCTCTAACAGAACTTCCGACCTAAATTTCTCCAGAAGCCTTAACCTAGCGATAATTCTGCGGTCCTCTAGCGATATCCAATTCAACTCCTTCAAGAGTGATATGACGCTTAATTTTTTCTTTACGAATCTGGCTGCTCTGCGTTGGATTCTTTCTAAATGAAGTATCTGTCCCTTTTCGTACGGATTCCATATGCTGGAAGCGTATTCGACCTGAGATCTGACCAATGATGAATAACACGTTTCTCGTACCTGTTCTGTGCTTCTTCTTACTATTCTGCCTACGAAGCCCAATTTCTTATGGGTTGCGCCTACGACCCTTCGAATGTGCATATTCCACGATAGATCAGAACAAATGGTGACTCCTAAATATTTAACGTATTCCGCAGACTGGATATTCAATCTATCAATTCTGTACTCCGAGTCTAATTCCTTGTTCTTGCCCTTCCAGAAACTCAAAAGGGAACATTTTCCGTGATTAATTTCGATTTGCCAATCTTGACACCATGCTGAAAGGGCGTTTAAATCTTCCTGGAGCGATTTTTGGTTTTATCTCCTTATATAAGACGGTGTCATCAGCGAAAATTCTGATTTTGCAGCGAACTATCGAGCAGATATCGTTTATATATATAAGGAATAGTAGTGGGCCTATGACACTTCCTTGTGGAACACCTGATGCGACTTTAACTGGGTAGAAATATTTCCCATCAATGACTACTCTAAGTGTTCGTCTATTGGAGAGGAAGTCTTTTATACAACTCACGATATTCAAGTTAAAATTCCTTCTCTAGTTTAAATTCGATAATGTCATTTTTTATTATGCAGTTCGGTCAGGGAAATATAAACATTAGGCGAGAGTCATCGCCGAGGTAAAATCTTTAAAAACTTGCTTTGATTAAACAACTTTTATATTTCCTTCTAAAAGGGGTAAAAAAAAACGAGATTTCTAACAAATTTTGTAAAATTTCTAATCGAAGTCTCAATGTAGTTCACTAATATAATATTTTGATCAAGCGGTGCGTTTATATAAGAATAAATTTTTTTCGAGAGAGAAACTTTTTAGCGTTTAATTTTTACGGTCATCAAACTTTAAATTAAATGTTATTATTTATATCCCTAATTTTTTAGCTTAGAAAAGTGGTTTATCTTTATATTCTTCTAGAGCAGAAACCGCACTTTTTTCTTATTAGAAATAAGCACTGGGATGGCAGCTTCTTTCAAAGAGCATCGCGGGAAAATAAAATGGTAATATATCGAAACTGGTCGTCCGTTTATATAATGTTATGTGGAATTAACACAAAGTTATATTAAACTGCGCTGTGCTGTTATATCTTTTAAACTAGTGCTTAATTTAACAACGTCTAACAATCCTATTTTTAAATAAATATATGGACCAGCTATGCCTTTTGATGGGAGATAACACGTATCTATCACGCATCAAGTATTCGACATTATATGAATGAAAACATTTATGTTAACTATACTACAAAAAATGAGGCACAAGCCTAAGATCTGGTAAATTAATTTCTAAATATGTACATACTTTGTACTAATGAAAGCCTTTTAACAGTTCTCCTCGAAGTTAACGAAAAAAATATAACTTTCTACATCGCGCAGTATATTATTAATTTTTAATGACATAATTTGTAATTTGTAAAATTTTTGTAAAAAAATATTTCTTTATGCAAATTGCGAGTTTAGTATTAGTTGAAGATATCCCAATGGCAATACAAAATCATCACCATAATCGCCAGTGGCAGGTTGGAGACCTCGATTCAAGAGTTTTCGAGATCATCCAAAAACAACTAGAAAAGTGAACCCTCTCTAGCGACAAAGGACAACATTCCATTATCATTTGTACTGTTTCCAACACAAAACTTCCAGTAATATTCATTCTACAAGGCGTTTGGACATACAAAACTCTCATTTGAGGTGAAACAAATCCAGAAATACCTCACGAAAGACTGTTTCCTAGCCAACCTAGATAAGAACCCTCCCACGGGTTGAGACACGTCGAAAGAATGCTTTTTTTTAAGGCGCGCTATACTACGCCATTTCGTCACCCTATGAGGAAAAATAAACGCCCTTTTTTTTTTAGATTAAAAAAAGGAGATTTTTTTCATACGTTGAGTTACATTGCAAGCGCACCCGTCCTCAAACGATAACAGGAGGTGGGAGGGAGATTGCGTCATCGGGTGTGGACTTTTAGACGGAGTTTTCGCCCTTGGCAACGAAAACACTCTATGACATTGCCGCGATTAGTTTCTCGCAAAAAAAGAGTGCATACAATCCGTCGGAAAAAACCCATTTGGCGTTTATTTATCCCGAACGACACATCGGCATCGGATTCCGGCTCGCGATAATCGATCGAAATCCTCTCATCAATGGATGTTTGCTGTTTGCCATTTCGCAAGAATCCAACGCTCTGCAACATAAAAGACGTTTCTAATGCCTTCTATCTTGCATAAAGTCCAAAAGTACAAACGATCAATCACCTACATTAAAGTTTTTTAATTTACTCCTTAGAAAAGTAGTTCCCAATCTTTCCCATGTGGTTAGTACTACACTAGTAAACTGTATCCTAAAATACCAAGTCAGCATTACTTACTTTTATAAATAAATAGAACGATCACAAAACAGCAAAACAAACCCAAAATTTATTAATAATGTTCTTCGATGCTTTTAGAGAGAAATAAACTAAAATACTCGTGTAAGGAAACGTGTTTTTAAGCTTCTGGGAAGAGCACAGCCAGACTGCCAAAGACCACTGCTGTGCTCTCGAGCAGCAAGTCGTGTACCATTGTTCTAGAGCAGTGGTGTCCAACAGAATTTTCAGGATCCCCATCAGCCTTTTCATCACATAATACAATATATTAATATCATAAGTAGGACTTAATTTAAATTTAAAGTTATAGCGATACCCAATAATGATTTAAATTATTTATTAGTCAAATAAGTCATTACATTTGAAGGTGAAACTTGACAGTTCATTTGCCCAAGTACCGCACTGAAATTTGGCATAAAATCGATAATTTTAATAACTTTTATAATGCATTATAATTTTGTATTATGTTGCGAAAACTCCGTTGTATATAAAATTCCCACATCCAGATATAAAAAAATTAAATCATATAGTGCTAAATTTGTTTATATCATATAGAGCTAAACAAACTAATAAAAAGTAGTAGACTGTGGAGAGTAGATATTAATTCGCCACATGTCAATGGCCGATTTGCCACAAGTGGCGATGGGGTTGGACACTTCTGTTCTAGAGAATTATCTAGCTCGTCTTGTTGCTGAAAACAAATTTCAGGATAAGCATTTAAGCATCCAGATTTGAACAATTAAGCATTTGCCTTAGGTATCTGAAATGACCATGAAAAAGTTATGGTAGCTATGTTATGGCTATTGGAGATAACTAAGAAAAGTATTTAATTTTTAAATATTTGATTCTTTAGTGCTTATTCTGGATTTTTAATTTAATTGATAAAATACTATAGATACAAAATGGTTGAAAAAACAAGATGAGTCTTTTAGCTACAAAGCAGTTGTCTTCAACGATGACCACAGAAGATGACTTTTTAGCATTCGTTTTTTCCAGCCTTTTTTGGCCGTTGATGTTGTCTACGTAGACATAAAATGACATTTCACTTTTGGACTCAATGAATTGTTTCTCGTTATTTCCTAAAATAATTCACGCTCACGGCATATCGGTAATGCACATATACCGCAGTAAAAAATTCTCGAATAATGCAGCATTTTGTCTACCGTGAGCTTAAATAACAAATCATCGGATTAAGGTAAAGGCTCCAATCAAATTATTTATAAAATATTTAAAAATTAATTAAATAGCTGAGATGCAATAATTTCTACATAAATAGGCAACATTCAAAAGATCTCCATTTACCGACATCGGTTACATGTTTACCAATTAACCCCAGAAAGCACGTTATTTTACATAATTTTCTTCCTACCACCGAAATTTTCACTGAATCATTCTTTCTGCCTTTTTCCTCCAGCACTTTTTTCCTGCAGCCGCGTTCGATATTTTCTCCTCGGTTTCATCTTCCCCGGACATTTTATCTAATCAGCGCCACACCCTCGCATCCAAAGCTCCGATAAACACATCGATACGCTTTTGCCGAGAGCGTTACGTAATCGGGATATTTATGCGACGGAAAAGCAATTCCAAAAACATTCTTCGGAGTCGGCTTGAAAATAATCCAGAGAGACTAAAAAAAACTCAGTTCGAAGAGAGAAACTTCCAAATAAATACTTTAATTCGTTGCGATTGGAACCGTGGAAACGCGCCTTTCACGTCACTAGACAATTGAAAGTTAAAGAACGCTCGTGTTGGACGTATATGTCACTTGGATATTGATTGACGACTATAAAAGTCCGTGATGCAATTAGGTTGCGACCTCGGACGAAAAAGTTACGCCCTGGAATTTTTTTCCCTGTCGAACGAATTCGAAAATTAATCAGGAAAATAATTCGGTCGGCGAGCAAAAAATTTATCCTCTCAAAAATCCCTCATTTTTTTCTTACTCGGGGAAGATACACCCAAGAAAAAAATTCGCAAAAATATAACGAAAAAAAGAAACAGGATAAATGGGAATGTACATGTATCATACACCCCGCTAAGTGGCTATAAATAAGAAAAGTTCAGGAGGGAAATAAATCATCACTTAGGTCCAATATGAGTCCATCGTCGTCCAAAAAAGGCTCGAACAATTCGTCCGCCCGGGTAAACGGGTTCAATTCCTCACAATGGCTATCGTAAGGCAGCGAGTCACGTGGTCGACCCTGCGTTACTGATTCAAGATAAAAGATCTCTGCCATGTGACGAATCAAATTCGAATCCTTAGCGGAAAAAAAAAACAAAACCACGCTATAATACTCCGCAAATAACAAATTTCCCCCGTAGGAAAAGCTGGTACGTCATGTCTGCCTTTTATACTCCTGGCGAGGTAACATTACGACATAACACAAATGCTCATCTTATCCTAAATTTCTCGATATATGCCGTCAATTTCCGCTGAAGAAATCCAGATGTTGTTCTTATTTAAACTGGATTTTACCGCATTTTTAAAATCTTCAAAGAGAAGTTCCTTTAAAAAGAAAAATGTAAATTAAAAATGCGAGAGTGACACCCACTGCGGATGCGAAAATAAAGAAGAGGATGAACAAGGCGAAGGCAAAATGACAGCTTGGGCGAAAGACCCAGCAAACGACGCCAAGATATTTTTCTATATTAATATTTCATGGATGCTGATTAATCTTCCTTCAACAAACTTTTACATTGTGTACACGTACAAATGCACAGCATTCGTGCCAAAAGTCCCTTCCCCAACTTTTTTCATTGCATTATATTTAATCTTCCATCACAATGTAATTAGATGGAATACTGTTAAAGTGAGATATAGAAAGTTCATTTTTTTTAGTGATCAGACAAACTTAACAAAAGTTACATCACTTGAATGGGCATTTGTTTTTAATTTCATCCTCTATAGTTAATTATGGAAATGACGCTAAAGCATCGCCTACCCTACGGAAGAATCGAACCGACGACCTCGGAATTTAGAAGACACCATCCCTACGTAAGACTTCTATGCCAGAAAGGCAGCCTGATTGGAAAATAAATGGCCGGGATACCGGTTGTATGGCTCGCATGCCATTCGGTGCAGGTTCCGGATGATATCCGGTTAATTCTTTTTTGATTAGGCCACGCTCGTCATTTCCTTGACGACTTCCTTCCAACTCGGTCCGCTTATGCACGAAAAGGAGATTTTAACCTCATTCGAGCAGAACGGCGTACAACTTGGACAGAATCTTTTTTTAATGCAAGGTCTTTGAAGAATCGAGTAAAATTATTCTGGAAAAAGAAAGATGGCGCATCTTCTCTACCGCCGAGTAAACTATGGAGTCACCAAAGCTAATACATTACACCCTGGAAAAAATCTAAGTTTTCTATTTTATTTCTTCGTCGCGGAGCAGTTCCATGGGGTTACGCCCACCACCGTGAATTTCAATTTTAACTTTACCAGAATATTTAATTTTTTTTAAATGAGGAATGAATGTAAAAACGTCATCTACCAGAAAAGAGGTGCCATGACTCTTCTCCAAACTGGCTATGCCAATTAATTTAACTGATAATTGGGTTCCTATTGACCAGTGCTTTCCAACTGGTGGTACGCCGTGGATCACCAAATGACTCTGGGTCGTAAACGTTTATTTTTTTATTACAGTCTCCCTGCTTATAACGCCAAAAGTTATTACAGAGGGTTTAGATAAATTCCGGGGCTTTCTTATTCTTCTTACAATCAACATTAAGCTTAAAACTGCCCCCAGATGGATCTCAGTATTGATTCTTGTTTATTACTTACAATTAGGCTGAAGCTATCCTAAAGGATTAAATTATAGAAAAAATAAAAAGCTCACCATAAATATTATATTGGATGAAAAGGACCGTGTCTTTTGTTATACCAAGGGAATTTTTATAAAGCGGGTAACCACGCCTTCCCCGAGGGAGGAATGTAAATTTCAAAACTGTCAGCTGCCACAGCTACTTTCTACTAACAGCCCAAGAATTTAGATCCCCATGCCTCAAAAACAAGAAAGCTTTGGACTCTTACAGACAACGTAATGGACAAGCAAAGTTCAGTTTTTTAAAAATAGGCTTATAATCTTTTTCCTATCTAAATTTACCTTGTGGTGTACTTGGAAACATAATTATTAGGTGTGTAGTATATAAATGGTAAAAAAGCTGTTCTATAAGAATTTACTATAATAAAAAAATTCATTAAAAACCTATATACATGTTTTCAGCTGTATTGAAGCGATACAGACACATTGCAGGTGAAGTTGCAACACACCAGTCCGCAGACGTGGCAGGAGAAATAGGTTGAAAGTCCCTGCTCTAAATAATGCATTTTCTTGGAAAATTCGTATTACATCTTACATTTTTTCAACAAAAGGGGTCCGCATACAAATATTTAAAAATTCTAATATTTTGAAACTAACTTTTCCCATACCTTCCCATAAAAATGTTCCTGAAAGTATTTTTTAAAAAACCAAGAAAAGTTACGAATCGGAGGAAGCATTAATTCTATAAACTGTGACTAACACGTCCAAGTCAATAATTGCGATAAATCGTGATAAACTTGTCAAGAGTATCAGTGTTGATATCATTCGAGGAAACGGAAAAAAAATCCACGTCGGCAGTTATCACACAACCCGTGATGAAGTTCACATTTTACGATACTTATTATTAGTATTTGACCCAACTAACGGATCAGTGAATTTCATGGGTCGACAAAACCGTCGTCGCAACAACCTTAATCTAATGATAGTATCTCCGTAAGCCCATCGAAATGGAGAATTGCAGATCCAAGAGAAAACTTCAGAAAACGTGATGACATGCAAGAGCAATGGCCGGAGCTCATAAAAAAAACAGTCATGTACTACGTTATCCTCATCGCATTGCGTTTCCTTTGGGGAAAAAATGCTCATATCATATGAACAAATCCTTTTTTTATTTTCCATCCCAAGACGATATTCCCTAATTAGCGTCGTTCTTAATATCTTGCCTCCACCCACTCCACCTCTGCTGCGGCCTCTTCTCCCCCTCAACTGCTCCCTTCTCCCCCTGCCCCTCTTTCTATTTCTGAACCCAACCCATACCTAACACCAACACCTCCTCTACCAAAGTGGTTTACGAGGCATTTTGGCCCCCCGTCAATTCTTCCCTGCACCATCTGAGCAGCTGGACTGCTATATTAATTATACACACCACATTGTAACCATTGCATCAATTACATTGAAATTAATTTGTACTTGTCCAGTCAACCCAAAAAAATAAATAAATGAAGCCAGTTCATTTTTTCTATCATATTTTTTAAATGAGACTGATATTTTTACAATAAATGAAGATAAATTTTTGCTTACAATTGAAACAAAGTAACAGCTTTTTTGCCAAGTGAAACAATCGAAAAGACAGTATTTGTAGGGCACTCGAAGGACAAAAAAAATTTTAGTAGTAAAATTATTAATATTTAAAACAGACAGGCTTATTTTAGGCTAATATTTAACACATGATGCTCTTACAAAAAAGGTTTTATATATTGTGTGTTACATAAAATGCTTTAATAAAACATTTACATATAAAACATAAATAATTACCAATCAATACTTACCTGCAATTATCGATTTATTAAAATGTAATGTTCATAGTAACATCAATTGGTTTCTTTGACTGTAACCAATGGTAATTTTGAAACTTGATAATATATACAAATTGCTACAGCAACTCTGATGCAAAAGCTCCTCAAGAGCAATGTTAAAGTATCGCTCATAATAAATATAATAAAAGAAGAATACTTTATAAAACCGGATTCGAGCAACCGATTAATCAGATATCTACATACATAAAATAGCACGTCAAGACAATTATCAGAGCAAATAAAACGACAAGAATATATAAAACAAGAGTGAAACACAAGGTATAGAGGAGGACAAAAATAAATCCACAATTTTAGACTGCATTCCAAAGATAGTGGGACGCCATTGAAGCCATACACACCAAATAAAGAAAACTACCAACGCAAGCAGTCTTTTGTTTCACACCTCCACTCTAACAACTCCGCCATTTAGCAGCTCCCACATGCAAGTGTTTTAAAAAGTCTCATGGAATGACAACACATCCACTTTACGTAACGTTAACACGCGTACGTTGCCAAGACAACACAAGTTCGTAATAATCAGATTCAACGGTTGCAAAGTGCATCAATCAAGAGCCGTGTCATCATCACTCTTTGAAGAAAACTCGCGGAGTGTTATAAAAAAAATAAAAATGATTGCCAGCTGATAGGATAAACTTACCTTTAAAAAATGTCAAACCAACGCTGTCAATGCAGTCGGACGTTCCCCTTTCTGTTTTATGGTCAGAGGAAGAATTTCGTGGTGCTTTCAACGACACAGATAATCAACAAGCCTCTCCTTTTCCCCGCAATGCAGTCCAATCCAGCGAGAGAGAGAACATCGTCTGTGTCCCTCACTCAAAAACCCTTCGCTTCACTGTCTTGCATGGCGGCGACGTTTTACCTTCGCACACTGGCGACACCGAATAAACCCGACGGGTTAAAAGAAACCTCAGCAAATGACCTTTTTAAAACCTCTTTCGAACGTCAAAATAAATGTCTTCGACGGCGCAAAGGTGCAGCACTCCTCAAAAGACTTTCAGCCCTATGTACGCCCAGTACGCCTTCCCCGTTTCGATTGCCTCGCCTTCCACACGGGAGTTTATTTCCTGAAAACAAACGAAAAGCAACGCCCGCCTTTCGAATCTGTAGGAAGTCACTCGGTAAGCGAGAGAGAGTCCGTCCCCCTTTCTTCCCGGGCACAAGATGGTGGATGAAGCGTTTTTTTTTCGACAAAAAACGAGGACTCTTGGGTTCGACCCTCCCGCTGAGAAGAGGGGGTAAGACCCTATTCCTTCGAAAAAAAAATACCCCGCCTAGCTAAAAACAAGACGTTTTTTTCTATAATCTAATAGACTCAGAATGCATTCCTCGTCAATGCCGACTCTTACAAACTCACGCACGCAGCCCTGTGTAGAAGGCGTTGGTGTGGAGGGGAGGGAGAAGAGAGGGGAGGTGAGTGGAAGGGGGTGAAGAGAGAGAGAGAGGCGTGTGGGTCAGGGGGGAGTGGGGAAAAGAAGGGAGAAAGAGTATAGCGGAAGGTGCAGAGAAGGGGGAAAAGAGAGGAGGGAGGGAACACTGCGTTCGGGAGAGAGTTTAGAGGGGGTGGGCACACCAAGGCATAAGCCTTAGGAGAATGGTGTGAGGGAAGATGAAGGAAAAAATTCGATGCCGGTTGTGGGCATAGGAGAGAGGGGAAGGAGTGAGAGAGAGGAGCGTGTGCTAGAGAGAGAGATAGAGAATGAGACGGCAGAACCCGATGCGACCCCCAGCCTGCCTTCTGCCAAGCAAGACTGAACAAGATGGCCGCCGCATCGAGCCGCAGAGAGAGAGAGAGAGACCAAGCTCGTAAAAAAAAACCTATGGAAGAACCGCGCAAGCGCCTCGCTTCCTTTCCTTCTGAGGCGGTTCTCCTGGAATGACGTCACCAGCTCTCTCGCTCTTCCTCTGGTTCCTTGATTTACATTACGTTTGTCGAGTTATATTTTTTAAATTTTGCGCTGATGTTATTCGGGATGTTTGCGGTAAATTGATGACTTAATAAAATTGCCCATGACTATTCGGGGGTAGTATATATTTTAAAAGGGTTCAAAAAGGGCATGAAGAATCGGAATTTGTTTTTACGGCCGGCGACTAGACCATAATTGTGTCAAATACTTTAAACGCGGCACACATAATAGAAAGAAAATAAAAAGTTGATTCCCGAAATCGCCGACAGAGGGAGCGGTAATCGACCGAGAGAACGATCACGAGTGTGCGTGTGTCAGCGATTCGAAAGAGTTAGCGGAATGGGCTACATTCCTTCAGACGCATTGTACTTCTATTGTGCGAGCGATCAAACTGCGGGCGCATTCCTCGAATAAAAAGAGACGGAGAGAGAGAGGGACGGTGGGGGAAGAAGGCAAAACCATTCACCTCCCAACGCTTCCATTCCTCGCGAACGTTCTCTAATCCTATAACGTCTGGCCGCGAAGAAATTGACGGCCGCGTATGAAGGGAGAAAAAAAAAACGCACCATCCCACTCATGGTGACTCACCTACCACAATTGGTCGACTTACGTAATCCTTTGCATAACAAATGAAACAGCCGAGTCTCGTAGTAACGATCTTAGGTGACCTCGCCCATGGAAAGGAGTTTTTTTTTAACCCATCTACTGGCAGCGCTGCTAGAGAGACAGGGAGAAAAGAAAAACTTTCCGGATGATGTTGAACCAGTGTTTACGCCGCCATTCCGTACGCCCACGTGAGTATCCTAATTTCTAAAAGTTCGAAGAGAAAAGACTCGAGACGCTTCGGCAAACAACGCTTGGGCAAATCCATTTTCCTTCCGAATTGGTATTCGTCGAGGACCCATCTACACCTCAATCAAGGAGACGATGCGCGTCAGAAAAATCCACGAGGAAGGCGGAAGGGCCGTGAGACAAGAATAATACTGTTCTCTAGGGTTAAGTGGTGTAGCTTGCATTCGAATCGAGCCTTAATCAGCGTTTGATTCTCCCTTTTTTTCGTACAGCTGCTTCCGAGACCGTGATGCGTCGAGAGGCGCCCCAGAACCCATCTCAATGTTTACACGCATGCGGCTGAGAATGTGCCTCACAAACGAGCTTCCTCAGCAGCCTCACTGCTGGGAGAAAGAAAGAGCGAGGCAGGTGTGTATTTGAAGGTTCGTAGGGAACGTTTTGGATGATCAAAACCGATTTAAAAAATTGGTACAACACACATTGCACAAACTTTCTCATATACTAATGCGCCATTTAGTTATTTTCAGAAAATGAAAATCGTATGAGCCTGTTTTTAGAAAATCCAATTTTTGTTAAAGTTGCCCAAGAATAAACTAGTCTTATATTCATTCATTGAAAAAAATTAAATAGGTAGTAATATTGAAGACGTAAACCCAAGTAACTGTACGAAATTTGATCAAAATCGTTAGAGCCGTTTTTGAGAAAATCGAAGTTGTTAAAAATGCGTAGAATAAACTACTCTTAATTATTGAGCAACGACAACCATTTCTATATATACTCTGCTCAGTATGATAAAACACCTAAGTACGAGATTTCATTCATTTTCGCTTTACCGTTTAGGCTCCAGAGCCAGTAACAGACAGACAGGCAAACGGCATTGCAAAAACCACTTTTTCGGATTCAGCGATACCTAAAACGTATATTTCCGTAAAAATCTCGAGGTCGAATTTTTTCGCGATAACAATACTTTCTGGAGTCATTTTCGTTCTACCGTCTAGGCTCCAGAGCCAGTAACAGACAGACGGCATGGCAGAAACCACTTTTTCGGATTCAGTGTCACCTAAAACGTATATTTCCATCAAAATCTCGAAGTCGAATTTTTTCGCGATAACAATACTTTCTGGATTCATTTTCGTTCTACCGTCTAGGCTCCAGAGCCAGTAACAGTCAGACGGCATGGCAGAAACCACTTTTTCGGATTCAGCGTCATCTAAAACGTATATTTCCATCAAAATCTCGAAGTCGAATTTTTTCGCGATTATAATACTTTCTCAATATACTTCGCCTATGAGAAACTAAAGAAAACTCACTTCGCGAGGTTGTGTTATATGTAACAATTGTTTTTAACAAGTTTCTTTCGACAGAAGAATCTCCAACCGAATCATTAGGAATGATTTAAAACGAGTCGACAATCTATGGCACTCATTCTACAGAACATCTACATGATACACTGCAAATCACCAGGGGGTGCAGCGCACCAAAACCTACCCAATAACGTCCCTCGTGGGAATCACTCTCCTATTATGATCCCGTATGGTGGTATGGTCCTTGGGAAAAACGAGCCCTGATATCGCTCGGTCCTACAGTCGATCTCTCGTATTTTATCCTCGTGATCGTGCCTCACCATGTACTTAGGTGCCTCTAATATTCCTGAGACCTCCTCTATGAGAATTTCCGACCTAAATTTCTCCAGAAGCGCTAATTCTGCGATCCTCTAGTGATATCCAATTCAACTCCTTCAAGAGTGATGTGACGCTTCATTTTTGCTCATATTTTTGCTTAACGAATCTGGCTGCTCTGCGTTGGATTCTTTCTAACTCAAGAGGTGACACGCGAGAGATTTGATATGGTACGATATTTCAGAGAAAAACTACGTGTATATTTCAACCCTTCAGTGGCCGCTTGGGGACTACGTGACCCCACTAGATTCGATTGTCCATTAGACCAGAGGTCAACAAACTTTTTATTGAAAGGGCCTCATGAGGCTTTATGTACAGCGCGGGCAACTTAAAACTTTTCAAATGACTGATCGGGCAGTGTGAAAACTTCAAAGAGTAAGTTCCGATCGCCCAACTTCACTACTGCTAAAAATTATTTCGAGCGGGGGGCAGGGGGGAAAAGAGAAAAGTTTCAGAGATCTACTTAAAACAAGTTGGCGATCGAATGATACTTAATGGAAATTGCTATTGGTGAATACACGAAACTTAAAAAAATATATGTGGTAAGGCGGGCCAGATGAAACCACTGCGCGGACCGTAGTAGGGATCCGTCGGGAAACGGGAGTAACGTATCTACATACGCTTGATTCCGGGAGAGGTGGCAACCCTACTGCCCTTACTTCCACAAATATGAAAATGAGGTTTTTGTTGAACTCGCTGGGTTGATATACATTTATATTAGTACGCAGAATGCCGCCAAAAACTTTGCACCTTAACTAATAATAACCTCTTATAAAAGAGACAGTTACTATGACCCGCCCGTGCGCAAGTCTCTCATTTTCCGCCCATTTTACGCGTTCTTTACAAAAATTAAAAAATAACGCCTTATGGTTTGATAAATTTTCGTAGCCAATAAATATGTAAGAATATACGGCATATTATAATATAATCCGCATTACTGCTTAAAACACTGTGCCGCACACTTCGCACATACGGCTGACCTGACTATGATAAATACGACAAGACAGGCTTGCGGATATTTAATTCAAAGCAGCGACGGTGCCGTAAAATTTCGGCGGCTCGCGAAGTAGTCGTGTGAATCTAAATGTAATAAAAAAAACCTCTGTGTCTGTTATCTCGACTGGAGGAAAAACTAAAAACAGACCTGTTCCTCTGATGTGCTAATCATCGATCTTACTCTTCGATTTAGGAAAAAATTCTTACAAAAAACGCCTCCGATAAAATCCCGAGCGTTGCTCTTTCGAGTTATGTCATACAATGACAGATAAGAGATACGCTCGAATATTGCGCAGTCTCTGATACCACTGGAAAAAAATCACCCATTAAAACCGGTAAGGGACTAACGTTACCATATGGTAACGCTAAAAACGACGTTTTAATAAGATTATAATAATGTTTTCACATATAATTTGTGGTATCGCGTTAAAATCTTGATTAGATTTTAAATGTAACATTTATTAAAAAATTTCATATTGAGTTAATCTTTAATTATATTTGTCTATCATACTGTTTAATAAAAAGACAAAGTTACCCAAATTAATTGTCCTTAACGTGTTAAATTAGAATGAGACCAGTCTGAGAAACGTAAAAGGACGAAGTCACAAAGTCTCTGGAATCTAACCAAACGAAGAGCTGGAGAAAAACATTCGCGCTCTGGAGTTACATCCGAAAGAACTTCCTCCTTTTTTTATGTAGACGTGTGGCCTTCTGAAAGCTTAGGAAAGTGAGCGCTGTGTGGGTCATTGGGTACGAACGAACACACTGTGTTTTGAAGGGCGTGAGAGGCGGAGAGGGTCAACTGGGATGGAACAAGAGGAGGGGCGAGAACGGGTAACTACAGCCGTGCTGGTAGGAAATGGCAGAGAGAGAACTTTTAGATAGGTACTGTTACGTGAGGTCATCCCATAAACTGGTAGGGAAGCGGGGCTGAAGAGAGGAAAAGATTAGGAAGCAGTTATAGACCTCTGAGTGGCCCGTTGAGTCCAGTATGGGTCAGCATAGGGGAAGGAGTGAAAAGGATTGGCGAAGGAGTGGGAAGGAAAGCAGTTGAGCGGAAGAAGGGGAGGGGGAGGTTTCCCACTAGTGAGAGTATTGAGCGGTTCGTCTAGGCCTCTTGTTTTGTTTTCTTTCTAGTCCCTTTCGTTCTCTTTTTCGCGATTCTCAGTTTACGTTCCATTCGCATTTTCTCTCTCCTTTTCGTGTCTCTTGATCTTCTTCTGGCATGATTCCATTTTCGGAAAGGATCCTCTTTTTTCTTTATCTTGGCTTTTACCAAAAATGCGGGAACGCCTCCTTTTTGACTGCGGAGGAGTGAAGCGGAGTGGAAGAGGAGGACAGATAAACAGATCAATCGAAATGGCAGTCCGAAAGCTGAGTTGACCTAAAATTAAAAAATGGAAGAATTCGATGCATTCTTATTTTCTGGCGGTCAAGGTATCGGCGATATTGAGCTAAATAACGTAAAAATTGGAAGAAAGTTCAAATTCCTTCCAGAGATTTCAAAATATTTTGAGTAAGTTTTTTTTTGGAATTCTACTTCTGGCTTCGTGTTTATACGAAACACCATCAACCTCCTTGGACGTTAATTTGTCTATTTATTTTACGCTAATTCGTGGAAAGCGCTCATGTAAAATTAAAATGTGCTTATTAGCAATGGCGAGATTGAATATCCAAGCCTACCAAAGGGAATCCAACCTGATGAGGGAGGCAGTCATATGGAGGCGCGTGCTCTATCTACCCCTTTAGCAAGGCAGCTCCTTTTCTTCTGAAAATCTGATTGTGACATTCCTTGTTCATATCTGTATCTATGTCTATAATTAGCCCAGAAATCTACCACATTGGTGAGTGGCAGGAGATTCAATGTAATCTCCTCGCGACCGTAGCTTATTACCTCTTTGAGTTCTGTCCTTTATTAGAGTCACCCTTTATATCTTCTTATACATATTAGAGGACGTTTCTATTATGCTCTTAAAAACCACTCAGCTATTTCCTGCGACTTATTTAGATGATTCAATGAAGCATTTAATCTTGCTTATGTTTATGTGATTACTCTTCAATCACCCTAAACCGTATGGCATTGTAATCCATCAATCTTACATTAAATTTCTGTTAGTCTAGCTTATCGGATTTAGTTTCAAACAAAGCGATCCAACTTCTCTAATTTCCGTCGATAATTAATATTTGTTTGTTAATTGCTTCTTCAAAATTTTATTCAAATTTCCTTCACGTCCTTTGCTTACTCCATTTTCCAATTCCCTGGAGTGCTTCATACCCCTCTCCGTGATAAAGTTTTCAAAGATATTTTTCTCGAGATATCCATCTATTAGACCTTTTTTTTCCGCTAACTTCTTCCTAGAATCCGATGAACCGACGATCGATAGATACGGCTTCCTGGAAATTTAATGATTAAATGGTATCCCCAAACATTTTTGCGTCTCCGAAAGCACCCTGTGTGAAAAAATATACTTTTTAGCAAAAGGAGGTATCTTTATCCGTTCCTTATTTTGAACCTTACACAGAGAACGACTTCATTTCGTCGCAAAGGACTTTCCGGTCGCATTTCAGGGATTTTTTCACGAAAAAAAAAGACGGAAAAAGATTTATGAGGATCAAAGAAACTTTTCGTTATTTCGTAACACTTCTACTGGATGTTCAAAGATGGTGGAGGAAGATGGGCGATCCTACATCAGAGAACGGTTCAGAGGCAAGATTTTCTCGGAAAGATCTTCGAAACCGTTTTATGACAAATATTTCTACGAAAAAAAAGGCACGAGCGTGCAACTCGCTAACGCATCGTCATGCCTGATTATGAGTAACAGAAGCTCTTTTAAACTGACAAATTTAAAGTGAACCTTGAGGATCGATCCCAAAGTTATTTAATTTATTTAGTTGTACTTACATTTAAATAGTCGATTAAGAAACCACCACATATAGATGTTTATTTATTTAATTTACTGTGTATTTATTGGATTATGTATTTTATGATTTATTTAGTTATATAAATAAATAACAGGTATAAAATACAACATGGAAATAAATACAGAAAAATCCAAGCTTATGCGAATATCAAGTAAAGAAGAAATTTTGAAATTAAGTATTGGAGGAAAGCCATTAGAACAAGTTTCAGATTATAAATACCTTGGAAGCATCATAACGAGAGAAACAAAATGTAGCGATGAAATCAGGACTAAAATAACGAAAGCAAAAGCCGCTTTCAGAAGAAAGAAACTCCTACTAACGGGAAATATAAATGAGGATATCCGCAAGAAGTTGATAAAATGCTATGTATGGAGTGTAGCTTTGCATGGGGCAGAAATATGGACGCTAAAGAAAAATGACATTAAATACTTGGAAAACTTCGAAATGTGGACATGGAGAAGAATGCTGAATATAAAATGGACAGATAGGATGAAAAACGAGGAAGTACCACGAAGAATAGGGGAGAAGCGAACGATTATACAGACTATCAGAAAGAGGAAGGCGAACTGGATTGGGCATTGCCTGAGGAGAGAGAGCATGATTAAAGAGGTTCTAGAAGGAAAACTGGATGGAAAAAGAGAAAGAGGTAGGAAAAGGTTTCAGCTGGTAGACGACTTGAAAGGGAAAGAGATCTATCAAGACATGAAGAAGACCGCGAAAAATAGGAGTATATGGAGAACCAAATTCAACTATGAATAATCAAGGACCTGTCTACGGACAGACTGCCTATGATGATGATGATAAATAAATGTGTACACACATATACACATACGCACACACGTGCTTTCTCATTTATTTAGTTAGGCAGCCAACGTAGAAACAAAATAGGCAATAACTATTAAAGTTATTATATTTGTCATGTCTTTGCTTGGTTCATTTCGAATTAACCTATCATTCTGAATTAAATATGCTCCAGTTTTTACCATAGTTTACGCCAGTGCTGAGGACTCAATAATCCATCAGACATGCTTGCTTTCTTGTGCGATTTCCACTTATTAATAACTATAAGTGAACATAATAGGAAAAAGTAACGTAGGAAATCTAGGGACATTTGGTGCATTGCGCTCCTGCCATCCACTAATAAGGTGAATTGCATGGCATCATGTATATGTAGATTAATTAAATCATGAGGAAAAAAAGTGCAACTCATCAAAAATCTCAATCGAAATCCTTTTCACGCGCATTAAACACATGCCGCGGATATGCGGAGGAGAAAATAAGCTATCTTTTGTTCATCTCGACCCCTGCAAGTGCTCCGGCGTCGAGTTCACGGGCGACGCTAATTTTTATTGCCTCCCCATATCGTCATTTCTTCCTCGCTTCGTTTCCCTTCCCCCATCCCTTCTCGCATTTGAGATAACCCTTTCTCCCCAACCCCTCTCCTAACGATTCGTCACGCCCCCCCCCCCCTCCCCCTCCCTCCACCTCCGCATCTCCCTCTCCCTTCTTCCGTCCATTCCATCATCCCTATTTGCTCTGTCAATTCCCGGCAATCATCTTCCGTTTATTTGATTTCCCCGAACCCTATATCCTGTTCTCGTCCATGCGATTCTTCCACTTTTGATCGGGCGTGTTTTTTGGGCTACCATGATGACGGGGAACACTTTGAAACATTATTGACGAAAGAGCGAAATACGGCGTGGCAGGGTATAACACGCGGTAATACAGGCAAGAACGCACGTGCGCACAGGTGGCGGAAAAGGAAAGTTATGAAATACGGATGAACGTAAAATTTCGCGTAAAGGCATATATACATATCGATGCGAATATTATTTACCTGAAATAAAGTAGCAAGTTTGACTGGAAGGACCTATTTTAAGGAAATTTTAGATCTGCGCAAAAATAATTTGTTAGGGCCCACTGTTGGCGACATGAGCGAGTTTAAAAATCGCACCGCAGGCGAACATTTTTTTTTCGAAAAGTGGGTGTGGCCTCTTAGAATACATTTTAGGCACATATGGGATCATTTTTGAAAGTTTTTGTTTTCTTCTCAAAATTGTCAAATTTTAGTAAAAAATTTTAGGTTTACACATAACTAAAAAATTACGGAAACAAAGTAGTCAAATGCAATTAAAAGTTAGGTTCAAACGTAGATTATTTTTTTGTAGCCGTCTATCGTAATGTAAGTAATAACGTTTAAATTAACAACTGCACGAAATTAATTTTACAACTGCACATTGGACTTTTATAACTTCACAAACTAGTTAAAGCTGCACGTTCAAATTTGCCATGGTGACGGGAAAGTATTTCACAGAATTTAATTCTCAGGTAAGACAATTGGCGAAATAAGTTGGCTGTAAAAAAAACTGGTCATATTCTACTCCCGTTTACCATTTTTACCTCGACTCATTATTTATCTAGCACTAACATGTTTCCCTGCATTTCTAGGAGTCGATATTTCGCTTTTTTCACAATGCACAGCCTTTTTAAAAAAATATAAGTAGCATTGATATCAATAAGACTGTTGAGTGATCTCACGATTCTTTCCACGGAAAAGCAGTCATCATCAGCTGCAATTCATCGAACGTCGATTCTTATGACCTGCTGCTGCTTTATCAATGCGCATCTGATTTTTACGAACCATTCTTCAGTTACTGGAGTAACGTTAATCATAAGTTTTATTTCAGCCATAATTGACTTTCGAGGCGTTTCTAATCATTAATTTGACGTTTAATTTGATCCTTCCCGCTCACTGCCTTTTCTCTGAATATTTTTTGAATCTCCGAGATCTTACAAACAGATTTTCTTTTTTACAAGATTATACGAGTTTTTCACCATTTCTAAGTAGAGCTGACTGGCTTTCATCCAAATTTTCTGCTTTTAGATGTCCGGTACGGCCTTTTTATAACCTTTTTTGTGAGCATTTCTGACGTATTTGACACCTAAAAAGGTTTTGTACATTCCGACTTCGATTTCGGCTTTAAAAAACCCTTTCAATCCTTAAACTGGAGTTTAACTTTCTAAATCTTTCACTCACCGTGTTCATTTTTACGGACATTCAATCGTATTAGTTTAACAACTTTTGACCTATTTTGTAGACACGTAAGTGCAAGGGACGATCCAGGGGGGAGAGTTAAGGGGGGAATTACCACCCCCAATATTTCAGAATATCATAAAAAATTAACGTACCGAAGAAATTTTACTTTTCTACTGCATTGATTTTGTTCTAAAAATGTTATCTATTTCCTTTTTACACATTAAAATCCTTTCTAAGATATTTTCAAAAAGCTTATCTATTCATTTCTGATAACTCTTCTCTCCCGTGCACGATGCCTGGATCCGTACTTGCATCAGTGGATTGAAAATAAATATAGCCAATTACCTAAAAAAAATGAGAAAGTAATATAGCAAAAGAATTACTGAAGTATTCGTAATTAAGTTGCGATAAAAAAACCGTTTATTTCCTCCAAAACAATTATTGAGTGAAAGGTGGTTTAATTTCTCGGAAACAACTCGCAGTCGCTGAGTCTCGTTAAAAAAAAGGGTAAATTAATCACTTTTACGTACCCTAAATCAGGCATGTCAAACTCAAAGGGACGTCGGGGCCGCATTAAAGTTATGAAGGGCCGCAGTTGTTTATTGAGGGCCGGGATTGGAGAAATAAACTTTACCTAGAAGGTTGGATGTATGTTTTACCATTAAAAACAACAATTTATAAAACACGTTCAACTTCAATTCAGTAAATATGAAAAAAATCTTGCCTCCTTTTCACAAAAAATGAAGTATTTATATAAAATCTCAAACAATTTAAACATGGCAAAAATTAGCTTTCGGGCCGCAGTAAGGTGCCAGTAAGGGCCGCCAGTGTGACATGCCCGCCCTGAATCCATCGCGACCACAATAATTTTAAGCAAAACCTCATTTAATTCCTAAAATGACTTTCGACTTCTTTCAATTCAAATTATTAGCGTCGCTTCTTTCTTTTCTTCTGTATTCTTACGTTCGCGGAATCCATTTCAATGGCTATTTTTTTATCGCGTACGGAAGTCCAAAAAAGGGAAATGCGATAGGTCCACAATAGTCGCTCTTTTCCTTTCCTTTCACCATTTAAACATCGCCTCAAAATTCCCTTTCATGCGATCTGACTCCCTCCTTCTCACCTCCCACCTCTCTCTCTCCCTTTCCCTCTCATTCTTCCACCAACGCCACCTTTCAAAGGCACTCTCTTCTCATCCATCTCTCTCCAACCCACTCAACTCTCTCTCTCTCTCTCTCTCGCCCTCTTGCTTCTTTTATCTCCGCCCACCCATCTCCTTCTCTAACCCTTCCTTCAATTATTATCCTCCTACATTCTCTTCCACTGTACTCTCTCTCACTCTCTTATCTATAATTTCGTTATATTTATTCCATGTCTTTGTACCCTCTATTTCCTCCTTTGTCTTCTTCCTTTCTGCTTCACTCTCGTAAAATTATTTCCTCCTCTCTCCACCTGTTCTTTCCCTCCATCTCTCTTCCCGCTCTCCATCTACTCTTTCTCTCCCCCATTTTTCTTATATATATATATATATATATATATATATATGTATGTATGTGTGTGTGTGTGTATACACACACACATATATTTAACTCCTTCCCCTCTCTCCACAACTCTCTTCTTACCCTCTATCTCCTTCCTCTCTTCTTCTATCTGCCTCTCTTTCCCATCCCCTATTTCCCTCAGCTTTAATCTATCTTTCCATTCTCTTTCCCTCTCTTTCTGCTCCCTTTTCTATCTCCTGTATTTTTCTCCCTCCCTCTCTCCACTCCCCCTCTCTCTAATCTCTCTCCTTCCTCTCTCTTTCTCCCCTCCCCCTCTCTCTCCCCACCCTCTCCTCCAACTCTCTCCTCACTCTCTCCTCTTTTCCCTCCCTCCTCCCTCTCTCTCTCCTCCTCTCTCTCTCCTCTCTCTCCCCTCTCTCTCCTTCCTCCCTCTCAACCACATTCTTTCTCTTCTATCCCTCTATCTGCATCTGCCTTCCTCTCTTTCCCAGCTCTACTTTCTCTCTCTTTCCATTCCATTTCTTCTCCATCTCCCCTCCTCTCCCACACCTCTTCATTCCTCACCCACGCACCTCGCCTTCTTCCTGCGTTAACTGGATCGGAGTAGTTGTGAGTAATGGAGCGAATAGGGAATTCCGTTCAATTTCCCTCTCACTCTCTTCCCGACTGCTAAAGAAAACCTTTCTCCCTTTCTATCGCAGTCTCTTACACTCTTTCTCTCCACGCCGTCCCCTAGATTTTTATTGCATCCCTTTGTTCCACCACCTTGACTCACACTCTCCCTTAACACCATTCCAACACCGAAAGGCGCCGTTTATTCCATTAAATCTTTGACCCTACGCCCAAACACCGCTCCGCTCAAACTCAATCCTTCCATACGCCCCGATTCATGGCTATCTATACCTCGGAAAAAATAAAAGAACGTTTGTTATCGTATCCATATCGACGGTGGTAAAAAACAGAAAGCTATGGGCGTTTATTGAGAGAGAGCGCGTATAAATTTATACGTCCACCTACGTTACCTAAGTATGTTTTAACGTATACGCAGGGGCCGCCCGTGTGCAAGTCTCTCATTTGCCGCCCCTTTCAAGCGTTCTTTACAAAAATATTTTTATAAACCTTATGGTTTGATAAATTTCCGTAGCCAATAAATATGAAAGAATATATTATTTGTAAATCCATACAAGTTACTATGTTTTGGATACGTGTTCAATCCAGTATAAATGTTTTGTAAATAGGCAGTGCTCACACTCGTACCGCCTAATGTAAGAAGTAGAAGCGACACCCCTGAGCAAATTAATTGCTGAAAGGCATTTTATACGACTTCTATAATAAGAAAAAATATTAAAAGAAATTACGTAAATTCATAAATCAACAATATGTAAAATGCAATAAAGATAGTTGCCGCAGTCATATGAACAAGAAATAGTTACCTAGCAAATGTTTCGTTCGAAAACATCACAAAATCACAAGAAAATCAAGGATTCAACCACTGCACTGAACGACTTCCACCGAATGATAAGTTAGGAAGGCAAGACAGCGGATAAAAAAGAAAATGATTGACGTCATCGGCTGATATTATTCTACCAGATTCAGGGTGCCGAGAAGAAATGAAATGAATACTTTGTGGAGTGTTTTCTACAGCATTCGACTAATTGTAAGTATTATTTTCGTTTGCAATCGACGCGACGAGAGAAAGGAGAGGGAAAGAATCAGTTTTCTGATAAGAAAAACCAAGAGTATAGAGATTCTCCGTGAATAATATCTAATATATTCGTATATAATTGGTTTCACTGTGCATGTCTTTCTAATGGTAATTACACTATCAACATGATTGGCGAAATAAAATTTAAGTGAGCTTTCTTTGTTTGGACACGCTTTAGCGAAAATTACAAACCCTAGAACGATAGCTGAGCAGAACAGAAGTTACGAAAAGAAATCAGCCGACGTAGAGTGATACTATACATTATTATGCGCTTTACCTTGGTGCTATTGCACCCCCTGCCACACACCATTGCGGTGGCTTGCAGGGTGAACTATAGATAGATAGATAGATAGATAGATAGAACCCTCGCAATTTGCGGCACACCGGTTGAGAAGCTCTGTTATAGGATAAAACTTGGTGCTCGCTTGATATTCTAGGATAAAACTTAGTTCTTGCCACATCGAAAAGGTAGCGAATCCCTTCGCTAGACGCTGATCCTTTCTTCTTGCAACACGTTCCGCTCGTTGCCACTTTATCTCCTTAACTCTCCTAATTTCGTCTCAGGTTCCTATCGTCTTACCAACCCAGTCGTTTATTCTGAGGCCGCTTTGGATGATATCTCTCCATGCTCCGCAATGCTGTTTGTAACAGAACTAATTAGTCACAATCATAAAATTTGATTTTAACATCCCGTCCGAATTCACTCTAATCCATCTTCGCCCTGGTGTTGATTTCTCTATAAACCTATCCGTCCGTAGTACTAAGTTGGCCCAAACAAACGTAGCTTGTGGCTTTCTCGAGTTCTGCTCCGTTGATATATGTTTGGCTATGATTTTCGAGATAGTTGTGCATGACCTTTCGTTGATTAAAATTCACTTCATATGCTAAAATCTTGAAGAGGATGTTGTCCATATAAATATTTGTTGTCTTGAATATTTCTTCTACGATGCCAACAACTTCAGACGTTCTTACAACCTTCATGCTTTTGACTACGTGCCTCACATCTTTTGGAGCAATACCTCCAACCTCTTCAGTGGGAATCTTCCTCATTTACTTCCTTATGAGCTAATGGATCTTCATATAGCCTGGCATAGAATTCTCGTACTTGTTTTAAAATTTATTTCCTGTACAAATATACTCTTAATAAGAAATGTAAACATCGTTTAAAGTAGGAGAGCTTGGAGGAGACAAACGGTTAAATAGAAGAGCTACTGTTAGTGATAGATAGGTATATACATGTACATTTATACACGTATATTTGTATCTATACACATATATATATATATACACACACCTCCTTAAAAATCAGAAAGTGAGAGAACGCTAATGAGTTATAAAACGTGCGCAAAGGGAGAGAAGAATTTTCTGGCACAAGAGGCAGCAAGATCTATTTTTCACGCGGTAATATTAGCATTACTGTGAGAGCATTAGAGTGCCCATCATATATTTATAGAACATTAATGGTAGAGGTTTACGCTTTAATACAACCTCGCCGCAGCAGCCGCCATTCGGCATAAAAATTAAGCATTTTTTAAACATTTTGCATTACATTATGCTCGACTTCAATGAATCAGTTTGGTTACCTTCTAAATGTTTTGTGTTCGTTGGGATCTTGCGGGTGGGAAAACCAGAAAAGAAATCATACAGAGGCGAAAACGTGATTTTTATAAGGGTCATCCACGTGTTATAGGTTTCACTGTATATATATAATATATCTGAGGTAACACTCCTTTTTTATATTCCTATAATTATAGAAATCCGAAGATATGATTTCTTTCCAAAGCCCTCCTAAAATGATAGGTTTCATAGTGTGAAATTCTGTGTTGGCTATGACTTTTTCTTGGAATTTTTGTAAAGGTATTTACATAATGCTAAAACATTTATTTATTTTTTTGATGGACCGTACATTCCTTTTTCCAAGCCTCCCCTTTATATGTACAACATTAAAATCGATTCTGTTTATACTAACAATTTAACATTTTACTGCCGATAGCCATGGTAACGAGGTGCTATAAAATTGTGTTTACGGCGCATAAAATTTACCCCCGAATTAAAGTTTAACAGTAAAAGCTATAAATTTTATATCAGCGCAGTTTCTATTACAATATGGGCGCGCATTGCGCGATTATATTTCGTCGTTATAATCGTCGAAAGGAACCTTTCACTCGGAAGGTAGATTAAGAGCATTAAACTCAATATAAGCGACGGATTTATTTGCATAATGTAGACCCTCGGGACGTTTTAAGCTCACACACATTCCTGACCTACTTCGCGAATCCCAATTCATTTTTTGCTATTCACTCAAATGCATTCCGGGTGAGTAGGCCAATGCCGGACACAATATGAGGATGTTTGTGTGCTTGGGCACACCGACCAAGAGTTTGTCACTTGGCTGGTGATCTGCCAACAGAATAAGCCTTTCCTCAGAAATACGGATGCACGAATGGAATCCAAGTGGTTGAACGATGGAGGTGAAGAGGGCGGAAATCATTTCCAAAAATGTAAAAATAAACCTTCAGGCGGAGACTCCATCCGTGCTTTTCCCAATGATATCGCGAATGGGTTCCTTATTCTAATTAGGGATTGCAATCCCGGGATCCCGAATCCCAGGATCCCGCTAAATATGCGACCCCCGAAATCCCGGGATTTTTATGAAGGAAATCCCGGGATTTACAAATATTTAATATTAGTCATTTCTGCACTGAGATTCGCTGTTTTAACATATCAATGGTTCAATTCTATAGCGAGACTAATCTTAAAATATTATTATAGTATTTATATTAATTGCTAATAAAGAATTATCCGGCACTGTTCGGCTTCAAGCTTATGTATAAATGAACCGAAAATTTTTTGTTAACGAATGAGCATTCACAATCCTTTGCTTCGTCATTCGGATCTTTCTCTGCTTCTATAAACCAAATTAGTTTGGTCCGACGACTTCCGTCAATCATCGTTTTTTAGGTCTGTGGTTTCCAAACTGGGGCGTGAAAGCTTTGGCTGATACAATATCACTTTTGTCCTAGTCGTGAGACCTACGTTTCACCGTTCTCAAATTCCATCTTAAGGGGCAAGATCTTTCGCTTCCTTGCTTATATTTAGGTATTAATCACATTCATACTCGAGTACCCTCAACGAATCTTCATTTCAGTTTAGTCCAACTACATTTAAAATTTTTTGTTTACGTTAAGGTATATTCTTTGGTGCAGTTTAATATTTCTTTCAGCTCTTGAGCTCAAGTGCTGTATCTCTCATATACTCTCAATGAATTCGTATCTTCTTTATTGGTTATGTGGCTCCGAGATGTCTGTGAATATAATGAACTATTTTTTTAATTTTTCTTTCTCACTGGGTTCCCTTAGGATTGCACTTCATAGTCGAAAAACTGCTCCAGCTCTAGTGAGTTGAAAATATTTTCGCTCTTGTGCCGGTCGGAGAAAGTTTGACCGGGCACGTCGGCATAAACAAAAGGAACTACTCTCTCAAACGCTTTGCTCACGTTTAAGATAGAACGCTTGCTATCGCTAGTTGGTGGCATTCTTTTGTGGTGCTCGGCCCAACATCTTCGTCGCTGTTTGTCCCTTGTGCTTTGTAATATAAGTGCACCTGATTATACAGTGAAAGTGTAAATTGAATTCGTTTTCGTATAGCAGCATTCAGTAAAACCAATGGCGTTTTATAAGATAATAGTATGTTTTATTATTATGGTTTCACCTGTGTTGCTGTCTTCTACCTTCACTTATTACAGTGAAGCAGTTTATACGCGTTATGGAAATGGAATAACTAAAACATTAGTTTCTGTAGCTAAAACCATGGTTTTAATATTTTTATAAAATTTAATAAAACGGGATCGGGATCCCGCGATGGAAATTTAGAATCCCGGGATTGTGAAATTCCTCCGGGATTGCAATCCCTAATTCTAATAATGTGGTGCCCAAACAACGACCCGCCGAGTGTTTTCGTCGTGAGTTTAACAATTAAAGGATACAATGTAATATAAAATGAAAATGAAAAAATGTGAAAGCCGTATATTTTCTTTATATTCTCATAATCTAAATCAAGTACTTCAAGAACAGCCACTTAAAAATATACCTGTGTCAAGCACCTCCAATAATCACAACGTGGTTATAAATAACCGATGCGCGTTTCGGATACAAAAAAGCCATCTTCAGTGGTAATTCACCGAAAATAGATTCTTTTATAATGCGCATCTGGTTTATTTTTTAAAGTGCTTGTTCTTGAATTGTTTTCAGCCATAAGACGGGATCGATAACTCTCAGTTAAAGCAGGTAATACTGAACCACAACCAGAGCTGAGACAAGATATTTTTGCGCCCTAGGAAAGGTTTGAAGATTATGCCCCCTCCTAATGAAAGCATAAAGCGCAAAATATTACCTCTCAAAACAGCAATTTATTTACATTGTAGAGGTAAAATGGAATATCTTTTGTAATATAAAACGTTATACTTAAAATTTCAAATTGTCAGTCGCCTAATCGTGCTGCGACCTAGGCCTAACCCTTGCCCCGGCTCAGCCCACACCTAAACCCTTTAGTTTCCTAAAATTATCCTTCAACTCTATTTCCGACGAGGTTTAGGCCTGAAAATAGGGCGGAAGTGGACTCTGTAGCCCGCGATGAGTGGAGAAATGAGTTATTTCTTGGCCCTCTTTCGTCTAAAACTTAAAGAAAAATATATAGAATCGATATAAAACATATCGACAGAAACGACATCTGCTTTTTACCTTTCGCATATGCTGTCATCGCGTCATGGGATGTTCTATGTAATATATTATATAAATCCCTCTTCTCGTTGTGGAAATTTTTTGGGTTTTTCACAGATGCTTCCAGCTAAACAGAATAATCACGAGCAAGTCATATATGCGTCCGAGTGTAGGAGAGATAAGACCGGAACCATATGGCGTCGAGGAAGCAAATGAGCATTGCTGATAAATGTCGAAATAACACTTCTCGAATTTAAAATTTTCATTCAACATTGTGAAAAACATGAGATTCCTGAACAGCGTTTGTGGCATAGTTTCCAATTCTTAAAATAAATAATAATTAAAATCTCGGAAGGAGTCCTGCACTGAAATTATAGCTATCAGGGTAACAAAAATTGATCGATGATATTACTGGAGAACGAAATATATACATATACAGGTGACGCTCGATTTACGCCAATCCGATTTACGCGCTTTCATTTTAACGCCATTTATAATTAACGTACAAATAACATCCTATTTGCGCCACCGTGCTCGTTTATACGCCTTCGCTATTTTAGAATGTTACATTGTGAAGTTTCACGGTACATCTTCAGATGTGGTCGTCCCAAGTACACTGCACAGCCAGAATATTGCAAGCTTTATTTATATGTTGCATAAATATGAAAATTTTTGATGTCTGCATGTATTTTAATAAAATAATGCCTAGATTTACCTTTTTGTTTAGTTCAGCAATATATGCTCAGTGGCGGCTCCTATGTCTTTTAACTGGTGGAGATAGCCACAACATTTTGTCGTAATTTTGTGTACGCGCGCGAGCGTAATTTTTGAACATCCAGATTACTGTTTCAAATTTTTTCATAGGACAGTACAATCTAAAGAAAAGTTTTAAAAGGTCGCTTGCATGAGAAATTTATGGCGTGTTATTTGCATTAAACATATACAGGGAATAATATTAAATACAGGAATAAATTAACTACTGACATTACATAACCATAAAGAAAGATTTTACGGAGGTTAAAAAGTTCTGGGAGGGATGAATCCCACTATCCTCATGGTACATGATCAAATACTGTTGGAAAATTACTTTCGATTTACGCCAATTTCGATTTAAGCCATAATCCTCAGAACGTATCTATGGCGTAAATCGAGCGTCGCCTGTACGAGACCGAGAAAAATCTGTGTCAATGACTACTTTTATGCTACGAAAATAAATTAACATTATAAAACTATTTGATAATATTACAGGATGGGTGAAATGTCAAGTACATTTTATGGTTAATGTAAGCATATTACCTTTGGAATTGATTCCGGATTGGACAATGGGTTTGTGCGTGCATATCGATGTTTCGACATATGCAGTGTCCGCCTTAATATCGAAATATATTGACTTATATTATTGCTTAATATCGAGCAGTAGATATCGCAACTGTTATTTTTAGAACATATGGGGATCGTGAATTCGGGTTTTGTTTGCGTTCGGCTGGCGATAGCAACGGAAAGAACCGAATTTCCAAACCATTGTTCGATAAAGGGCGAATCGGTATTGAGTAGAAGATGGCGTAATTTTTGTCGATTGGTTTTTCCTGCGAGATGATTGGCCCGCGGGGCATTCGAGGCGACCTACGCAGCTTGAATATTATGATAGAGTCTCATTAAATGAGCAATAACGAATCCTCGCGGAATCCCATTTAGACGATCCCCTTAATTAAGGAGGGAAAGGGAGAAAATCTCTACCGGTTGAGGGCAATTGAGTTGCTCACGAGGGTTGACCGGTTTAAAAGGAGCTGACCTGTTGAGCCTGACGGGTTTTATTGCTTTCCGAGCGGTAAATACAGGAAGGAGGATGTATCAACAAATTTTTTGATTAAAAAATTTCTATTTTTGATCCGAAGTTTAATCCCAAGGTTAAAGAGTAAGTGTACTGGAGCTTTCATAGGTTGGAGAGCAATGCTTCGGAATTATAAATCGTAAGCAATAAATATTGCCGTTTAATTGCTTTTGAACTTTATTTGAAACAATAGTGGGAAGGTGTACTAATTGTCGGAATACTGAGACTTTTCTTTACATTGTTTGTAATTTGGCAACCCTGAATTGTTCATGTTGTCGCGAAGTTTCATTTAAAACCCTTAATTTGTTTAGGAGCTGTAGCCTATAATGTTAAATTTACGTTATTTCTTTAAACCGGTTGATATTACTATAAAAACTATATGACATAAACTGTTCTTCGTATGCATTCCTATAATTTGTGTTAGAAAAATGAATGGGCCAAGAATATTAATAGTACGCGAAAGTTACACTACGCCCTCGTGTAGTGGGACTTTTCAGTTTGATAAAAAGGATAAAATGGTATTAGTTGACAATTTTTCATGTAGATCCCTATAGTAAATCTCATAATATAAATAATCCAAATGACTTATGAGATGAAAGCCACTTTGATCACTGCGTACAAAGAATCCATAAAAATGGACTATAATTTTAGTTATATATATATTTTTTGTCCAACCTTCCGGAAACTTATTTCGATATATTTGTGATTAAACGAATAAAAGAACCGAAGCAAAAATTTTTATTTTTAACCTTTTAAATTTCTCGTTCAAAATTTCAAAACTAAGGAGAGTAAAAATGTTATCAGGAGCCACGACCACGTTACGCGTTTGCATTATTTATCATGATTTATCACTGAATGATATTCTTGCGCATTACTTTTCAAAAGTAGAAATAGGGATCTGGATAAGAGCGTCTTCTTTTTGCCTAGAAACGGTAATGGAAAAAACATATGAATTTCAAATAAAATGCCTTCGTCAACTCACTGCTAAATTATTATGCACGATTGTCTGTGAACTATTTTCAATAAACGTTTATTTGCAACGCGTAAGTTTTTTCTAGCCATATTTGGTTGCCGGAATAACATTTATTTAGTTAATAACTTTTATGCGCTAATAGCTTTACTGAAGATAACCCAAAGACAAATTTTCAATTATCAAAGAGCACATCACGAAGCAAGGCATCAGGATTAACCTTTAACCAACTGTGTTCCTGCCTGGCCTTAGGAAAGAGGCTTACGGGGATCGGTTCCGTGCCTAATTCTTTTGATCTTATCATCACGATCTAATCGAACCGTTCGATCAAGAGTCTTAATAAAATCCGACATCTCGAAAGCTAATTTGGCTAATTACTGCCGCCTTTCTCCAACGAATCTCGAACCGCGTCATTTATTATGAGCTTCTGACACTAATCTCCCTACCGCAACTTATTTTTATAGACGGTATTCGACGATGATTAATTTCACGTGTCATTATGTTTACCAAACGGCTCTTGCCAGCCTGTTTATATAGAGACAAGAAGAAGTATATAAAAGAGAACAAGGCATTCCTAATATTCATTGATGCATGAAAAAATTCTATTTAAGAAGTTCAGTTTATTTTTTATTGATAAGTCGATTTTATGAGTGGCTCTGATAGCCGTAATGCTCAAATGTTTCAAGTGCATAAGATTTAACAATACAATACAAACATATGTAACAGAGACAAACTAAACTGTTAACTTTATAAAGTTAGACCAGGCACGTCAAATTCGAAGAGGTATCACGGACACGTTATAGCGAGGGGCTGCATTAGGATTACAGTTGTTTAATGAGGACCAGAGTTGGAAAAAAAATAGGTTTTACCTAGAAAATTGGACGTCTGTTTTTCCATTGGCGACTGCATGCTCATCTTCCCACATATTTCGTGACAATATGGCACTATGTGGAATTTTGAAAGTTTACGTGTTATTTTTTGTTTCTTTTTCCTACAGAAATTTCACTGGCGTGAAAGCGATGGTTATTGTTTTGTAGTTTAACAAGCTTTGATATTTTTTCTCGTAAAATGGCCTCAAAGAGACAATTTAATGATGAGAATACATCACCGTATATATTTACTATGTAGTAGATGAACTTGCTAGTGATATATCCTCGAGTGAGAATGGTGAGGATGTGTTTAGCAACTGATGTTCCGAAAAAAAAGCATTGGCATGAGGAAAAGTGCGTGTTCTCTGTGCAAGAAAGGGTTTTGCGTGGCACCGCTCTTTGAGCTCTTTCATCGAAAGCTCCACGGAAATCCAACAAAAATAATCTGATTATTTAAATAAAACATCCAAGTAAGCTTATGCAAAATTGAGTTTTCTATTATTTAAAAAAATTCCTAAAATAATATATAAATATAATAATAATAAAATTGGCAACTTCTGAAGAGTATATATCTCTGTTTAAACAAAATCTCATCTCACACACACGCCATTAGGCCAACAAATATAATCCAATCTCATTCTTAACGCACGCGTGTCACATTATCCGCGCGCATCTGGCGGGCTAATTAACGAAAATTGACGTCATTCCCCGCCTCAAGAACATTCCTCGCACCAAATGTAGCTCCTTTAACGTGCTTCCGTTACGGTCCAATTGAGTGAGTAAAGGCGAGCCGCGAACAAACCTCGCAAAAACAAGCAAAAAAAACAATAAAAAACCGAACAATATGCCCTTTGGGATGTATTTTAAAACTCTTGCGCGGTCGGATGTGGGATTCTTGGCAAAATACCCTTAAAGACCCCTTAATTATAAGCCTCTGACGCAGGGATCTCTAATTTTCTTTATGTCTCATTGTTTCGTGTCCCGTGACGTCACGCGGCTAAGGATATCTTCGTCCTTTCATCACCTATCCTGATTTTTTTAAAGTTCTTTTATTTTTTGCTCACATTCTCTTCTCTCGCCATCTCCATCAGATTTGATGGTCTATATAAAGGAGGATATACGCAATAAGTTGATAAAATGCTATGTATGGAGTATAGCTTTATATGGGGCAGAAATATGGACGCTAAGGAAAAATGATATAACATACTTGGAAAGCTTCGAAATGTGGACATGGAGAAGAATGCTGAATATAAAATGGACAGATAGGATGAAAAACGAGAAAGTACTACGAAGAATAGGAGAAGCGAAAGATTATACAGACTATCAGAAGAGGAAGGCGAACTGGATTGGGCATTACCTGAGGAGAGAGAGCATGATTAAAGAGGTTCTAGAAGGAAAACTGGATGGAAAAAGAAAAAGAGGTAGGAAAAGGTTTCATCTGATAGACGACTTGAAAGGGAAAGAGAGCTATCAAAACATGAAGAAAACTGCGGAAAATAGAAGTATATGGAGAACCAAGTTTAGCCATGAATAATCATGGACCTGTTTACTGACAGACTACCTATGATGATGATGATTTCTCCAGCGCCCGTGTTAGTTCTGTAACGATAGCTCTTTGAGCAGAAACGATTACGGTCATGTGGTTACGTGCGTGTGTGTCCGAGTAAAGGATTTCGGGTGGGTGAGAGATAGAGAGAGAGCAGAGAGTTAAGGGGTGTTTGGCAGGGGGTGTGTTAGGAGGATGGAGAACCTCATCAATAATATCCCCGTCAGGATATATCGAAAGGGCCGACAGGGGAATCGATATAGGCAATTAAAAGGATGAGAGAGAGGGGGGGGGGGGGGGGGGGCTGGAGTGTGCTCTCTCAGGGCTTCGTTGATTTTAGCCTCAAAATTGGATATGAGTAGGCGCTTTGGGATTCTTGTTACGTCCACTTTTGAATCCGTCGGAATTGTCCAGCTGGGGACGGAAAGAGGAAAGAGAAAGAGATTTGGAAAAATTTTAATCGGTGTTCGATTGACTGCCGTGTATCGAATTGCTCCCGATGAAAAGAGATGGACGCGAAAATTTCATTATAGGCTAATGAACTAAAGGGTTAATTCGAATACTCACAAAGAGGTAGTTCCTGTGCGCCGTCCGTTTTACTGCTATGTAAGATTTCTGAGAGAGGAGTCGTTCTTCCAAATTTCAGTTTTATACGATCTCCGCAGATCCACGGACCAGTCTGCTCTCGCTACTTGGCGTCAATTCTCTTCAACCTGAAAATGCGGTGAACATTGTTTGAAATTTGAGAAATCGAACAGAGTAGTTTAAGCACAATTTTAAAAATATTTCATAGAAAAAATTAGTGCCACCGCAACTAGGTCATTATGTTTACTTTCGCGAAACTCGATAACGTAGTGGCTCCCATTTATTTTGCAATCGCGCAAACAGGATTTTGCGGCATCCTCAACTTTAAACAAGGTTTTGTATTCGTACATAAGGGCATCACATTCTTTTGACGTATCTCTTTGTTTGTACTACACCATAGCCAATTTATTAGAGCAAAAACTGTTGCCCTAATGACCTACAAACTTTTCGAAATAGTCGTTTCATTTACTTACCGATTTTTTTCGTGGAATCCATAAAAATCAACTGCGTCATCCAGTTTGGGGAATATCGCGTTAGCGTATGAGGCTTCACTATGACACCTCTAAGAAAAAATGAAGCACTCGCGATTTAAATCACTTACATATATTATTTAAGGGATATTTTAATAGAAGTCATCAAGTTCCTATCGCATGATGATATTTTGTTTTTTCCATTTGATTATTAAATTTTATTTATTTTTATTAAATCGCAAATCAAAACAAACGCAAATCAAAAGATTCGCGTAGGGATAAAAGTGCGCTTCACAGCTACCAATGTGATTATTTGTTTTAAGAAAATACGTGCGGGAAATTTTAAGAAACGTAATCACCATCAAACCAATGTGAAACCTGAATAGTGATCTGGAAATTCATATTATTCGTATTACATTTCATTTGAGTTTAGATATTTTTCATTATATGCCAGAGAAAATTTTGACTTTACATTGAGCCAAAAATAATTTCCATTTTTCTTGACGGATACAATCCATCATCTCCCTTCTCCCTTTACCGATCCTTTATCCCGCCTGATTGAATACCCTAATAAACCCTTTCCAAGGAACTGTATGGAAGGAGCGATTTTTCAAGTCTAAGGCAGTTAATACATCCTATTAATTAGAATAAAATCGATTTTGGTTTATTTTTTCAGGACGACCGAGGAAATTTAATTCGTTTCGCGAAAAAAAATTAATCGATGTCGATAAACTCGATAATTAATGGCAAATCCAAAACGGCTCCAAGAATAATAATTGTTCAAAAATCGAATTAGCTGATCGCCGAATAAGTGTGTCGCTTTCAGCACAAGATAAAGCCACTCCGTCGAGTACTATATTATGATGTGGATAACAATCCATTTTAAAGTTCATGCTCATATTTATATATGTATAATCTCTTCACCGATTATAAAATACACGATAATTGTTAAATCTCTCGTATAAATGGCGATAAGCTCTATTCGACGATAAAATGAATGTTGGAATACGGGATTGAACTTTCTTTAAAAGATTCTATATGGGTGCTGCTGCTGATATCCTGTTTTTAATTTTACAAGAGCTCGCAAAAATGGGTCAAAAAATCAGTTGTCTCATTATTCTATCTCACTCTGAAGTGGAAATACGAGTATCAACAAATGGAGAGAACCGATCCTTATCGCGAGTGTCTTCTCAGTTATCGTGTCGAATTGTCAGTAATGATTGATATCGAAAGTACATCTTATCGATATCGATATCAACAATCGTACGTTCCGTTCCATTTTCTAAGGATTAAAAATGCGTAAATAATTTGTACCTCAAAGTTCACCTATAGTATCTAATAATAACAAAGATGTGCGGAGACGGCGGAAATAATATACGTACTAAAGAGAATAAACTCTAAATATATTACGGATTTGGAGTTTATTCTCTTCAGTATACATATATAGTGTCTAATATTAAACAGAATTGTTCACTTATTTTTATTTCGTTCAACTGATGAATTTTCAACTTATATGAGTCGTATTTATATCTCATCCCCCCTCCTCCAACCATACCTCTTGCCTATCATTTGCTAGAGTAACTATTAATGTGCACATGGGCGACGCGAGTAATTTTGGCGCCCCGGGCGAGATGACACTCCAGCGCCCCCCTCCGGTAATTTTCTGTTGAGATATTTATAGAATATACGTTAATTTATTCATCGCTCTGTAAAACTTATCGATACGTAATGAATAAGTAAAAGGAATTTCATCATCATTCTAGCCTGTTTCACGATATAAATTGGTGTCCAATATTTATTCACTTTCAAGCGATACATAGACAGTTGACTGGGACAGCGCCCCGAACAATTAGGCGTCTCGGGCAGCCGCCTGGCTCGCTTGTACCTCGATCCGGCCCTGAATGTGCACGATCCAATATCAAAATCATTACCTCTAAAAAAAAAATTTTATCTCCCATTTAACTAAATTTTCCGATGCATTCTGGTGTTCCCGATTTTTAATTTTATCGATTCTGCCTCCTTTTTCTTTTTAGACCTATTTTTGTGTTTCATCGCCCGTCCTCGATGAATCTATCAATATTTCCTCGCGATATGCTAGGATACCAATTCGAAAAATAAACTAGCGAAAATTTTTCGGAGGCAGGAACTTATTTCTTTCGAATTTTTTCCCCTCACGCCCTGTGCTTTCTTGGCGCCTCTGGATTGATACTCAACCGCTCAACAGAAACAATAACGGAGGTTCGTTATTCATTCGAAAGGAAGCAACGTAAATTTTGGAACTTATTTATAAGGTTCCGATTTGTGCCGCCGGTCAACGAACCTAACCACTGAATTTCACAACAGTTCATAAACCCACACAGATGTCGAAGAACTGTGTCAAGAGGCATCCATAGATAAAACGACGCCTAAACCTTTCGATCAATCCCTTCGATACGAGTATTTCTCCATAGAATTTCCTTACGCGGCTGTTTTAATTCCTTCCCATGAGATGAATCTATTCCATAAAAGACGGATTCATTCAAACGTAAGATAAGTCCTCGACTGTTTTGCATAAACACGGAAGATTTCCAAAGAATGAATAAGTCAGAAATAAATCAACGAGTTAATGACTTCCATCCGATCGATTATAAATTTTATTCCTATCGCCATAAAACGCTTGAGTGAACTAAATGTGGATTTTACCTGCATAGTAAGTTCCCTTTAGTGAAAGTTGACGAACAAGGTGATTTAAATAACCGCGTAAGTGTCGGCAAATCTACGTAGATGCGCATTTCGGTTACATATCGTAGTATCCCTCCGCAGTGCTGATGTACCGTTTCGTTGGTTCTATGAAAAGTAATACCTGTTATACCAAAGACGTGTGGTTCGCCATTGAAGCTGGGTTTTTTTGTTTCACAACTGCTACCCAGATTTACGCAATCTTTTATTAGCTATTACAGTTATCTTAATCATTAATAGGAGTCCAGTCATTTGTAATTTATGGAATTTCTCCGTGGTAAATAAAAGATCCTAGATTGCTTCTGAGACCGTTTACTTACAAACTGAAATACACATATGATTTTTATGACCACGGGAGTCACGTCGATAGTGAAATGTATATTTATTTGAAACAAAAAGTAAATTGAATGCGCCGTAACTTTGTGCCAACGAAAAATTAACACAAGTAGAAATTTAAATAACTTTCCCCGTGGACTCGACACATAAAACTTGTTCCATTTTCTACCCAAGCGTTATTTCAATCAATACGATTATTAATTCGCCTTAAATGATATCCTTAGATTTTCTTCGAAGCGCCTTTGACGATACGGACGTGACCCCGATATGTAAAAAAAAAAATCATCCATTTCCTTATCTCTCCTCTGGACGAAATCTTCGTCAATATTATTCCGAGCGGAGTAAATAAATTTCTATTCGCATAAAAGCGTGACTTGGAATGCATTCAAAAGAGGATGGGGAGAGTGTTTACACATCAAAACATCGCGAGGGCTAGGGAAGAAGGGGTTATTCCTTTTTATTTTAACTGCCCATAACGTTCGCTGACCCTTCCGAAAAGAAGAAGAAGACAGACGGGGAGAGTGAAGAAAGAGGGAGAGAGAGAGACAGAGTGAGAGATTGAGCAAAACGGAGAGAAGAGAGAAAGACTGAAGTTAAGAGAAAAAGATGTAGAGGGAGAGATGGAAAGGAAAGAGAAAGAAAAAGTGACATAGGAGAGTAGAGAGAGCAAGGAAAGAGAAAGGGAGATTGATGAAGACAAAGAGACAGTGGGACAGACAGAGAGACAAAGAGAGAGAAAGAGTGGGAGAAAGAGAGGAAGAGGGAGAGGGAGAGAGGTGGAGAGAGAGCAAGAGAGATAGTTAGAAAAAGGGGAAGTGGGAAAGATTGAGTGAAAGGGAGGAAGAGACAAGAGGAGAGAGAGGTGGAGAAGGAGAAAGAAAAATAGAGAGAAGGATGAAGGGATAGAGAAAGGAAAATAGAGATGGAGAGGAAGGGAAGGAGGGGAAGGGAAGAATAAACGGGAAAGGAAGAAAGGAGGATGTAGGGAGATAGAGAAAAGGGAAAGGAGAGGGTGAGCGAAACAGAGGTAGTGAGAAGGAAGAAAGGGGGGAGAGAAAATGGAAAGTCGGAGAGGGAAAAAAGGGTGAAAGAGAGAGAGAGAAAGAGGGAGATGGACGGCTTACAGCCTTATCTCAGTTGGCTGTCCGTAAAAATAGCCACTGGCGGTGTTGGAAAGAGGGCTGGACGGCGTCCAAGAATGCGTCGAACATGATATGCGATGGATCTTTAGACTATATCCCCCTCCTCTCTCTCTCTCTCCGCCCAACTCTTTTCGCATAAGCAGCATGTTGGTTGGACGTGTTCTCCTTTTTTCCATCCCTCTTTTCATTCTTTCAAGTTGTGGTTGTGCAAGTCACGTGACTCGTGTGTGTGTGTGTACTTTTATGCGAGACGCCGTTCGAACGGATGCTCCTGTTGCATATACACACGCATATAACAATATATATATATATATGTATAATCTGACTCGCAGAAATATGAAAAAATGAAGTCTGTTTTTTCGCATTACTCTAATCAAATTTAATTCCTCGTGAACAGAAAATAATTGAAGGCAAGTTTGTGAAGATTCGCGTCTTTACCGGTTTACACGAAGAATTCCGTCTAATGTTTATTATTTAACATTGACACACAATGAATTAAAGAGAGTTGAGCCTAAACATGTTGGTTATATGACATAATCACGTTTATTTTATAACTAGTGTAATTCCCGTTGAAATATCAACGGAAGAATTATAGATAGATCGACTATTAATATTTGAATTTAAAATAATTAATAGCACACTTTTAAATATGAAATATTTCGTCATATATTACATTTCTAGTGAATATTCTGTTGTCGTTTAGTAAATGCCTTTGGTTTTTATTTTCGGCTATAAAATTCTGATATTCTTCTCTCGCCTTGTTCTCGCCAATGCTACATATAATTGTCGGTGTGCAAAGACGGAAATAATTATATGTTTACATATATAACGTAGGGAAAATAATTAAATTTCGTGCACTTAACGTTATGATTGTTTTAAAATTGTACTCTGTACTTAGGAAGAAAGAAAGCTTACTCGAATCCTCAATAATGTTCTCCGTCGTTATGAACATAAAACTCTTTAAAAGATTTAAATTAAAAACAAACTAATTAATCAATCAGCGGAATAATTTCTTTGAATACTATCTGAACAAAAACAAATCAATTTATTTCAACAGTAAACTGTTCTCTTGACGAATGAATGGAACATTGTATTGGAGATCCTTATTTACAAAAAACTAAACTAATTGTTTATCGTAGAAACCGTTACATAAACAAACAAGTGTTTATGGTACTGTCCTGTTGTACCCCCACAAATAAACTGTCCCATAAAAACATTATCACGATGCTAGGGTCACGATTAACAATTGAGGGAACTACGTTTTATTTGTAGATCGAGTTAATATCAGACCTGATTGGCCGGTCTCGACATTTACAAACCCAATCACCGGACAACGGGGAGGGATACTTTGGTTCCGGGCGAGGCGAAGGGCGCGGTAGCGCCGGAGACCACTACCCATTAAAACAAAGCGAGCCGAAGGCTCGTCAATATATCCTTTCAATGTTATATCCTCTTGACTGTTGCGCCGCAAATGGAAGGATATATTGGCGAGCCTTCGGCCCGCTTTGTTTTAATGGGTAGTCGTCTCCGGGCGCTACCGCGCCCTTCGCCTCGCCCGGAACCAAAGTATCCCTCCCCGTTGTCAGGTGATTGGGTTTGTAAATGTCGAGACCGGCCAATCAGGTCTGATATTTAAGTATCAATGCTTGGAAGTTCATCTCCACGTTACTATGTTTCTTATTTATATAACGTTTCCTTAGCGATAATGTTTTTATGGGACAGTATATTTGTGGGGGTATAACAGCACAGTACCAAATTGAGACCGATCTCATATTAGAAATGGAGTTGGATGGGATTAAGGGAGGCAGTGGAAACTACGCTCCATTCGCATATTCGCATACACGACCAGGTGCACTAAGGTCGTTCAAAGCATCGCTAACGTCTTTCGTTTAGCCCGCGGATAGCAAGGTCATTCCACATGGGGATTTATGGCCGCGTGACTGCATTTTTTTACGCGGCCACTGCTAGGAAAACTGCTCAGTCAGGCAATAGCACTTATAACATACCCGGTGATATCTCATGCTGAGAAAAGTTGCTGGATAATTATGCAATTATATCAAGCCACAACGGAGTCTGCATCAGTCTGTGATAAAAACCCGTTTTCTGAAGACTCGCAAAGATCTTCATGTTACTAACGATATGACAACTTGGGGAAAAAACGGGTAAGAAACTTAGTACAGAACATCGTAAAGAAATCTGCGTTTAAGAGAATAATTTAAAATAATTATCGCGCAAAATTATGGCTGGGATCCAATTGATAAATTATTTATCTCCAATGGCCATAAGAACAAACCATTTATGGCTTTTGGAGCTCACCAAGTTATCAAGAACTTTAGAAACCTAACTAATGTTTTGTACGGTTGCATAGGTACAAGGATGCCATATTAAGCAGTCGAAATCCCTTGAGTGCGTGTGCGTAATATAAATATTCATTTCGACGAAAAAGTTATTTGCTGTAGAGCACCAGGCTGGGTGTTTATGATGCAATACGAGTACATACATCATCTTCCGTCTGACTTGTAATGTAACTTCTCGAGAAACAATTGCTGACGTGGAAAAGTTACAATAATTAACGGAACAAATGTGTTCAATCAGCAAAATCAGCGAAGTGACGCAATGTTTAAAAACATTTCACGTACTTCACAAACTGCACTTCACTATATCTTAGAATACGCACATCAACAACAAAAATACGACAGGACTCGAATATACATTGGGAGACAGACACGACAACCACCCATTTAAAATGGTGATAAAAAAGTTTTCCATGACCCCGGGTCTTTTGGGTGAAAGCCAGATATCCTCGCCACGAGAACATATGAGACCACGACATTTAAGCCTCGTAATTTTTGGCTGTACCGAATCACGGATTCCAGGAAGGATAAAGCACAAATATTTATAATTATATGAAATTACACCCCGATATAATATATGAAACTGTCTGGTTCTGTTGAAAAGGAGACTTTGTTGGTTTTCTTAAGCTTACACTAAAATTATTTAAGTATTGACTGATTATTCCTAGTCATTTACAATGGTTGAGGTACACGAATATATTTTTTGTTTTGCAAAAACAATTTTGATTTCCTATTTTTAGTAAGCTTATTCGTAAGAGCGCGATGGATGGCATTAATGAACGTTTTTATGGACAGAGTGTGTAAGGGCTCTCTAAGTATGTGTTTCGATACTAACACCGGAATATACCATGCAATTGAAAATAACGAAAATTCAAGGAATTTAAAAAATAAAAATTCTTTCATAGGATACATCAGGGAAGTACTCATATAAAATCGTTCTAAAAGAGCCATAACCGATTTCACAATTATTATTATTATTCAACCTTCTATTGAATATAACTAAATAATTTTCTGGAAATAAAAGACTTTTTAATATGTGATGGAAGAATCCAAATGTACATCACTAACAGTTTCGAAAGGGAATAAAGAAATTTTCTTTTGCACTTAAGTATTACATTATAGTCTGGCGTCTATCATAAAAGAGAGTAACCATAGGATGTAAAATGAAATTAGGGCGAAGTCAGTTTGAAAAAAATATTTGTGGAACTTGATAATAAAATAAAAAATTTGAGACCGGAGTCACATTACACACCGAGTTACGGTCCTTTGATGATGGGATAAAAAAGTTTTCTCTTAAAAAGAAAACAAGGCATGGGAGCTATTTTGTTTTTCGCTGTACTCGGATATAAATTTCATTGTAGAACTCCCGTTTCCGGTATTTTGTAATTTATCGAAGTGTAAAATAACGAGGACACAAACCATAATTTTAAAAAAAGCAGGCAGCAAAGAACACCGCGAAAATACGCCCTAATTTCATTTTACTTCACACTTCGCAAGTTTTGCTGTCGACTTATTTCTCAGATTATGCATTACACAAAAAATGAATAAAATCTCGCCATAGCCTTCTTCAAAATTATGTTGTTTTCATTAATGATCTCCAAATATTACACTTAAATGAAGCAAACATATTTCATTATGAGATAATCCAATGATACGTGATTAGGTAAAACTTTACATGTTAACGACACGATAGAGTAAGTATTTTTATCGTGGAAATGTAGAATTTGAAGATTTTTATTATTCGTTCTGTCGGCAATCTGTAGCCTCTGCACGGTTCTAGAGGCTAAACGGTTCAAGAGAATCTAAAGAAAGAAAATCTCGTATGTATATGCGGTATTACCAGAAATAGAAGCCTTGTTCAAATGAGTCATTTCGAACAAAATGGAGGGTAGTTCATTCACGTCGATTTTCAAATAAAGCGATTTACTCAAGCATATTCTCACGGATTTTGATACATCAAGTTATAGAGTTTGATGTCATACAACAATACCGCATAAATAACTTGGCTGAAAAAAAAAATATATATATATATAGCGTCCAGTGACATTAAAATATTCCAAGTTTGACTCCCGGCTACCGCCGAGCTGTCCTGACAGCAATGTGACCATTGACATTATTTTATGGCCTATAAGCATAAGGAGATGAAAAAGCTTCTGCAACATTTGTTCCGCCGACTTTTACATCCTTCTTTAGGTATTCAGTACGGCGTGTATGCATCTATAAAATATATTAAGGATTTTCGATCCGAATCGATTATTAGGAGTTAAATAAAAAGAGGTCACACGTTTTATTGCTATAGTATGCCCTCCGAAGTAATGGCTCTGAATGGCCCTGGTGGCTGGGGATGTGATCGCTGTTTTTTCTCAACGAAAATGGAGCATCTCTCTCTGTTAAAAGCCTCATTCTATTTTCAAGACAACCAGCTGCTCTGCATGACGCTGTCAATGTTGTGGTTCCGACAGGTAAAATGGCATGCAAACTCCTCAGGGCCAACTTGCTAAGGACCATGCCTTATTTCGATTTGCCATACAATCCTCATAAGCAAAGTTCCGGTACTAGATACGCTCGCGAAACTTTAAACGAATTTCGAAGCTTAAATAACGCAGACAAAAGAGTATGTGTATACGCTCTTGGCGAATAGCGCCCATCCCAACGGATTCTTCCCTCTCTTTCTAACTCTCGTGTTAACGCGGAGGAAAATTGCGAAGAACGGAAATAAGTTACTCGCGAACCGTTTTTCCCTAATCCTCTTCCATAAACAAACAATGCCGCTGAGAAAACTTCAGGCCATACTTTATTATCTAAACTATTCCCGGGTTAAAATGTGACGATAGAGCGTTGAAAATAGAATGGAAACGCTCGGGCAATTCCCCAAGAGAGTTTTTTTTTGCAAGCCATGTTTCCTTATTCTGTAGCACCATCTCTATTCTAGATTCATTTACATCCCTCTACCGCAGGGTTAAGCTTTTCTTCTTTTCGAACTAGTCTTTGCCATTATTTTTCAAAATAAAACGCAAATGAGTACGCGGTACTACACTGCTTTAATCGAACGTATAAAGGAAATAATGTTCGAGTATATAAACACTGGTCCTTAACTTCTTTTTGCTCTCGTAACCCTTTCAGCCTACTTTCAATAATATTACCTTCCCTATAATGTGCACGTAAAAGACAACGAATTAAACTGTACTTGTATTAAAATGTACCTATAGCGCATACTTGTAAATGTAAATAATAATAAAATAATGTGATACGTTTGTTAATTATATTAATCAATAAGAACTCTTTCGTGAATAAAGACCACGCGACGACCTCTGAAGAGGTTATATACACTTGCTGTTAAGCATGCTTATTTTAAGAGATAAGCAAAAATATCGTCGCCATTTTGTTTTCCAACGCCCCTTTGTCCGTACAAAAAAGTCTATTACGTTTCATAACATTATTCGCACTTGCAATAACAGAAACTTTGACTCCGAAGTCATTCATTAAAGCTGAAATGAGGAAAAAATTATTATCTCGGTGATTTTCACGTATGTACTCTTTAGCAATGTTTTTACCTATCCAAAGGGGAACGCGTAACTCCGGTTGAAAGCCCCTGGTATATAGGTACAAACTCAAGGTTGTGAAATATCACTTGTTGTCGTTGTGCAGAAACACAACAAAAATTACTGGGCTTACGTAGCAAATGCGATTAAACAGCGGTTAATAACTGCGAAGACAGAAATATAATCAACTGTTTTTATTTATAGGAGAATATTGGCCGTGCTTGAGGGAAACATTTCCACTGGGAAAACTAACTCGTTCGCTTTTTTGAACATACGCCATCGTTGTGGAGAAACTGTACAGAAATACTAGATAAGGAGTGTATAAAATAAATTTGATAAAAAGTTTAAATTGCGAATAGCGAGAATACAACCGAAAATCGGGTTCTTATTTATAGGACAACGTTCTTCGCGACAAAAAACATTTTCACCGATTAAGTAAATTTCGTTGCTTGGCGTCACGCCATGGTTGTTTTTGCACGCTATATTACCGTGAATGTAAAATGGGGCGAGGTTTTGGTCGCACAAACTTTCAGACGTTCATCCTTTCGAAGACGACCGAAGAGATGTCCGAAGAGACACAAAAGATGCCGTAAACGCATTACGTCGATTAATCTATTCGAGCTTGTTAAGCTTATTGCCAATCTCGGCTATGTGCTAGACTTTCCGTATCCCTCTCACCGTCTAGATCCGACGCCGAGCAATCAATCACCGAGAAACGACACGATGGCAATTGTTGCAGCGTCACTCTCCAACGTCGCGGTTATGCTAATAATCCAATAGCGAGACGTAAATCAAACGAACCCCGTGCCAGTTGTGAGGCCGTTGCTGCTCGCTTTGCGTGCCTGTACGAATGAAAATTAAAAAAAAAAACGCGCGTATGACCCTCGTTCAATTGCGTTTGCATGATCTACGGATGATGAGTTGTGCGCGATGGTATGAAAAGGGGGGTTTTCCAAAGGATGGTAATGACGCGGTTGAATCATACGCTCAAGTGGCTCGAGTGATTAGAGGCGAGTGCTTGCGGCCGTTGCCGTAACTAGGGTGGGCACCTGCCATTGGTCTATCCCGGGGGCGTGCAACCTTTTTACGTGGCGGGCCGCATTCATACGTGCAAGTGCTTTAGCGGGCCGTATTAGAAGTCGCAAGGCCCTTGGCGGGCCGGATGAGATTTTACATCGAAACATAAGAGATATTACGTGAAATATGAAAATCAAGTTTTAACCATTTTTAGCATTAAAACTTCACCAGGATATGTGTTATGACGGCGACATATGACGTATACAATATTAAAATGTACAAAAGTAACTGCAATAAATATTGCAGACCAAAGCTTAGCGGGCTGTAGGTTTCACGCCCCAGGTATATGCCAAGAGATGCGAAAATAAATTTTCGTTGAAATAAATGTTTAGTTGATCATCAATATTACTTTAATTGCTATGAAATCCAAATAAATATTTAATAGATGCTAAAAATATCATAATTATTTTTATTTTTTTAAAATATTCTTTGATACGTCGAAGAAGAAAGTATATCCTATAAAAAATGTCGTAATGCGCTTTCTTAAACTCGGCCAAAGGAGTCGATATACTCCAGCTAACACTAATTATGGCGCCATCTTCTCCTTTTCGCGAGTGACTTTAAATATTTCGAAATTCGAAAATTTTAAAATATTAGTAGGACTAAAAAAATAATCGGGTGAATAGATAATATTTACGGAGATGTACGGTTCTGCGCACTGCCAACTTTCTTTGAATTCTGTTTATTCGCGCAGAATGAAACACTGAAGTATTCTTGTTATTAAATTACTTCACACACCCACGTAAACGATTAATGTCTTTAGAGCGGAGGAATTCATTATGTGAACGATTAAAAACCAAAAAATGCTATTATAAATCTCAAAATAACTTTAGACTGGCAGAAAATAAAACATTAGGAAATTTATTGGGAGGAAGACGCATCCAATACCATTACAGATTTCGATTGAGGTCAATTTTTACTGATGACGTTAGTCTGAACAGTCGCAGAATCAATTTTGACGAACGCTACACCGCAAATTCCATGCCGTCAGTATCCAAAATTGTCAGCTTTATAACCGCATAACATCCGCCGTTTGGATTTTTATCGTCAAAAAAAGGAAAGGAAGGACTATCCTTCCTACGGCCAATATAAACTTACTGCGAAATATTTATTTCGAATGACACTGACGGCCTACATCCTCTACAGATGAGATGTCTTTGCTTTTCAGCCCGGGCGGATATCGGCGGTATACCGCCTACTTGGTGTTGGCATTATTAATATCCTCCCCTTAGCAACAGCGGAAAGAGGATACCATATGTACACGCACGTACGCAAACACTCGGTTATATTCAAGACTCTTAGATTATCTCACTTCGACGAGGGCTCTGGCACAGGGAGTGAAAAAGAGAGGGGGGGAAGGGGGGAGGGAGTTGGAGAGGAGAGGGGGAGGAGAGAGAGGGGGAGGAGGGTGGAGGAGGGTGGAGAAGGGTGGAGAAGGGTGGAGGAGGGGGGAGGAGAGGGAGAGAGTGAGAAGAGAGAGGGAGTAGAGAGAGGGAGTAGAGAGAGGGAGTAGAGAGAGGGAGTAGAGAGAGGGAGTAGAGAGAGGGAGAGAGCGAGGAGAGAGCGAGGAGAGAGAGGGAGAGAGTGAGGGAGTAGAGAGAGGAAGGAGAGAGAGGGAGGATAGAGGAGTAGAGAGAGGGAGAGCGAGGGAGTAGAGAGAGGGAGTAGAGAGAGGGAGTAGAGAGAGGGAGTAGAGAGAGGAAGGAGAGAGGAAGGAGAGCGAGGAAGGAGAGAGAGGAAGGAGAGAGAGGGAGAGCGAGGGAGTAGAGAGAGGAAGGAGAGAGGAAGGAGAGAGGAAGGAGAGAGAGGAAGGAGAGAGGAAGGAGAGAGAGGAAGGAGAGAGGAAGGAGAGCGAGGAAGGAGAGAGAGGAAGGAGAGAGAGGAAGGAGAGAGAGGGAGAGAGTGAGGGAGTAGAGAGAGGAAGGAGAGAGAGGGAGGATAGAGGAGTAGAGAGAGGGAGAGCGAGGGAGTAGAGAGAGGGAGTAGAGAGAGGGAGTAGAGAGAGGGAAGGAGAGAGGAAGGAGAGCGAGGAAGGAGAGAGAGGAAGGAGAGCGAGGAAGGAGAGAGAGGAAGGAGAGAGAGGAAGGAGAGAGAGGAAGGAGAGAGAGGAAGGAGAGAGAGGAAGGAGAGAGAGGAAGGAGAGAGAGGGAGAGCGAGGGAGTAGAGAGAGGAAGGAGAGAGGAAGGAGAGAGAGGAAGGAGAGAGAGGAAGGAGAGAGAGGAAGGAGAGAGGAAGGAGAGAGAGGAAGGAGAGAGAGGAAGGAGAGAGAGGAAGGAGAGAGAGGAAGGTGAGAGAGGAAGGAGAGGGAGGAGCAAGAGAGGGAGGAGCAAGAGAGGAGGGAAAGAGAGAGAAAGAGAGAGAAAGAGAGAGGGATTAGAGAGCGGGCGATAGGAAAGGAGAGAGGGGCGAGAGAAAGGGTTGGAGAAGAGAGAGAGAGAGAGAGTAATCTATGTCAAGTAGGCGTTATGGTTATGAGAGGAATTAACCCTTGAGAAACCATAAAGAGTAGTTTCATTCGAACCAAGCTCCTAAGTCGAAAACACTAGTTTTCGAGGCCAGTCAATAGCCCTTTATACTGGCCAAATTCGCGAATAGACCAAAGGTTTTCTCAAAATATTTACAAAGTCACCTTCAAATTTTTTATAACTTTCAGGATATTAAAAAGCTACTCAGTGGTTGAGGAAAATGTCTTACACGATAGTATAAAGTTTTACTTTGAAAATATAAAGGGAGGGCTGTGTCTGCGTATTTAAAAAAAATAGTGGAATTTTCAATTTCCCAGAATCCTAATCTAGTTTCAATATAAATGAATTAGCATTCTTTGTACCGATATTCTGTTTTCTGAATAATAAATCCTATTATGATACTAAAAGGGAACACTTTCCCTGGAATTGAGATGCAGGCATAATGTTTTCATGGGTGCGACTACGGGCAAAATTCATAGTTTAATCCAATTTTGTACCCAGACAGTTTTAGGAGAGGGCGACCAAGTAATCCTTAGGGATAGTCATGGGTTTTAAAAAAATATGTATTGCATAAAAATGGAAAACGAGAAAAAATATTTACCGGTTATATTCGAGGATAGTTAATATTCAATCCAGATACAGAAAAACATTCGGTACTGTTATGTGTAGACCTCCGTGCATTTAATTAGTAGACATATTGACATGCATTACGTTAATCTATCCTTGTTATCTATAATATATTTTGAAGCGTGTGTTTGTGTGTTTTTGTGTTTGTGTTTGTTCATGGGACTCCACCTAAACGATAAAAGCTAGAATAACCAAATTTGGTGGGATTCTTCCTTACATCCTAATTTAGTGAACTGCCAAGGTTTGGTCAAACGGGATTAATCAGTGCTGCCAATATAGGGGATTAACATTTTCCCATAAGATAACACGTATGAATCCATTTCTTCACTTGCAAGGTATTTTTCCTTCAAGCATAAAAATACGTAAATATGGACCGATTTTTTTCGTTTTTGCTTTATTCGACGAATAAAACTATATACTATCATATTCCTGCGAAGTTTACATGTTACACGGTCGAAGTTTTCAGAAATACGTTATTTGTTTCGAAATTTTGTGGATTTTTCGTACTCTTTCCGGGCGTAGCCAAGGCGGCCGTCATTTATACCTCCGATTCAGTTAGCTTCAATGAAGCTTACAAATAGACGAAAGTTTAGCGTTATTCGCTTCGCACTTTTGTTTAAGGAACGAAACGATCGATGTTTATGGATAGCAACGTAAATAGATACTGATTATTATTCAGGAAGCGTTTATTGATGAAAGTAATTGAACCTTCTTTCGTCTATTGAATACCGGAATCTTACATTTTTTGTAAGTAAAATCATTATATTTTACATTATAATGTTTATTAACGTAAATAAGCTCACGTATCTGGTGTACATTTACCAGTCAGTGTTCAATCGTGGACAACTATACGTTGCTTTTTCACGGGTTTCTTGCTTACAAGAAATAAATGTAAACATTTCATAGGCATAATTACACAAGAAATGAAGCTGGATTTGGCGAAAGTAATGTGATAGGAAATAAAATTATCGTTATATTTGAATGAAATAGGCTCGGAAACGGATTGCTACAAGCAAATATGATTAATTGTTAAGAAAAGCTAATTGTAACTTAAAAAGTATCTACTATATAGGTATTTTAAAGAGTTTGTATGTTGTGCTGTAGTAGCTTCACTAAATCCGTTGAAATTCAACGGGAAATTCTGCTAGTTTAACATAAACTATAAAATGAGAGCTTATGCATTTTTGTGGATTTAATTTAGAAACGCGTACATTAGCCGCACCTTTTAAGCGCATAGAGGCAAACGCTCTAAGAGAAAATATTCTAATCGCTACAGAGCGTCATAGACGGATTTTGCGTTGGCAATAAAACGTGCTAGACTTGCGAGTAAATACTTTCTCCCCATTATGCAAATGCATCTTGGATCGATTCTAAGTTTTTCTTTACAATTTTTTTTAACGGGAGTTGAATAGGCGAGTGAGCGAGAAAGAGAGGGAGTGAGAGAGAGAGGGCACTCGTTTACAAGAGTCTAAAAGAATGCCAAGTGTTCGGGAGAAGGATACGTTCTCGAGTTTTTTTTTTTTGCGTCCGTGCCAAGAAATGTTGCGTAAATTCATGCATACGAGCATCTCGATACTCCTCGAGATTATTATGCGGATATCTCATTCGATTGGCGCTCCCTCTCCTAGTACGTGTACATGAGCGGAACTCTCGTCCACCCTCGTATAAAAAAAAAGAGAAGATAAAAAAATCTCTAGTTAAGGAACGGCAGCTAAAGGAAATGTTTATTTTTAAAAGCGCGTTTTATTTCGCCAGCGACGCGGTAACAATCTCTGTTAGTTATGCCGGCTACGTTTCCCAGTGCCGTAACTAGGGTATGTCAAAGTTGGCATTTGCCATAGGCGCCGCTTGCAAAAGGCGCCAAAGGTTTCCGTAAAAAGTGCGTAAATTTAATTTTCCCATAAATAAGTCTTATTTTAACACTCAAACTTTGATTTATTTATAATAAAATAGCTATTGTTGTTTATTAAAATGCAGAAAAAATGATATCCTGCATAAACAAGGTGTTTTGTAAAATTTTGCCATAGGCGCCATAACGCCAAGGCACGCCTCTGAGGTTTCCATAATAACGCTATTTGATAAGTGAAGCTGAGTTATAAGTAGCAAGTACATACTAGATCAGGGGTCGGCAACCTTTCACAAGTGGCGTGCCAAATTCACGTCAATATATGGTCCCGCGTGCCAGTTATATATTTGAATTTAATTAAATGATAATTTTATTATCTGTTCTCCCCTGGTTTGTTTAAAGAAGGATTACATTGTAAAAACGGTATGTGTTCGTAACTAAGGGTCCGAATTTTCGTATTTTGTGTTCATTAGTCACAATGGTGGGGAGAAAGACAACGATGCGCAGACACGTGACCTATGTGAGACCGGTGTTAGAGTATTAGAATAAGCAGACTAGAGGTGAACAATTACTCTTACTATAAAATATAACGTCACTTCACTAAATTTCCAAAAATATTTTATTATACTATACACCAGTTATAAATATATAGAATGTGAATTATTTATCTTTATAATTTCTTCTTTCGCGTGCCATTCAAAACCACCTCGCGTGCCACTTTTGGCACGCGTTCCATAGGTTGCTGACCCCTGTACTAGATATTAAAGGTCTGGGGCTGGTTATATCTTATCAGCAAGCAATAAATTCTTAAACCTTAATTAGTCGCGTGGGGTCAATATGATCCCCAAGCAATGTGTTTTCATCGATATCAAAAGAAATTTATTGCCTATCTATATCAAACTTGCATTACCTTCGCCATTAACCTTCTTCATGTTGTTTTGCCGTTTTTGTAATTTTGAGATTTGTTGATTGTGATATTTTTAATTTTTTATGCACAATATACATACAATAAACACTGAGTCATTAAAAGAATTTTAAGTTGCGATTAGGATGGAAATCCACTTTTTAGGTACCCCTGAATCCGAAAAAGTTGTTTTTGCTACATCTGTCCGTCGCCTTTTTTCCTGCTCTGGGGCCTGAACGGTTGCATGCAATATAGTATCGTATATTTTAATATCATCTGAGATATATATGTTGATATGTAACATATATAGCAAGAATTGGGGATAGTTTATTCTTGTCGACTTTCAGAAAAAGTCGATTTTTCTCAGAAATGGCTTAAGCGATTTCAATTAAAATCTATCTCTATGTACAGCTTGATATCACGAACAACATGACAAAATTTTATTTAAAAAAAATATTTATATAGTGTACAGCGGCTTTGTGATAACGAATTTTATTCCCAGCTACCGCAGAACTCTCCCCTGAATTTAGCCAGCCACCCAATTTTTTTCACACTGGATTTAGTGGTCGAATAGAAAGTGGATACGCATTGCTGTATTGCAGGGGTCACCAAACTTTTTATTGAAAGGGCCACATTATGCTTTATCTACGACAGCGCTGGCCACGTAAGACTTTTCAAATGACTAATCGGGCCGTGTGAAAACTTCAAAGAGCAAGTTTCGACCGCCCAACTTCACGGTTAAAAATTATTTCGAGCGGAGGGAGGGAGGGGGGGGGGGATCCCGAGGAAAGTTTCAGGTATCTACCTAAAAAACGAGTTGACGAGTTGGCGATCGAATGATACTTGATGAAAATTGCTGTTGTTGAATACACAAAACTTAAAGAATTATATGAGGTAAGGCAGGCGGGCCAGATTAAATCACTGCGCGGGCCGTAGCTTGGGGACCCCTGCTGTATTGTATCATAAAACTTTGTATATCAGAAAGATTTTGTAATTTATGTATCTCTGATCAAGTGGTGAAACGATTAGTTATGCCAATAAAAGGAACGAATCGAAACGTTACCGCTATACAACAAAAGGGGTGGTCGATACATATCTATATAGCGTTGTCGACTCCGAAGGACAATCGCAACTGTGTCGAAAGACGACGCAACCGGTATCTCCATCTCGCGAGCACTTTTTCGTTACAAATATCGGTCGTTTATTTTTTTATTACTCTCGAACCCGTCACCCGAAGATCCGAAAGGCAATGAAACGTCTTGACCGGCGAAACCACTCAAAAACGGAACGGAAGCTCAAATATTTATAACGCACGAGCTGGAGAAAGAATTCGGACGTACTTTTGAAAGGAGGGGACTACATAGGGGTTAACGGCAAGTTGGAATGGGAGGGGGAAGTTGGAATGGGAGGGGGAAGTTGGAATGGGAGGGGGAAGAGGGATGGAAGGCAAAGTTGGAGAAAACAGAGGGAGGTGAATACCCTAGGGCAGGGCTGCCACCAATTTTTTTTTCTAAATCCTGTTACTGACATCAAAATATCATGTAAAATCCTGTAATGTGTAATATCTTGGTTTTTTGATGCAAAGAGTACAAATTTATGCTTTTAATATTTTCAGCACCTGCTTTTAAGTAAAATTATTTAAAACTGTTTATGCATGGACTGTAACTTAAATGTAATCATGCTTTTTATGAATTTTTAATTTACCCTGAATTACAAATCGACTGTATCTGCATAGAAAGTTTTACAAAATGTATTCAAGTGATTAGGAAATCTGTTAAATAAAATAATTTTCGCTTATAATGATATCAATATAATGGTGCAACAAAATTAGACAAAATGAAAAATTTCTACTTTCACGGTTTCACTTCAGATAGATTATTCAACCAATGTTGCCATAAAATATCAAAATAGAAATTTTGGAAGTACAGAATTCCATTTTTTCCGAATATTTAGCTGTAAAAACGGGATTGCGGGCATTACATGCGTGCGGGCATTACTCTAGTAAATACGGTAATACTGCGCGTAATGTGAAATAAAAAATTCCTGAATTTATCATAAAAAGAGTAAAAAAACTGCAGAATTTTCACATCGCAACGTGCAAAACTCTGGAGATCGCGTTACCCAAAACTGTACCGTATGACTTACAATTAGTTTACCTAAGAATTAACTATTTTTTAGCTTCAATTAACCGAAACTAATAAATTCGGTCATAAAGTACCGCTGCTTATTAAAAATGTATTTTCTGTGGTCGTAGCTGGAGGATAATTAAGTGTAGTAATATCCTTCCCTTGCTCATAACGTAAAATATACCGCGGCACATCAAGGGCTTGATCTCGGCACACCGGTTGCGGAGCTCTGCCGTATCAGCACAATATGAGAAGCACACATACGAATCTCTCACCGCAACATTTTTGTAAGGAAAAATAATTACATGAATCAATTTGTCAGTGTTTTTTCTTTAAAATGTTTTTATTTGAAGTTTTTATCATTTGCAGTATACGAAAAATTTAAAGGTTAACTTTAGCTTGGACTTGTCAAACCGCGTTAGGTTTTATTGAATAAATATGCCGTGGGTTGCCGATCCAGTTCTTCAGCTAGTTTTTGTGTTCATTCTAACAATAAGTTAGAGTTTTCGTGCTTCATCCAAAGTATATTATGATACGTACGTACTTACGGAACAATTTCATCGAATATATATTATTTACAGGATTCGTATTACCTATTCGCATAGAAATATTAATAATCTCGGAATTTTTTAGTAGTCTACGTATGTATTTTTTATGCGAATTTCTCAGATAACTACCGAATTTTTCCTTATAAATATCTGTGAATCACGGAAATGTGTTTTTCGTTAAAAAAAATCCGTGAAAAAGGATAAAATCCGTGAAAGTGGCAGCCCTGCCCTAGGGTTTTTTTTCGGGGGGCCGACTGTTTCCGAGAACGAGGGACACGGAGGGGAAGTGCGGAGGGGATGGATGAGATACAACGCGAGAGTAAAGAGGGTGAGAAAGGTTTGTGTATGGTCAGTGTCGGGAAAACGGGAAGAGCCTTGTGCGTAAGGCAAAAGGGTGAAGATGGGAGAAGATTTTTGTAAGGGTTTCTATCCTGCGGCAAAGGTTACTAAACTGAGATACCACACTGGAGTGAAATGTTGACGGAAACTTCAAAAAGGGTTGGAGACAATACCGCAGTTTGTGGACGTTTAATGCAATCTTTGACAAGTCTATTTACAATCCCAGCATAATTATCGCATCGTTGTGTTTGGAATGAAAAATCTTTACGCCGAATTTTCTCCTCTAACTTAAATCTCTGAATCGAATAGCGTTATTCTGCTATAAGGTATTTTATCATTCGAGAAGCATGAATAATAAAAATATCTCAAGATATAAATATGATAGAAACTTGAAATTTTTGTGATTATAGTTTGACGATAATACCTACTCAAAAATGAATGATGAACTAAAGGCAAGAATCGGGAATGTCACTGAGAATAACTTTTAAGAAATGCCGCAGCCTGTATCGGAAGACATTCACCGGAGAGCACCTCTTTATGTATTTACTGTGGTGATGGTGATCACTTTCATAATTTTATTCGAGAATTTTAAAAATAAACATAAAATAAACAAAAGTATGCCCTGTATTATGCGAGGGAATTTATTATTTAAAAAACAACATCTGTACGAGAATATTACCATCACTCTGCTATAAAATACCGAAAGATTACACCTACAAGTTTCTAGGCTTATGCATACGTGCGATAAGACTAATGAGTTTGTTTCATTTTTCCTTTGATGTGTATTATATTACAATAATTAGAAAACTCAAGATTTTTTTCGCTTTCAGGCACCTTGATATTCGCGCACACTAAAAATATTCGCCTGATTTTCCCCTCCGAGTTCTGTTTTACAATAGCTTAACAGATTGCGAATGGAATTCAAAATATTGTTGCGAGTTCTTCTTAGAATTTCATGGAAATTTCTTTTCAGCAAATCAAATCGCACGGGTATCCAAAAAAAAATATTTAAAAAATGTGAAAAACAACCCACGATTATCGAACGAAGAAAGCAAAATATTATACTAGCGCAATCAAGGAAGTTGTTTTTTAATGCTATCCGGTATATCAGTGGTGCCCAACCTGCGGCCCGCGAAGCCATGATGAAAAAGTAATCCGAAAAACTGAACACCCAATTCTTACCTTTCCCATGAAAAGTTTTATGATATAATTTACAATAGTTGAATTTTTCCATAAAAATGTCATTTAGACTTGATTTTCTATTAAATGGCACCTCAGAATATATAGGTAACTTCCGATTTAAAAACTGATCCGGCCCACAGAAGAATTGGCAACTTCCAAAGCGGCTCGCCGAAGGATTCACAGCCACCGATGTGGCCCTCCATGTAGAAAAGGTTGGGCACCACTGATTTATATAATCTATATTAAATTACGTGAGTGGTCATGCAGGAAAACTTCCAAAGCGGTAGTTAAATATAATATTTCACTCTAATATAATACTGCAACTATACATTTTGTCACTTTTGACTGGACGTTTATAGTTTCTCTTAGCATTTAAAGACGGACGCGTTCATAACTAACATGTACGTGCGCTTTTAACAGAAGTGTGCTTATATTTTCCGTAATACTTCAAGGTCTACAATGATTACGATAAAAAGTTTCTGAAGAAAGGGAAGAATTTAATGTATATTAGGTTAAAATAACTGCGTTCGAGACTTTGAGAGACGCGGTCACACAAATTATCCACTCGTGTTAGTTGATTCGTTCTGCGCATTCCGGCCAATTCTGTTGTACGACGTTATGGTTAGCGATGATAATGCATGTCTTGGCACAGATGCATGTAATTTCTCTTGTCATTTCATCGTGCGAACACGACGAACGCGAGATGCGTGTCTTTCCACGGCATTTAACGGAAAATTCAGTTAACAAGAGGCACTGAGCACTAACTTCGCATCCATTTCGTGGACGTTTTCATCTGTCCATTCTTTGCGAGAGCACGGCAATGTAACGTAGTGCATAATTTATAATATCCCGCTATACTTGGATTTATAAATAAACTAAACCATTGCATACCGTTTCTTTCGAACGGAATCTGGAACACTTCTAATTAAATGTTTTCACTTTATGTCTTCACGTTAAGCATCGATTCATTTGCTTGCGCGAATAAATTTCATTCATACACAATTGTAACCAATTCTATAAATTTTCAGTGAATAATGTACCATGTGACCTTTATGTGTGGAACGGAAAACGAACTATTTTCAATTTTGTTACAGAAAATTATCTCAATGAAAATATTGAATAATTCTATGTAGAGAGTGCCCAGGAAGTCTCTGGCAATTGTGTGCGCGCGCATATCATGTTTACCATTTATATCATACGCCATCATAATTAACTTCATTAAAAAACAATGGTTTTCTTCGTATTTCGGAATACCAGAACTGTATGAGAGAATTAATCAATCAATTCATTTTAATTACGATTCTAACTGTCAGGGACTCCCTGGATTCCTGCAAATTTATTACTATGTATTTTATATTAGAACCGATACAAATCAATAAATCACTTACGATAATTATGTTTTAATTTTTTTAATGATATTTTTCGGAACGCGCGTATTTCTTTTTGTGATATAATGGTTCCTCCCTAATGTTTCCCATTTTGATGTCGTTTCGGGAGAACATTTTGATCCGATTGAGGTCAAACACACAAAATTAAGAAAATGTCAATCGTTGCGACTTGTTCACCGCATAAAAATAAAACATAAGATGAGCAACATTTGCGATGCACATATCATAGCGATAAATCGACGAAACATTCCTCAGAAAATGCAGAAAAAAGGTCCGCGATTCATAACGCTATGAACTAAAAACGCAAGAGAGAGAGAGAGAGCGGACCAGAAATAAATTTAAAAAATAATAATTCAGACAAACGAAGTGTACCATCCGTCAACGTCCTCTCGACGACGGGAGGGAGACAGAAGTCAGAATAAACTCACGTTTGACTCGATGCCATGACGACCGCTGAAGATGATGCATCGCTCACTCATCCCTTTGGAGAACGTCATTCACTCAAAACGAGACATTCACCACACTCATACCCCCTCTCTCACTCTCTCCAAACGACCTCTATCGCCACCACGCCAAAAACAAAAGAGAGAGAGAGAGCGACGAAGGAAAAAAGGGAATAAAGGGGTAATGGAAAGGCTCAACTCGTTGAAATTTGCTCAGAAGGAGGAAAAAACAACCGTTACATTGGTCCGAGAGATGATTTTGAAATTGTCAGTGTTAACTACGCGAATGAATTGCGGCTATTTAATCGGTGGTTACGGAAAGATCGAATAAGCTATATTATTCCATGGGATGGGTGGCGTAACTAGTGATGGAATGGTCCGCCGAAAAATATTATCGATTGCCCCCTGCCATCTCCCCCAACAAATACACGTGTTCAATTCAAAATGAAATCCGTGTAGAACGTATCGAGTTGCACTTATCGATCGATTTTCAGGAATATGCTCTAAAAGGTTAGGCTTTTTAAATTGCTGTGTCCAAAAATAATTATTAACTGGCAAGTCATCCATAAATCCTATATATAATTTTGGAAGTGTGGAAAAATATTGTGAATGGTAGAGGCTATTAGCTTGCTTACCCCGTAAGGGAACGGCGTGATGGGTATGTATGTAAGTGTCCGTCCGTTCCCCCGTGTATCTCAAAAGCCGTTTGTCGTAGAGATATGCGGTAAACTGCGTTTTGTTTCTACAAGCTAGGAGGTCCCTGGAAAACTATTTTTATTTTCATTTTCATAAAGTCCCGGGTTCGAATCCTGGAGACAATTATATTTTCCCATAAGTTTACACCGGATTTTCGATTTTTCAGAGTGCAAGGTCTTTTCCCTTCATTCATCAAAATACATAAATACCGATTTTCTTCGTTTTTGTTTCATTCGACGGCTAAAACTCATTATTTTTGCAATGTTTACATGTTACACGGTCGAGATTTTCAGAAATACGCAATTGTTTTCGAAATTCTGTGGATATTTCATACTCTTTCCGGGCGTTGCCAAGGCGGCCATCATTGTTGTCTCCGATTCAATTTATGTCAATTAAACGTTCAAATAGACGAAATAAAACTGTTATTCGCTTCGAACTGTTGTTTAAGCCTCGAAATTAATGAAGCATAGCAACGTAAATATTTAAGGATAATTATTCTGTTGACTGCGTATGGGAAACGTTTCTAAGGATTTAATCAAGGCATTTATTTCATCGTTTGAATGCTGGAATCTTACCTTTTTGTAAGTAAAACCATTATATTATACATCTGTAATGCTTATTAACGCAGATAAGCTCACGCATACATTTAAAATTAGGTGAGAATTGGGACATACGTTATTTTTTTAAACATATTGAAAGTTCCATGGTTATCTTCTCTTCGTAGCTAATCTAAATAAACGGTTGCATTGATTGTTACATAGAAAAAGTAAGGACATATATTTCAATAATAAGATACAAAGAAAATTGTAAAAATAAAAGTTTGTGATCACTGTGTAGCATTAATTTCTTCTCTAATATGAAATTTAAAATGCAGATTTCTGACTGACATAATAATGCGCGACTCATACATTGTAAGGTGGCGACAAAATAATCTCGGAAAAAGTCCTGGGTTCGACTACAAATTAGAGTTCTATTTTCCATACGGTAGGAGGGAGGGAGGGAAGGAGAGGGAGGGTGATAGAGGGTGAAAGGGAGAGAGGGATAGAAAGAGGGTGAGAAAGGGAGGAGGAGAAAAGTAATTATTTTTTGTTTAACTAAAGAAAAGTCGCCGCTCGGAGTGTGGCACGGGGTTGGGCACTAGAGGCGCCAGGGACGAAGCCGCTAGTTATGATAAAAAAAGAGAAATCGCTAAAATAAATCTTAATTTTTTCTATATTTGGAAAAATTCGGGGGGCCCACGTGGGCCTCTGGTATTTGGCCGCCCACGTCCTATTGATACGCCACTGCATGAGACTGGTAGGTTCTCTTTTTCGAGAGTTTTGGTTTTAACGCTTTACCTGTTCATGGATTAGGCAGTGGCGGATTCAGCAAGAGCTGGTCCCAAGGCGGGACCCCAAATTCAACAATTTCACTATGATTTTATGGCAAGAAATGTCACGTGTGGCCAGCACAATGGTATTGAAATCCTCTTTAATTTTCTTTTCACAGTTTTTTCGTAGAATATTACTATGCTTTACGATTCTATGATTTCTATCATCTCCTTAGATACGAACAAAAAGCAAACTTCACTTCTAGTTTTTTGGCGTACTGCTCATATCCTAAAGTAATTAAATACGTTTCAACAAATTACCTTTTCATAAATGATGTTACAAATAAAATATCACGCGTAAGTTCGAAATTAATCACATATTCTTACTCTACGACACATCATTATCTTTCATTATAATCTTTTATCAATATCAGCCAACGTGAAAATTTTAGAAAAATCTACAAAAATATTTTAATATCGCTGAAGGCTGTAAATCTTTCTTACAAAAAAGAAAACATTCATGCCGTATATTTTGCTCCAGTAAAAAATATCGTTATTACGCAAGCACTGGTGCCACATTATTACGCTTTCTCGGGATGCATTTATACACAACAACAACTCCTAAATAAGGGGCACGTTCAAAAGAAAGAAAGAAAAACCCCAAAGAAATTCAGTCACGCTGAAAACCGACAGGAGAGGACAGGAAGGTCAAATTGAAACGTAGAGAGATAAATCAAGAATGAATCTTATTATCGTAAGAGCGAAAAAATTCGCCAGATCCAAATAAAAAACAAAAGAAGGAAGAGCTGGGATTAAACAGAGTCAGGAGCGGAATCTTGAGGAAGGGCATGACACGGGACGAAAGAGAGAGTTGAGGGTGCCGCGGAGTGGAAGACGGACAAGGTCACGGAACAAAAGCGAAGCGTTTTATCGAGGGGAGGTGGATAGGGAAGAGGATCGAAAAGGGAGGAGGGCAATAAGAATAGTCGGGAATAAACAAATTGAATCTTTTGAAGGGGAGGGGGTGGACAGGGAGGGAGGAGAGATTTTTCCATCTCAATAACAAGGGCGATTTGATCTAGCCCAATTGAGACAAATATGGAGTGAAGTGATACCCGAGGCGTTTGTCTTCTCCGAGAAACTTCTGGGAGGGCATTCATTCGTCAGTTGCATCGTCATACATGTGTTTGTGAGGATGTACGCTGGCGAGTTTGGAAAGAGGAGTGGTGGGGTGAGGGGTGGGGGAGGACTTCGGAGGCACGTGAGCCTAGCGGAGCGTGTTCGCATGTTGCTAAGCCGGGAATTAAAGCAGATGTTCCGTACGGATGTAACTAACGGAAGAACACTCTCTTTTCAATCCCAAGAGGATTTGTCTCTATGGTGGTGCCATCTATGCCAGAAGAGTGAATCGATTTTATCCTTGACGGGGACGATTGCAGTGATTCCTCGCTATACGTCGTCGATAAAAGAACACGATTCGTTATTAGTTGCGTCGCAACGCGTATAGGTCGATTCTGAAGAGTCGAAGTAAAAAATTTCGGAAATTTCAATAGCAATATATAGGTAAATCGTTACAGTAATTAAAAATCTCTATGATGTTTTCTCTTTCGTGTTCATTATTGTTTCTTCTTCTTCCCTTCATGGATTAGGCAATTTGACTGTTCCGTCTTCACATTTATCTCCATCTTTTCCTTGGTCTTCTTCCAACATCTCTTCGTCAACAGGGGCTTGTACTCTAAAATGTATTTTTGTAATTCTATTATCACCCATTCTATCTATATGCCGTAGCCACCTCTCCTTCCATTTTTTTATTCTATCATTTATCGAATATATATCCAATTCCTTTCTTATGTATTCGTTAAGTATGCGATATTGTATTCTACATACAACCCTTTACTTTTCTTATAAATTTCATCTCAGCTGCATGTATCCTACATTTGTATTTTTGAGATAACGTCCATGCCTCACTTCCATATGTTAGTACAGGAGTAGCCATTACTTTGTAAAATTTTAGTTTTGTCTCTTTTCTTGTTTTATTTCCTAATTATTATGTATGCAGCTTAATTTAATTTTGTGTCTAATTTCAACTTTCCATCCCATATGGGATCAAAAAATTTATCTGTTCACTGCCGAATGACCATGTACGTGATCGAAGTAGCGTGCGGTAATGTCAATTTCCGAATCCTACCAAAGGAGGTTATTTATATGTAACGATTTTGTTCATTTAGTTAGCTCATTTTAAACATAGTATGTATTACGTACTGTATCATCATGTATTATTCGGGTCAAAATTGGTACAAAAGTGCCATAAGATGTCCACCGGGAACTTAACCCCCCTTTCATCTTTATGTGTACGGAAAAAATGGGTTTAGCTATGCGTCGTTTCGTTGTACGTCGCAGTTTCCAGGAACGCATCATCGAGGTGTATATTTTGAGTATTCCTGCCAAAGGATTTGCCAAACTACTGCTACCCATTGGAGGTACCTAAGTGCCTGATGGAAAAAAATTAACCGACCCTGCCAGGATTCGAACCTGGAATCTTCTGATCCGTAGTCAGACGCGTTATCCGTTGCGCCACAGGGCCTTATACGACGTCCAGCGAGGACTTAAGTGTGGTGCAAATTTTGGCGATAGTACCATCTCGTAATCTCCAGTCCTCTTGTTTTGCTCCATTTCCCCAGGCGCGGTTCATAAAAGCAAGGTCAGAAGTCACAAACCGCGTGATTCGACGCCAGATATAACCGGATCTATAAAACATCATCTCGCCGGTGAATAAAATAAGCTGAGTAGAACATGCGACCCGATTTGGAAATATTTTATGCAGTACAAAGGGGTTATATGAAGCCAACTTAAGAAGATCATCCATTTTCATCGCTCGGAATGCGAGATTCAAAACAAAGTCATTGTTTTTTTAGGAAATTGTATAAAATGGGACGTTCGGAGTTTTTAAAAATGCATTTTGTCGAATAATTGAGGATAAAAGAGTAGGTGAGTTTTCAGCCCATTATGTCACCTCTGACCCAAGTCAAAAAAACTCGAACACTTGTAATTCCTCCAACAATAAACACTTAAAATTGTAATAAGTGCTTACCTTACGTATTTTTAATGTCCACAACAGGGTTATGAAAAACCAGATGCGCATATCGGCCACAATGCAGCCGCCTTCATTGGTAATTCACCGAAAGTAGATTCTTCTTCATAACCTTCTTCTGGCTATTGGAGATACCTGAGATAAGCACTTTTCACAATTTTTTATTTTTAAATGCTTATTTTAAAATTTTTTCTGCCATAATAAGATGATTATCTAGTGAACTTGTTAAAAAAAATAATCGCAAGGATCATTAGGTGAATAAAATCAACAATAAATCGAATTTTGCCCTAATGAGTCGCGTGTGCGTCAATTTGCTCGATCTTTTTCGAAAGTCAGTGCAGGGATCTGATGCCAGTGACTTTCTCCGATTTTCATAGATATTTCTTCAGATAATTTTACGAACTGAACTTTCACTGCAAACCTACACGAGGAAATACTGCGGAAAATCAAAATCGTGCATATTTTTTAAAAAAAAAAATGTTGAAATCCAGGCTTAAGATATATTTATAAATATTATATTTGTAAAATAAGAAACTCGATATTCTGATGAAAAATGTCCTATAATCGCATATTAATTAAAATATTATGCACAAGGAGACGGCATATTATTTTAAAGGGAAAACCGTTCAGCCCCTTTATCTATTACATCAATTTTTCTCCGTCACAGGCTGCCTCATAAATACAATTCCCGAAGGTAATCAATCGTATTCAAAATGATACTGGGACAGAGGTTACGTAAATAGTTGCTTTTCCAAGTAGCAAGGTTCCCCTCCGAAGGTCGGATCTTTCCTTTGACTCGCCCTCAAAGACCGCTGTATCTCTTCATCTGCGGCCGAATAGAACTTACTTAAACCGACAACCGGACAGAAGTCGCTCTCGTCTTTATTGTGACAACACCTTGGCAACCTTCGGCATGCGGCGACAGACGGGCGTCGAGTCAGGCTCTAAGCAACAGCTCAAATGAATCCATCTAATCGCGAATAAAAAAATCTGTGGCCAACAGATGACGTTCTCCATAAGGAGCAATGAATATGATTACTCTCGACGTCAGCGTCCTCAGAAATAATTATCAGCGATTACACTCGTGATTAATTTAAAAACATTTTCAATGGTATTTATTAAAAAAAAAACAAGTAAAGGAAATCGCTAGATTTTTCCATGGATAAAAAATGCCGATGCGCAATTAACATGACCCTTGGCAGCGTAAGCAACGCTATCAACGATTAGAAAACTATCATAGCAGCGGAAACAATAGTATCATTTAGTGAGGTTCATACTTAACAAATTTAGAAGAAAAATCAAAATATCTCTTAAACTATCGGTATTCTGAAAATATGTTCCAAACCAAACTTGTAGAAAATTTCATTGTCTATAATTTTTATAATAACAACTATTTATGACAATTGAATGTGTAAGTAGATATGTATTGGGAAAAACGGAAATACGACTAGAAGAAACATCCACTTCCAGTGGATCAGTTTCAGCCAAAACCTTTACAAATCTTCATAGGCTAATAAAAACCTTAAGTGTAAAGTTTTCTGCTGATTTGATAATTAGTTTTTGTTAGAGCGCCCACAAAGTTCTTATCACATACACGCAGACATCATCGAGGAAATAGTCAAAACTTGTTCTAGGGGCCTCAAGACGTGTATTTCCGCAGAAATCTCGAAATCCATTTTTTTCATGAAAACAATAATTTCTCTATACAGTAAAACCCCGCTATACGTTGTTTCGCATTTACGTCGCCAATCAATTAAGGAACATGTTTCGTTTTAAGTTGTGTCGCTTCGCATATACGTCATTTGTGAAATACTAAAAGCAAAATTTCAGAAATTCCAGTTGCGGTGTATAAATTATAACTATAACAATAAAAACTCCTCTATTCGGCTTTTAATTTCATGTTCATTATTATTTATATGAATTAATTTAATTTCATGTTTATCAATTCGTGTAAAATCATACTCAGAATAAACATTTGAGAGATCACGATGGGTTAAGTTGTTCGCAAGATGCACAGGGGATAAAAGGGACTGTCCCAATTTTAATGACGATGTGTTGTAAAAACCTATTTCTGAGCGACAGTCAGCTATAAGAGCTTTGTGAACAGTTGTGTCTAACATTTTGTGTGTTTACGTTTGCGTTGATATCTCATGAGATATTGGATATACTTTGGATTGCGAAATCTGCTTGAAAAGTACTCTAAAGTGCGTATCAGTGTACGTGTAAGTAAAGAAACAATTTTTGTGCTCCATCACACTATAGACAATTTCTGAATTTATTATTGTAATTGGTTACTCGTTGTTACGATTAAATGTATATTAAACCCTAGTAGCAATGAGTGGTAAACACAGTGGTAACATAGTATGTCCAACTGATATGTATTATTTGGGAAACAAATGTGTCACATAATATCCGCCAGGAACGTAACCCCTAACTTTTATCATAGTTCTTATGGTAACCTTTGTTTCGCTACACGTTGTTTCGTTATAAGTCGCATTTTTCAGGAACGCATCTCCGACGTATAGCGGGGTATTACTGTACTACGTATATGTGGAAAGTAAAAAACAAAAGACGCCAAAAATTTCGAGTGTTAGGATTGCCCTTCCGTCTCGCGATAAGGAATGCACGCGAGTCGGGAGCGGACGATAATTACGTGTCGAATCGGGAATTGCGAAACTTTTTTTTGCCGGTGCACATGTACATTTGTGCTTCGTTTTTCTTTCCTCTGGCGATTGACCAACCGCGTTGCACAAACGGATCGATCCGATACGCGAACTTTTTCGCCCCGTCTCGTTTATTAAAGCGCCAGAGGCCACTTGAAAAAAAGGGAAAAAAATGAAGGGGAAAAATCGAGGAAAAAAACAACTCGACGAAATACACATCCGGTAGAGAGGAAAAAAAATACACGGTCGGATGATGCAACGACCCATCGTTATTGCTTAAAAATACCTCCACAATTTTAGGGAGTCATTTCTCGGATTATTTTTATAGTGTTGCGAAAACGCCTTGCGTGTCGTGTTCGCAGCGCGTCCTTGTCGGAACGGTGCGTACAACAGTGCAAAAAAAAGTAACATAAGGAATACAAATAATTGCATAAGCGAGAGGATGAATTGATTACGCGTTTTGCTATGCGATAAACAAGCAAACAATGGGGGATGAAAGAGGACAAACGCGCGTTCTAATTATTCCCAAAAGAAATCTTTTTTCGTTTCTGTTGCATTATCGGGCGATGGGTGGTTTGTTTTAACAATGACGAAAACACAGCAAAAGCGACGGCGGCGTCCATAGCGACGAATGTTGCGTCATGTTTTTTAAATTTTTATTCTTTCGGTAAACTATTTTAAGAATCCGCAGTTTATACTTTCTGTAGCATAATTATTTTTTTGTTATGTATTGCGCGGATTCATGCGTATTTCGTGTAACAGTTGTGCATTAAATAAAATTAAACTGGGCGCCAACAGTATGTTATAACTGACCTTGCCAATTGAAGTCGTCTTTAAAATCGATATCCTTCGTGCCGCATCTCCCTTTAGTAAATAAATAAATAAATGAAATCAGTTGATTCATAATTAGGAAATTCGTGCTTAGTAACAGTTATTTAAACTCAAGAATAAAAGATTAAATAAAGGAAACTCCCTCACAATTACGCACAGGAAATTAAAATTAACGAATTTTACGGTGGACCTCAAAGACGGTATCTCGTTTCTTATCGTTCTAGCACGGTAAGTATTTATATCTAATTAAACTTTTATGTCAAAGCGGTAACCGTTAAACCCTAGAAAATGGTGTACGGCTTGATTGCGTTGTAGCGCTGAAACGAGGAGAGCGCACTAAAAATGGAAGAGAAACAGTTATCTTCTCCATGAAACTGGGATGGATATTCCTATGTACGCCATACTTATTTCCTGAATATCGAATTAAATGTTTACCTAAATGATACTGTAAATCATTTTGTAGCGAGCTATTGGTTCTGGTAACCCGCTTCTATACCCTTAAAAGAATGAACCTTTTCGGATGAGACACGAATATAAAAATTCTCTCATAAAAGAGAAAGGAATTTGTTAAAAGCACTACATGAGACTGGAAAGTATGTAGCACTACGATAAAATACGAGGCAAATTATAAATAAACATTTAATGATAACGCGTCGTATGACCAAATTTAACCCATGGCCCTGTGGCGCAACGGATAACGCGTCTGACTACGGATCAGAAGATTCCAGGTTCGAATCCTGGCAGGGTCGACATGTTTTTCCTTTTAGGAAAATTTAATATACCTCTGAAATTGACTGGAGGACTAACAGTAAGACTTTTATTTTAAATTCTTACGCGTTCATATTGCTAGTTACTATCTTTACCAACACGATTTTGTTTCAGTGAATATTATTTTGTTTAAATTTTGTTCGCATACGAGAAACGTAACTGACGACGGGAAAAATTAAGAATCATAATTACTCATACAAACTACGTGAAAATAAGCTGCAGAGAAAGATAAGAAATGTTTTCGTATTGCATTGCCTAGAAACCTGTAAGTCAAACTCGACTGGGTCACCTCCAAGGCCCTGTGGCGCAACGGATAACGCGTCTGACTACGGATCAGAAGATTCCAGGTTCGAATCCTGGCAGGGTCGATAACTTTTTCCTGGTGTTAACCGATTATTTTTGCAAGTTTCTTTATATTGCAGAAGAGCAAACGTTATTTGGCGTAACATTACCATTCTTATCGCTAGTAAAATTCGATAAGGCTGTTGTACTGTTGACCTTTCACATTGAGAGTTAAGATCATATAAACACTCGAATGGGGGAGCCGTTTACAAGTTCTAATTCAACTTAACAATCCGCACCTAACTTTCTAGCATCAAATATTTTAATCACTGCACACATCCATGCGCACATTAGTTACTTTAATTAACATTAATACGAATGAGTGTTTCTGTTTCAGGACTACGCTTGACTGCGCTCTACACCAGAACCCAGTTTTTTATCACCATAGAAAATTTTGAACATCACAGTAAATTAAACTAAATATTAATGGATAACAATTGCTTAACCATCTCTTCTGGTTGCGTTTTTAATTTAAACTGTTACAATAAATCGAAATCCCTGCGTAAAAGCGATAACTAATCACCAAAATAAACATTTTAAATTCTCTTTACTGCGGCTTCGTCGGCTAAGCATACAACAATATTTTTTTTAATTTTGTCGGTTTGAATGTTGCTAATAGCAATAGTTTCCTTTTTAATATAATATTTTTTAAAATATCCAATACTACCGCGACAATTGCATCATTCTATAGAACTGCACATCACAAATTAACGAAATCAACTTTCACGAAGAATGCTTCAAGGGCCCCATACACGATCAGTTAAGATGCGCAAATTAATTCTTCTAAAATAATGTGCAAACTAACTAAACTGAGTAATGAGCCTCTGTTGCCCTTAACACGAGATATAAAAAATTGCGCATTCCTTATTCCTGAACAAGGCCTCTGAGTGATCTGAGCGCTTTGTTGGCTGGGATTGAGATGGGGAAAGCAGCAGGACTGTGGATTTAAATAAGAAAATGATGAGAGTTTTACTCAGTTAAAATACTCGTCCTTTTAACTGTACAAACTGCGCAATTTACTCATTTTTTACTTCAGTTATGATGACACAGTTAATTTGCGCCTTTTAACTGATCGTATAGACTTTAGACTTACGAGATAAACTCTCCCTTTCAATTATTTTAGAACATTTATTTTGCGCATTTTAACTGATCATGTATGAGGTCCTTAAGGTGAGACGGGAAGGGAAGCAAAACAAAATGCACGTGAATAGCCTTTCAATTGCCAATCGAAGCATAACCCCGGCGCATAATCATCAATTCCAGAGCTTCACCTTCCGGAGAAAGTTAGTATACCAGCAGAAACGGCCTCTGGTGTTTTTCCGGTGCTTACGTGGAAATGCACCGAAACCAAGCTTTCGCTATATTGGGCCCTTAAAAAAAATGGCTAATTGGGAGAGTGAGAGGGGACCGTAAACTCTCGACCTGTCCAGACTTGTTTCGATTGTGTTGGGGGGAAGATTACCAGGTGCCCTTTTAGAGAGGTGCCGCCTGGCCTAGGACATCCGGAAAGGACTGGAAATTTCCACTATGCCAGCTTACCCTTCGTTGAGCATTCTCCCCTAACCCTCCCCACACCCCTTAAGAGCGACCCCTTCATTCAAAGCGCCCGAGAGGAGGGTGAGGGGAGGAGGGCGTGTGCGTTTTGGGTTAGGTCCGTTGGTGGGAAATATGTGGGGCAAACGCGTGGGTTTTATGGCGTTCGCTTTGCGTGCCGAATTCTCGAGGTATTTTTGGATCGAATTCGTTAATCTGATGCCAGATTTTATCTGCAACAATGGTTTACTAATAAACTCGATAATATATATACGGTAGTCGGTGTGAATCGTTCCATAATGTAAGCAAAGAAAACACTGTAATTTTCACTATTCTATTTTCAACTTACGTATGAAAAAGTGTTTCCTTTGCTTACTTAAATTAACGCAAACAGTTAAGAGCGTAGTGATTTTGGCACATTCTGTTATCTTTTCAGTAATATACAACATTGGGCGCACATTCATAATGGTATCTTGTGGAAAAGTACTAAGTGTATTTCATTATGAATAATATCAAAAACTTCCTAGTCACGCCTGAGTGAGTTTTATTTTGCGCACATTTGTTGTTATAAGGTAGCATATTTCATTCCACTCTCTTTTTTTTCAAAGCGGTTCACAACTTACAGTTTTGTTTCAAATGAAATATCCCGTTTTCTCTTAAGTGCAACTTCAACTTTCTTTTCCGACATAAGGATTATTATTTAATGCACAAAGATGACGATAAAAATAATATGGTGGAAAACCCATGTATGCGAAAATTACAGGAGAAAAGTTCTTAGTTGGCTTGATCAGTCGATAGGTCCCCTCCAGCGTGCTCGATGCTACGTTTGCGTCCACGCTCTCATTACGAGCTCTAATCGTTCGGATTCTGATTTATTGGTTTTTCTGCAATTTGTTTATAAATTCATTTCTTCTGCCTAAGTTCTGTGGTTCTTTGTTGTCCGCGTTTACATCTTGACTTTTTTTCATAGTGTTTTTCCCTTAGTCAGTTTTTTTTTAGCTCTCGTGCCTTGAGTAGGATGGCGACGGCATATTAAGTGAATAAGTATAAGTGCTCGGAAAACGACACAACCGAAAAAAGTCATGCTTATGGATTAACATTTAATGCTGAGAGCATTAACGTGAGTCATATGATCGACAGAAACAACAAGTAACGACAATTAAACATTTAAAATGTCGTATTAGCGAGGGAAGACGGCGTATCTCAAATTTTTTGTTCTTAATTTCGTCACGACGAATATTAGCGAAAAAGCGTATCTCGAGGGATACCTGTAGTGTTTGATATTAAACATCGCACACGTAAAGAACATTTAGATAACAAAAGTTACCTTTAACAAGAACTTGAATACGCTTTTAGGTAACCCCTGATCGTTCTTTCGCTGGTTCGGCGTCTTCCTTGAAAGTACATCATTTCACTGACAAAAATTTTACTTTTTCCATACTAAGATTGAAAATAAGTTTTTTTTTATGTTAATCATGTCATACCTTCCACTATCTATATGATCAAACTAAGTTTTTTTTATGTTAATCATGTCATACCTTCCACTATCTATATGATCATACTTTTAATAAACAAAAATGTTTATAATAATGTTATTGTACTCATGCCTATGCAAATAAAAGGAGAAACCAAAATCCGAGCAATGTTTCTCGTCCGTCTAATGTCACCTGTTGGATATATTAAATCCTAAACTATAATATCAATATCACTTCTCTTCGCTTTATGTCTTTGGCTGCTTTGCTGGATAAATACAAAACACTCGATTAATAACTGAAAATATGAAGAAAAAACACCTAACAGATCTTTGAAGCGCACTAAGATATTCAATAAAAATATTCATTTAAACTAGCGTATTTATAGATAATCCCGCAGGCGATTTATACATCACAGAGGAGTATTAACTGCTCTTTGAAAGAATCGCAAGCCGGACCTTGACAACCTCTAAACAAAAGAAACCATCAAAGCGCTATAGAAAAATAATTAAAAACTGCACCGCAGGGAGCGCTTTTTCCTCGTAAAAGAAAAAAATTAAAATCCCTTTCATCTAAAACGTCGAGAGAGAAAAAAATGAATACGAAACTTTTCTTAAAAACTTTGAAGAAGTATTTCGAAAGGTTTCTCTCTCTTCCCCCTGCTTTCCATATCACCTTCCCATACCCTCTCTATCTTTCTAGAATGTACCGAAAAGCCGTAGAGAGGTGTCCTTCGAGAAATTTTCCGGCCCTCTATAAAATAAAAATAAAAACCTACATAAAAACACACCGAGCGAGAGAGAGAGAGAGAAGTGAGAAAAAAAGCAGTCCCTCATATACACACGCCTCAGGGTTTGGAAAGAACCAATCTAGGAGTGTGAGGAGGAGAAAGGAGGAGGAGGAGATGAAAATTTTCCATCGGTTTTTTTCCGACCCGAAAAATGCCACGACTTGGCAACGTCGGAATGAGTAAGACCTCCTGCCTCCCTTCCCATCATACCTCCATTTTACCCATTCCTCCCCTCCCCCCTCCTCCCCCTCCCCTTAGCTTCCATTCAGGTTTCCAGAACGACCGCAAACCTTCTCCCCACACCCTAACCTACCCTTTCCCCCCCCCCCCCCCCCCCCTTTGACTAACCTTCCCTCCCTACCTCCCCCTGGAAAACACCATCCCCCATATTTCTCACCCTCCTCACTCCTGTCCTCACTCGCCACCTCAACCCCTTTACTCCTCGTTTTTTCCCGTAGATTCCTCGAAATCCTTCCCCCGCCCTTCCTTCTCTCTTCCCCATCCCCCTCCCTAATGTCTTCTAAACGGGGTTTTCTGGTTCCTGGAACCGGTTTTCGTCCTTACGGGGACTTCCTCCCTTCAGCCTTCTAATCACCGCTATTCAGAATCAATCGCTCTCGCTTGGTTCCTTTTTCCTCCATCTTTCTCATCTCTCCACGTCTTAATCTCAATCACGACGATTCGAATCTCATTATGTAAAATTCCCTCACTTCATCCTAAATTTTATTTATAGTTTCAGAATATAATGTGCGCATTATTTGTGCCGTATTTAAAGCACCTTCCGGTGATGGAAATAAAAAAGAACGATAAAACACACAGAAAAATATGTACGATCATCTCGCGTGTTAGAGATTATGACCGAGTGAACAGAAATTGCAACTTCGGAATCGTTTGGCGGGGGAGTGTTTTGTATGACATCTGACAGCTGCTAAGTATAATAAAACCTCGATAGTAAGAACGAATTGGTTAGGGGGAGATCCGGATTAGCTTCAAGCCCGGACTAGAGGCGATATAGGCGTCCGCCTAGGACGGGGGTGGGCAATCTGCGAACAAAAAACATCCCCGGGCGAAATTGGCTTCGTAAACTATTGCGCAAGAAATTGCAGAAAAACGAAAAGTATGGGCGTATTGTTAGAAGTTAACGTTCGTTTCGCTGAGGTAATCGCAAAATGCGAAACGACGGCAAAGTTAAGGGGGGCGCAGGCTCGCTCCCGTCATCCCTCGTGGATCCGCCAATGACCTCGGCTCTCATGTCGCGTGTTATGCATAATGTGAAAAAAATACTCTTGCGGAAAAAGTTGCCGAGTCATGGCTTAGGACCTAGCGCCTCTCCTTGGGCCTCGCTCTTAGAGCCGCTAGAAAGTTATTATTCAGTCAGGTGCTTAGAGCGAGAGGAGGGAGAAATGTTCTCATTGAGTGTGAAAAATTCCAGCGCAAAGAAGCGACCATACATCCAAAATGTTAGACGACGATCAACGTAAATGATAATGAGCGAAAACCAGTCTCAATTGGGGGTTTCACTGACAAAATAATTATTTCTTATTCGAAGACTTTGATCTGCGACTGACATCGGCCTCAGCAGACCACCCACTATATTGTAAGTGCATATAAATTATTAAGTATTTGATAGACTCTTATCCTGCATAAAATTTAACCACGTGTTTTCAGAAATTGCGAGTTTTGGGGCCACGCACCCACTAAACCCGATTTTGATCCGGAGTAACCGAAATACGATATATAGGAAAAGTGCATTACACAAGTAAATAAACCATACAATCCTATAAATCCAAAAACGGTGCATACTTAATATTAACTTGGTAAATGATCAATAGTGCTACATCAGTAGGCCACACTTTCTTTTTATAATGTTTAAAACAATATATATATATATATATATATATGTATGTATGTATATGTGTGTGTGTGTGTGTATGTAAAGGTGGCAACAAGGTGTTGGAGGAAGCCCAGTGGACCCTTACCTTGATTGAAGAGCCGCTGGGGACGCTGAGGACACACGAAAAACACAAAAACAACACAGATATGGAGCTTTCGGGCTATATATATATATATATATATATATATATATAAAATAAAGTGTTTGTATAGCGCAGTAACTACACCACGTAGAAACAAGAGAAAGGTATCATTTTAACCGGAATAACGAGTAAGGGTGTGTAGTAAGGTTTTTATATCGATTTGATTGACCTGTATAATTTAAAAAAATATTTTTCTTTTTTCATTTGAATAACATAGGGACGAGTGCACCTTATTTTTAATTTTAATTTTAAAATTATTTAGCAACATGGTACGAACTTGAGACTTGAATGGTTCTATGAAGAAAAGAACAAAGTTTGTTTTTATTGAAGATTGAATCCGAATCCTGATCGAATTAGCATAAAAATGCATTTAGAATCAATAAAATACGTGATTTTTATCAGTTTTATTACAATACCCATTATAAGCTACCATGACAACTCCCATTGTCGCCGAAATTCACAGTCCAATGCATTTATATTGGAAAATTTTTAACGTATTATCGTTTTTCAATTTCTGTGTGCGAGTTTGCTTTGTTTACATGAAAACCTAATATTTGTTGATTATAATTGAAATATTACTAATAAATAGTTTTTAATGATATTTTCGTGCGTCGTATAGTTCTCCAAACTCTCCAAAGCAAGATGTTTTTAAAACTACCTAAGTAACTTAAATAATTAAATGTAGTTTTTCCACAAATTGTGACTGGATAAATCGTTTCATTGTTTCCAAAGTATTGTTTATGTAAACAATTTTCTTGTAACAGAACTTGTGGATGAGAGAATCGAGCTAATGGTCTGAGGGTAATATTCACTCTGTGATTCTTACACGTTCTCTATTTACTTTTTTGTCTTCCGTTAAATTAAATCATTTCGTAAGTTCCTTTGTTCATTTATTTTTTGTTGAATATTGTGGTCTTGCTGGTTTTACTTACAGTTTCCGTTTTGAAGAAATCGTCACGAAACCTCGCATAGGTATATAATTTTATCCTGCAGGTAACATAGGCCATGTGGCTATAAAAATTGCGAAGAAAGAAACACAAAGTGTGGCATAGAGCTCTCCAAAGCAAACTGTTTTTAAAACTACTTAAGTAACTTAAATAATTACACAGATTTTCCACAAACTGCGATTTTCAAACCTTTGAAGATATCGTCACAAAACTTCGCATTGGTAACTAATTTTATCCTGCGGATAACATAGGCTATATGGCGATAAAAAATTTGGGGGGGGGGGGGGTGCTTAATTCAATAATTATTTTCCCATAAGTTTACACGAAGTCTTTGTTTTTTCAAAGTGCAAGATTTTCTTCTTTCATTCATCTAAATAGGTAATTGCGAACAGGTTTTCTTCATTTCTGCTTTATTCGACGGTTAAAACTGTGTACTATCATATTCTTACGATGTTTACATGTTACACGGTCGAATTTTAGATTCAATAAATCCGTTGAAATTCAACGGGCAGTTCTGCTAGTATACATATAAACTTACGGAGGAGGAAAGGTAAATGAGGATATTTAGGGCAACTAGCTGTTGAAGGAAACCCAGTGCGCACTTACCGGAAGGAGAGCCGCTGGTGTGTGTGTGTAAAACACTTTTGACTTTTTTTGCAGAAACCAAGTTTTATTCTGAGTTACTCTTTAAAAGATGACTCAGGCCGGACCTAATCCGAATTAACCAAGTCCAAACCAGCGGAATCGGGATTGGTCCTCACCTTTTACTTTTATACACAAACTGCGCAGCAGGAACTTAAGCCAAAAGTTAAACCGAATAAAAGGATGTGGCTGCATTTTTGCGGCGGCACTTTTGTGTCCGCTTTGACGTCACCTATGACGCTTTACATTAAATAGAAAAACGGCGGTGTCATGCTGATACCTTTTTGAGCTACGTATTATGTTTATTTGCAATCGACATCGTCGTGGAACAAAAGAAACCGGATCTCGTTTCGAAGAAAAGAAAACAGAGGATTTTTCAGAACAATTTTCTTGTTCTTCTTTCCATACTTTATTGAGGTGACGTGTTAAGATTCTGTGAAATAAGAACGATAAAATAAATTTAAATGTCTTAAGTAGTATCTCCGATATCCATAACAAGATTATGTGTGTGTGATTCAGCGAAAGTCGAATCACCACTGAAGATTTAGCCGAAATGAACACCTTGTTATGACTGTTGGAGATATTTAAGGCAAGTACGTATTTTTTTCAATTTTTATACTTAAGTACTTATTCGGGAATTAATATTTTGTAGTATCACATAATCATTTCACAATTTTTTTTCCAGTTAGTATAAAACGGTGCGCCTCCTTGGTACTTTTCGAAAGAGTAGGCCAATGCCGGCATCTGTTCCTTCTCTTCCTTTCAGTGCACGAATGTGTGCGTGTGTAAGAATTTATGATGCAATGGGTTTAATACCCCATTCATATAGAAATTCATTGCAGTTAAAAGTAGCTAATGAATATCGTAACGGGTTTAATTGCCTAAACCGTAGAGTGAAAATTGTGAGATTAGCATTACACAGAAGAGACGTAAGTAACGATGTAATGGGGAAAATAAATACGAGTTGCCGCTTGTAACTTTAGCGCGAGAGAGACATAAAAATGTGATTATGCGCGAAAAATTTCCTTTGATATTAATGGATTTGTCCTTTCGCGCGAAAAAAATAAGATTCCCGTCGAGGTGTTTTGACGAAAAGAGAAAGCAATAATGTCAAGGTTGAGCAAATTATATATCTCGAAATAGTTTTAAGCTGGGTAGAAAAGGGAAGTCCCGGGTCAGCCGCGTGTGCGTAAAGGATCTCTCTCTCTTTTTTTATTTTCTCTGGTCCGGAGGAATTTAAGGAATGTCGGCGTCTCTCTCTCGAGAGAGGAGGATTCTCCGAATTTAATACGGTGCTGCCAAGGAGGGATGGGCGGTCGAAAAGTAAAACGAAAAAAAGTCTCTTCTTCCCACTGAAAATGATTCAGAGCGATCCCTCTTCCCTTGAATTAGCAATCTCACCTTTACGGAAACGGCCGAAATATTGTTACGTAATGCTGCAAGAATAAGTTTTTAGGCAAGAATAGATATGCGTGGGATCGGTGTAAACACAATATTTACAACTTCATCCTTAGCGAGCGAGGTCCTTTTTTCTCGAGTTAGCGAAATATTATAAGCTGCTCCAAAACTCTTGACTCTTAAATGAAATTGAATAACTTGTTTACAATTTGAGAAACCTGCTAATTTATAAAGGAAGCACCTTATGTAACATGGTGTTTGAATTAAATCCTATTAATAAACTTCATGCTTTCCATCATATGCTAAACCCTGTTTCAAAAGATTCTCTGCTTTTGAATTTCTCAAATAATCAACGAGTTGTTCAATGTCATTTATACCGTATACATTTTGGGAATGTCTTTACGTAATTTTTAAGTGTCTTCTACTACGACCTATGACAGTTTACTTCCATCTCGAAATAATTTAAAGTTGTAATTATACTGTCAAATTCTTAAGCTTAGAAATGATCGAATAATAAGTTAAAAGCAATGCGGAATAATGTAAATTTAAATAAATAATAATAAACCATCCGAATAAACCCCATTTAAAGGAAATTATGCTCCTATAAATGGCAAGTTTTGTCATTTCTTTAGCTACACCACTTGTTGACATGCATTACCCATATTTAAGCAAACGAAAACTGACGTCAAATGGCTGCAAAGCTTCAGTTTAAATATATTAAAGGGACGTGAACCAACAAAAATAATTTCGGCACTTTCGACGAATAAAATTATTCGGAGCTGGTACATCTTGAATCCCGAACGAACTAGCGCCCTTGAGCCCTTGACCCTTCTAAAGTCGACTCCAAAATATCCCATGAGGTAAGTGTAACGAAAAAAGAATTCGCATTTGGAACTCTTTTCTGCAAAAAAAAAGAACACATTTCGACATGGAAATAGAAAAGGGAAATAACTCAAAAAAGCCACGACTCTCATGACTCGAGGCTCAGTGGAGCATCAACACACTTTCAGTCCTCGCGATAAACACAGCAGGGGCAATGATGGCAGATATTAATAGACGCCCAAAACTTCTAGCTAAAAATTTTATTTACGCGATACTCTCTCTTTCAGCTCGACTCGAGGCGCTTGAGAGTTTTTGAAATCTTTAGGAGAACTTTCGGTCCTTCTGAATGTAATTAAAAACTAGGACAAAGTGAACTTTGTTTACGATGATACAATTTACATAATAACCCACTATGTTTTGCTCGAAAAAATGTAGGAAAAGTTATCTTTCTCAAAACGAAGAAGTTATACAAAGAAACATTTTCAAGATCTTGAAATTTTCGGTGAAAATCGGGATAAAGCAAGCAAGTGATGCATATAGAGCCATCTCGTGGTGTCACTTTAAAGTTATCCGTATTTTTTAATTTCAATTTTTTTTCTTACGAATGAAAGCATCTTCGAACTGTATTACTATTTCAGTCAATGATGTCCATATTTTGTAATATATAATTTTCCTTTGTTTTTATGACTTTCCTGGATTGCATGCTTATATTTTTAGTTGATATTTAAATTTTTTAAGCCTTTTTCTGCACAGTATTACTCATAACCGTCTGCATGCATTCAACCCCGTGCCATCTAAACTTTTTTTTTCGTCTATCTCTTGGACATTTTTATCGACTACTTGGTAACTTTTCGTTGCCCAATCAAGTTGCTTTGAAACACAAAATCAATTCCGTCGGCGCCCATTTGAGAGTCGTCTGGTGCCAGGGTCGGTTTCTGGTACGAACACATAGAAAGCAGGTTGCCGGCTTTCCGGTAATCGTCGCCGATCAGCTGCTGAAATGGCGACGCACACGGAAAAAGCGTGTCTAAACTTGTCGGCGCCGACCTGCTTGCCGGAATGATTTTTAGTTTAAGCTTGCTGGTTGTCGGCGTCGGTCGCACATTTTCCATCATGGATGTTGATGGGCTCATTCCAAAAATTTACGTAAGACGCCCAATGTGGGATAAAAGAGACAAAGCACACTCAAAGGGGAATGCTGTGGAGAACTGTTGGCGAGAAATAAGCATTTTTATCTTAATGCAATACATATTTTACTATTATTATTCTGATAATTTTATTAACATAAATAGATAATCATTGTTACTAAAACTGATTTACGTATTGTAAACTACAGGATTATTACAAATATTTTAAAAATATCCTTTACAGATATTCTGGCTTGAGTACTCTTCGTATGTTCTCAGCGCCGACAAAAGGCGCTGGTAAACTTGCTTTCTATGTGTTCGTACCCTAAGCCAGTGGTTCTTTACCTTTTGCCTCTTGCGTCCCACCTACCACTTTTTCAAGAAACCTTGGTCCCACCATGACATAAAGAAAAGCCTCAATTTTTCTAATAAATTTATTTCTATGTTTATAAGCATATAAGTAACAGGTTAATAATTAGTAGACACAAAGGAGAATGTTGAACTAAAAAGTTTTACTTGGTAGGTAATTCCACATAATTTTATTTTTCAAAATTAATTTTGTGGAATTACCAAGTAAATCTTTTTTATTTCGACAATATGAAGAAATTCCATCAAGTTACGCCTGAGACTGTTAATTACCTATATCAAGGAGAAGGTGCCAGAAAGTTTAGCTGATTGGGGTGCCAAAATGTCTTCAGCCGGCTCTGGTCCCACCTAGATGGCTTTCAAGTGGGGCACGTCCCGCCGGTTGTGAACCACTGCCCTAAGCGACGTAAGCGGTCGCTTACAGGCGCCACTTCAGAGGGCAAAGTCAATATTTCGGATTATTACATTTTCATTTTTTAAAGATTTATTGCACAAACTTGAAAACATCGCGAAAAAATTATATTTTACACCATGATATGTCATTTACATTTAGGGTCGGTTCAAGGTGTAAGCGACATAACCTACCGCTTACAGGTGTCACCTAAGAAGGGCGGCAAGATGAACGTTTTAAAGTTTTACATTGTCTAAAACACGCCGATACGCTGTGCACCCTTCCTTAACCTCTTTAGCGGAATATATACACGCAAAAGCAATAACTATACTGCTAAGTTTCATGTGCTTTTAAGGATTACGCATCGCAATTTCATATAACCTTCCCGCCCCAAATACAAGTGAACCTTCAATACTAGAGATTTTGATTACTCGGAGTTTATATCTTTGCGCACCTATCTAACATTCGGGATCTCTACCTTTTGCAGGTAGCTTCCCACTCTGATCCCTGATAAATGACTTTGCAAAGAAAAAAAGCCCGAAAAAACTTAATCTCGTTCTTTTCGAAAAGTGGGTTCGTAAAGTTGCAATATAAAAATATTCGGTAATATAATCATTACATAGTAATTTTCTTATAAGGTCAGTGAATGTTTTATTTCTATTTTCTGAAAATATTTAGCTGAATATTTTTTTGAAAAAATAAAATTGAATAAAATAAGTTTATTTTCTTTTTTTAATATATCATTTATATTATTTCATGCCTCTGATATCCAGAGAGGCGGCAAATTTTTATCTCGCCTACACATATTTTTTTAACTGAAACCGGCCCTGTCTGGTACCACACTTTGAACCGCCCTGGTCTAACACATCATAAATGTGTTTGAAAACGAAGCATTCAAATCAAATCTAGAGCAGGAGATTTCAATCAGGGATAGCTCCAGCATGTTAAAGGGAGTAGGTACGCAAAGATATTAAAAGCTTTCGCAATTTTTCCTCTTCGCTTTTCATACACGGCTTCAGAAGGTTGAAATATTAAGACTACAATATATATTAAGAAATATTAAGATTATAAAACGATTAAAACACATTTTGACTGAAACGAGGGAAATGAGATGGAAATATGATTAAAACTTAAACTCTTCTAAAAAGTCTACTTAATGAAGAATGCAATTGAAAAAAATTCAGACATCTGAGACTGAGAATAAAAGTCACGGTAATAGAATAAGAATCGGGAGTAACGTGGTGATCCTTATTAGGTAAACCGATAAAAGAGCCATCAGTGGCCGTCAGAATGCTGGGCCCTTTCTAATTGGTTAATACGATTACTAATTCAATCACGAGACGCCGATTTTTTACGGAAATGCAAATTAAATCAGTCTAAACTGAATAGCGGAGATATGTTTAAACGCGTTATGATTTTTTTTTTGCAAAGAATCCTTTTCGGCCAAAGTTGTGACATGGGTTCAACTGAATATTACCATTTGAGCTGGATTATTATTACTGCAATTAGCAATCTGATTTACGTGTATAGTTTTCTACATTGAATGGTTGATTCAGATAACTCTTATAACTATGAAATGGTTGGATAAGCTACGTTAGTTTTTTTTAACAGAAATCAATCGTGGTTATCTGCTATTCCCCAATCATATAATAAAGTTTTCGATGTTTTCAATTATCGCTGATGACATCTACGCTGTAGATTTACTCTACATTTTATGTCGTCTTTTGGAATATTTTCGGGGAGTCGTGGCGTAGTGGTGCGGGCGCTGGCCTGCTACGCTTAGCAAATTCGGTGCGAACCGGGTTGCCCGGCTCCCCATTTGCGTGGTTATGTGGAGAACACGCAAATCAGCGCCCCGTCCTTCGGAAGGGACGTAAAGCCGTTGGTCCCCTTGGTGTTTCTCGTTAAGAGTAGGCTAATGCCGGCACCGGGTTTCACTCCTCCCTTGCTTTGTGATTTAGACTGAGAAGCCTTCTAGCGCTGGAGTCGTTTGAAGTCACAAGGTCCCCCCAATTGGTTGGTGGTTGGTTGGAATATTTTAAATGTTGTATGCCATGATTTCTAGGCTACACTCTAATCAACATAGTGGATTAATTGACGGACATATCACGATAAAACAAATTTAATTATAATTATAAATCTGAAGAAAACAAAGCATCTCTAATTTGGACAAGAAAAAGATGTAGCATTAGAAAGGAGCAATTCTAACCCGAGTCAAAAGTTGGGGGAGAAAATTGACAAAGAACTCGGAGCTTCCGAAAAAAGTGACAGGAATATTAAATATCTAAAATTTTGATTTTTGAAGTTCACCCATGGGAAACTATTGGTTATAATTATTATGCTAATGTAAATCAGATTAGGCTTAATACGAAAATTTAGATAATTGCTCACCATTGTCCCCACTTCTCCGGAAAAGATTGTTGCGAGAGATTTTGTTGACATTGGGGAAATCGGCAGAAACGACTTAATTATTACAGTCATTACGCGTTACTGACCGGTTTATCCAGCTCTGACGTGCAGTGACGAATTAGTTTCGCTGCGTCGCATTCTTTTTCGAGATACCGATACTAACTTAAGGAGTGATTCATAAAGACAAATGGGATTTACGATAAATATCCTTTCTTTTAACGCATATATTCGAGAGACAGGCGCGGAAAATTACTCTACAACCAGGGTGGGAACTTTTTTTTCCGAAGGGTTGGCATATGACAGTTTTTCATACTGAAATAACGATTTCATCACTTGTTACGAGGCAAAAATCACGATGACTTGCAAAGTATCGCGTTAACTGCAAGCATAATAAGGCGGGTTGGAGCTGTTTAAATATTTATGTGCATCCTTATTTGCATATAGAGGATATGGTCACGGCAAAATACCATAAGGCTTTCTCCTCACCTCACAATTTTTCTGACAAACATGGCGAGGTTTTTCGATTTTATGACGATCCTTTAGGATATTTAAAATGAATTAAATAACGTTCGGTCACCCTTTGATTCAGTGGCGTAGGGAGGGGGAAGTTCGGGAGGTTTGAACTCAATCCCATTCACGGATAATGCCATTGACAGGCATAGTACAACTCTCCTCCACTGGTATAACTTAATAAAAAATTTTTCCGGGATTTGACCTCTAACCTACTAATATTGACATCGATAGTTGCCACAGAGCCGAAATCACTTTCTCACGAAAGTTCTCCCAACGGTCTAATTTTACCGACTTCCTGCCTGCCCTAATGTTCTAACTCAGTGTTCTCCAAATTACAGCCTGCGTAATGATTTAATCCAGCCCGCCGTGTCTTATCAGTTTCTTTAAGACATGCATATTCGTACATTTGCCGGTAGGAGATAGCATTAGATATCATTTATGAAATATAAATGATACTTTTAGAGTTCTTGGATGCAATATTCATTTAATATATGGCACATTACACAATCAAAAAAACTAAAAAACTAGATCTTTCAAATATACACACTGTCCTATCTGTCGTTTGAAAGTTCGTGTGTGACCCGCACAGTGGTATATATAGCCCCATACGACCCTTTCGGTAAAAAGTTTGGTGATCCTCGCAGTAACTAAGTTTTGGCACTATAGTGCCGCTGCAAATTGCCACGGGAGCCAAGAGAAACGTCGCTAAATAAATAAAGCAACGATTTGAAAATTCTGATTGGTCACCAGGGCAATAATCTTTCCTCTAACAAATTTACGATCATGTGGTATCAACAAACGTATAGCTCCAAACGTTGTAATACGCGTACCTATGTATTATGAATCTGTCACCTTTTTTCAAGTTGGGGTTTCCACGAATTATGTATATGTACTTTTAAAATGGTGCGGCCTCAGCAAGAACGTCGGGAGCCACCGGTTTGGATTGTCCGAGGATATTTTATTTATATGAATGTACGTGAATCAAAATCAACGTATAGTCAAAACGAACAGGTGATTAGTAAACTTAAAAAATGTATTGGGAAATCAACTCGATCGTATTTCATAAATCTCATATCCGAGTTTCTATTTATAAAATCTTTCAATATGTCGCTTTCTGGTGACACCGTCTTGGCAAACCTATTGTAAGCTGTTTGCGTCATCTAAGAACGAAAAAACTGAAAATTTCTCGGGGAGAAAAACTATACGACTGAAATTAATACAACAAAATATTTCTGTAAGATATATGAAAAAGGCATGAGCATTATATCTACAACTCTTAAAATAATAGTTTCAATAATTGCAGATTATTTAAGTTTTGATACTTCACCGATGATATGGTGGATCAAATAGTCGTAGAGGGATGATTGAAATATCATCGATAGGCAGGGGCGGATCCAGGGGGGGGGGGGGGCGATGAGGGCGATCGCCCCCTCCTTGGAGAACCCCATTGCACTTCACTGGGCGCTTTCTTAAATTCATTCCGCGGAAAAATCCTCAATTATACGCCGCAGATTAGTTCTGCATAGTAAGGGAAAGAAGGATTCTGATAGGGGTAGGGATTTTCAAAATATAGGGCAGTTGGCAGGGGCGGATTCGATAGGTGGAGGGGCGATGCCCCCCCCCCCTCGTTGAGAGTTTCTGGATCAGCCCCTGTCGATAGGACGATATTTCGAACAAATTAAAAATGAAAATATTACCTATATGCAAAATGTACAAAATATATAAGCAAATAGTATTTCCAATTGCTAGTTATTTGAATTTAACATCGCGGATAATATAACGGCCAAAGGATTAAAGTACACGAATCGGCCCCTTACGTGCGAGATTATCCAATAAAAATAAAATACCATCTTTACAGATCCCTTTTGAGAGAAACCTTGTCATTTTAAACATAAAAAAACAACTTATACAACAATTTCGAAGCACGTCGTTCGCCAACGAGGAATACACGAGGTAAACACGAAGCGGTTGTAAAAAAAACATGATTACTTAAAAAGAAAAAAAACACGATCGCGAAGCGCAATCCAGTAAACTGCAACCGCAAGGTGATCGGGAACATCATCTCAATCGCGGCAAACATCCCTCACATCCTCCGTCGAAGCGGAAGATAAGTAACCTCCGGGACATCGTTTAGAGAGAAAAAGAACCGCGAGACCATCGCCGCCTTGACATCTCACACGCGAAATTACGCGTCGAGATCACGCCTCGCCGACCGATGACACACGACGATTTCACCGTGCCTCTTGAATTAAAAGCCTTTATGAATTTTTTCCCTCCATAGCACGGGCAAAAATATCGATAAGTCTTACGGGGAAGTGGAGGAAGGGATGTATGTGAAATGGTACGAGAAGGTGAGAGAGACTTATAACAAGAAGACGCGCAAAAAAAAAACAGAATATGTATCTCAGGACGAGCTCTGATCTTCGCTTTTTTTCTCCACTGCCTCCGGTTAAGGAAGACGTCCACCACCAGCTCCTCCTGTGATGAGTAGCTTCCCCTTTTTAGAAACAACGGGTTGAGAAGAGAAACAAAATAAAAAAGACGAGAAGGGAAGAGGGGGAAGGCATAAAAAGAAAAAACATGAAGATAAGGAAGGCAAATGGGAAGGAATATGTTTACGAAGAAGGGTTTGGGTGATCGGGTGAGTGGAGGAGGAGGTGGGGTTGGGGGGTTGGGGGAGAACTGAGAAAGGGTGATAAAAAGGGAGAGGGAAGGGAAAGGAATTGAGTGAAAGAGGAAGTGGTGGAGTAATGGAGGAAGGAGAGAGGGAGAAAAGTTGTGATGGAAGCAGAGTAGGAGAAAGGGGAAAGAGGGAGAGAGAGAGGGAGAGGGAAAGAGATGAATAGAGGCGGAGAGAGAAAGAGAGGGGGGGAGATAGAATGGAAATGGGGGAGGGAGATAGAGGGTGAGGGAAAGAGGGGGAGATAGTGAGAGAGAGAGGGAGAGGGAAAGAAGTGGGAAAGAATGATAGGGAGAGGATGAGAGTGATGTAGAAAGACAGGAAGGGCGAGAGAGAGAGAGAAAAGGAGAGGTGATAGGAAGAGAAAATGGAGAAGATAGAGAAACGGGGAGACAGAAAGTGTAAGGGAGAAATGGAGATGAGGGAGATAGAGAGGAAGATAGAAAGAGAGAGATAGGGAGGTAAAAATAAGGAGAGTGAAAGGAGTAAACAGAAGGGGCGAGAGAGAGAGAGAGGTTGAGATAGAGAGAGGGGAGTGGAAAAGTTTTCGAATACGAAAAGAGGGGGAGGGAGAGCATTCTAAAAAAAGATTCTCCTGGGAGTTGACAGCGCGAAAAGGGGAAGTGACGGATGGAAAAGAGGTACGAAGAGTGAGTGAGATCGTTTGTTGTTTTCTTTTTAGCGATCTTCTTTTGTTGATTTTTTCGTTTGTTTTTTTTTTATCCAACCCTCTCCCCCACCCCTTTTGCCGCTGACCTTCTCCCTTTTTCCCTTCCTATCCTTCACCTCCCCCATCTCCGTGAAAAAATCCCCTTTCATACTCACCCCTATCTTTTTCTCTACTCGCAGAACGGCTCGAGATTCGTTTGTTTTTTTTTCGATGTTTTCCATTTTTTTCCCTGACTCAGAAGGTCAAAAATACGCTCCCTTCAGTAAACAAGGGTGGCAAAAGACGAGGGAGCGAAGGAGTTGAGATGTAGGAGGGTATGAGAGGGTGGGAGGTCCTTTTCCTGTGCGCTCGAAACTGAATTTGCAATTAAGGTCGAGGCAAGAGGAAACGCCTCCAAACTCCATACGTGGCTCAACTTTTGTTGCAAAGGTCGTCGAAATGCATTATCCCTGAAGCGAAGGGATGCCTGCTACTGCTGCTGTATTTAAACTAAAAAAAATCATTTTAGCAAGTCTCATTCTACTAAGCGCGAATTATTTTTCCGTGTAACCGTGGTTATCGAGAATAAATCAGAATTTGAAATGCGATTTTATTTATTTTTAATAATAATCTGTATATATTCGGAATCCATCACATGATCAACTCTAGTGCCACGTGGAAGAGTTATTGGCATTAATTTAATATTTATCGTCTCTAAGGCTTTGGCGATATGTAAAAGAGTTCTGTCTGTAAATCGGATGTGACATGCAAAATGGCAGCCCATATACCTTATTTTGGTTTGAAAATTTCCGTCGGAGGAAATCTAAGATCGATTTTTCGGCGTCGTCATTAATATTAGCGCCCAAAATTTGAAATTTAAATATATATATGGATGTGAGAATACCAGAATTTCTTACATAAATATTTTCATCCTACTCTTTGCCAAAATCCTTATTCCAGCTTACTATATAATAACTTTATTTGCTCCTCGACTAACAGTAACCCTCAGATACGACAAAGCATCAACGTGTAATCTTTAAAATGGCCTGTAAGTTGCTAGGCTCCTTTTTAATGGCACTGCAATTGTATTCCTCGCGAGTATATACAGGAAACGAGAACAATCCACGATATAGCAAGAATAAAGTTTAAAGCTCAAAAGTGCCACATTTTCTTTTAAATTGCCTGAATGTTGACTTACAATTAGATCGAGAGAAAGGATATCTACCGATTAAGAGAGGAATTGAATTTATGGTGAGGAATTTGAATAAAGCTAAAGAAACCTGAGGAAAATTTATGTGTAGAATGGCATTATATGGATGTGAGGAAATAACATTTGAGTAGACGAAAATCTTTTTGAATGTCGGTTTGGAGTAAAATAGCGAAAATAAGTAGGCCTGAGAAGAAAACAAATGAGGAGGCATTAAATACAGTATGAGACGAGGGAAATAATTATGCAGAGACAGAATCAGAGAGGTAGATTTAGAGGCAATGGATTGCAGAAAGAAATAATACAAGGGGATGTCAGAATATATTCAAAGAGATAGTAAAATGATGAGAATCTTGGAGCCCATGAAAGAAGTGTGAGTATGCTATGAAAAGACCTTTAGGTAAGGATGATTGGATGGAGCGAATAAAAAAAATTACGAAGAGGTAAAAAAAACTTGCGGTGAAAAAGTCTCAATTATTAACAATCTATTCTTAGTTTCCAATAAGATGCATCTGGTCTGGGCGACCGCCCCTGGTCCCGCGATTTGGATGGACCTGCGCTTCGATATCGCCCCAAGGAAAAGTCTAAATTTAATTTGGCGGTTAATGTTAACGGGGCTCCTCAAAGGTCGATTTGGCCCCGCGCCCCTATAGGGGCCACTCCGAATCCGGTCTTCTTATAATACCTTCTGAAAAATCGCCGTGCATTGGGAACCCAGTTTTTCACTGTAAAAGTGGTAAGGTACCCCAACGCCTCAGCGACCATCCTTCAGATCCATTGCCACACATCTTTACGCAGATAATTGAATTAAAGCATAAATATATATGAGCAAAGAGATGGTGAGTACATGCAACTACTAATCAAAACAGGGTGATGTTATTAGCACATTAAGGCATATGTAGCTTTAATTGCTGAGAGCAGTGGTGGCCAAGTTTTTCAGCTCGAGGGCCACATAGCTCACTTAGTACTCATTTGCAATTTCTATTTGCACGTTAATCGCGGCCACACGCAATCTAAAATACTGTTGAAGAGTAATTTAAGGAAATTAAAGGCTTAACTGGAGGATCTATAGCAGGGATAGCCAAACCGCGGCTCGCGAGCCACATGCGGCTCCTTTAATTTAGTTTGTGGCTCTTTTAAATATTCATTCAACGTTTTTCGCCACAGAATACAGTAACGTAGTGTGACTTGAGACGTTTTTGGGATGCCTAAGGGACATGCAATACATCTGAATTGCTTCAGATACAGGTCATGTACTGTTCGTAAATTTATAAGCACGGAATGTGTGTCATGCGGCTCTCGAACATCGTTAGATGTTTTGCCTCCGAGGGTAGGTAAGTTTGGCCACCCCTGATCTATAGTAATGAGGTTTTCAAAATTCGTAAAACAGGGTGGTATTCCTTACAGGTGCGACGATAGCGCACCTTAAACAAACTAATGTGGACTAGTTTGACGTTTGGTGATGGAATGTTTTTTTGTTGGTGACGCAAGGTGATAAGCGCAAATATCAAGCTCTCCAGCACGATCTCTGCGCGTTAATCATGCGGGTGCATCCAAATCGCGTACCATATCTCGCGTTGCCTGAATTTTAAAAAGTTAAAAGAAAAAGTTTGAAAAAAAATTCTTATTATTACGAATCCGTGTTAGAAGAAACCGTGCTTTATGAGGGCTAGGTGTATTTGTTGACTATGAAAGTTCAGTGCGACTTTTCTCGGTTTGTTTTACCTATTTTATTCTCTCGCCCGTTAACGGATATTTCTAGCTACTACTGTGTACTATTTACATTCACGGTCCACGCGTGTTTCAGGTGGGACGTAAACGTGTGTATCACGTGCACGCATCTGTTCTTTAGGTATAAATGAGACAGAAGCATTGTTGTCTATTCGAATCTCGGTCTCGTACCATTACTCATTCTAATCTCACCTTCGCACAATCCGCGTTACAATCTTAACGACGCGGTTTACGTATTCACGTGACTCATGCCTTATAGTTGACAGACAGTCTTGCTTCCAACGACGAATCTGACACACATACAAACAATATCGCCCGTGTATAAACGTCATTCTCCTATAACTATTATGCAGTTGTTTGCCCATTAATTTCTTACGTAAAAAATAAGAACTCTCGCGCCAAAATTTGCGAGGAAAAGTGTTTTAAAACTCAAACAAAGATGGACATGAGAAAATATTGCTTTGAAGCATGTGCTGAAAGTTTATAAGACCACGCTCAAAGTCCAACATAAGAAAAATCGATAAAAATTTAAAAAGAAAGTAATAACAATTACGAGATATAAAAATACGATAGAGAGAAAAACAAAAAACGCAACACTTACGCAGATGCACCAAAGGATCCGCTCCAAGGGACTGGATAACTGTAAACAATCAAACGAATATGTTTTAAATTGATTAAACCAATGACTTATGCAATGCATACACGTTTATATTTGTAGAATAAATTTTCAGAAAGTATTCGTGGCTGGCACGAGGTAATTCGAGACCAATTTCGACTTAATTTAATATGTTCTTTATGAAAGCATGTTAATGTATTTATAATTCTTTTTAAATGCGTTTAAAAAAATAAAAACATTGACTAGGTCAAAATTACAGCGATGTAAATTGCTTCCCAAGATATACCTAGTTGCAAATATGAATGGAAAAAATCGTTGGGCAATCAACCGGCTCACTGATCACTCTGGCCTGATTGCATTCCATTTAAACTGATATTTTCGCCATCTATGTAGCAACGAAGTATCACAAATTTTAAAGTGCCACATACGTATCACCAACAGGAGTGAAAATGGTAATGAAAATCAGATTTCTTAGTATCTGTCATGGGCGAATCGACACTGATGACGGCTGCTATGTAGCGGAAATGCGCCTCAGATTTTCCTAACCTTTTTATGGGTACTGGATATTCTGTCTATTCGATTGTGGCCATAAGGCGAGCTCCTTAATTCTCTATATAATGTCTCTGTACACTTGGCACCGAGAATTTTATTAATTATTTTTTAAATCTTCGTTTCAGTGATTGTTGACAATATTACTTGCGTTTTCCTCTATCAATCTTCAAGATGACATGGTCGAAATGTTATTAGTTATTTTTTTAAATTTTGATTAGTGATTATTGGCAACACTACAATAAAGAATCAATAAGATACCGGACAGTGACTGTTTGGAAACCCTATATTTTTCTCTTACTCGCGAAATTGAAAATCGTTCTGTTTAACTTTAAACGGGTGTTAAACTATTTGTATTACACTACAATTCCTGGAAACAAAGACATCCTTATTCATACTAAGTGCCCGACGGTATTGCTGTAAAAATCTTCCAGTCGCTTCTCTTTCCCTGTTTGGAAATCACTCCTTCCTTCCTCTCTCTGTCTCCACTTCCCTCTCTTCCTACCTCCCTCTTAACTCGTTTCGTTCCCATCCCTCCGGGCGAGCTCATCTGGGCGGGGAAAAGATCGCACTCAGTTCCGAACTGGAATCTCAAATAGAAAGCGGTACTTTCTACACTTGCCAAGTAGTTCGGTCGGATGGTCGAACCGAGACAGACACGGATGAACCCGGATGCGTACGTCATCTCCGGCATTGAATGCAAGTCGACACGTGTAGTAACTCTCGAGGCATTCGTGTGTGTGTGTGCATTTATACTAAGGCTCTTTAAAAAAAATTTAACTCATCTCGATTGCGTTTAAAAGGAGAATATTTCTTCAACCTATAAAACTAGGGGTATATACGGATTTTCACTACTTATGAAATAATAAAATGATAAACGCTTTTTTTACACCGACCATCTCTAAAGCGGAGTAAAGAATAGCTGATGTGTTGCTGGTTGCCTACATTAGTTGAAATTCGTCGCCGCATGCACTTTTAAGCGATTTTTTCAATTACTCGCCAGCAGCTAATGCTAGATTCATGAAATTTATGCCATGACTAGTATTCATCATGAAAATTTGGAATCTTCAAGTTGTAGAATTCCAGATATATTGACTGTAGAAAAATCGAATACATCAGCTCTTCTTTTTTTAGAACATACGATTTAGATTGTTAGATCTTCCAATAATAGGAGTTATTGTAACAAGAATTTTCCACAACAAGGTTTTCTTTTAAAGCGAAAAATTTCAGATAATGGTTCATATTAGCACGGTTTGGTCGAGCCTGTGATGTGGGATTCCAGATTGCTGAGCGAGGAACAGGCATTCTGGATGGCATGAGTGCTCCATTTATAAGCTTAGATAATGGACAACGACATTCCATTTGTAGATGCAAGTGAATGAGAGAGAGGTTTGAAAGTTTGGGTCTGGAGGAAGGTTCCTGAACACAACCCTATTTTCAAAATGAAAAGGTAGTTTCACATAACACGCATCTGTTGTATGAAGGTCGGGTGTACGTATACGCGATTATTGCTTTGTTAGCCAAGGTAAGAGCGTAGATTCTCCTTTGACAAATTAGGATTTCGGATTGTCTAAGACCTACTTTTAGTTTAAACGACAATTTTTTCTGGTTCTCTAATATCAGAAAAGAAATATTCCTGATAATGAAAACAAGAAGCTTTGTAAATTACACATAAATTTATTTATGTGAAATTTACGGATTTTTATTTTCATTATCAACAAGCAGTTTCACAGAGTTACACAAGAAACTATTACAAAGAAATATTCCTTTTCATATTTATAGCTTCGTTATGGTCTCCAATATCATTTTTTTAAATTTCTCTAATTTCTTGCTGAAACTCTCGGAATTGTTTTATGAAATAAATTAAGAAATAGAAAGTTGAAATTTCCTTATATTAAATAACTTTCATTTATATGCAAATCGACTTGAAACAATGGTACATATTGTTAGAGTAAATGATAATACAAAACATTTCGAAACAATAATTATGCATGTACATACCAGTAGGTCATTTTTACTGGAAGAAGGACAGACAACCTTCCATTGCACGCATAATCATAAACAGTTTGTTTGACATCACACCGGATAATTTGATGACCATTTATATTTCCACATATAATTACCGTTGTATAGTAAACAGCGTATGGCGGTTATATAAGTAACTCTCCGTCCACCTTCAATAAACGAAAGCAAACAAAAAGCCCCGTTGAAAGCACCTAATTGTTTGAAGAGAAGATAACGCTATTACATAAATCTCCGAGAGCGATTATCTTAATCAATGCACGGATTCTGCTTCAAGTAAGATATTTTCCATTTGAAATTTAGGATTAAATAAAACTTAATTGCTTTCAAAGTCTATCTATCAACAGTTGCTTTTCTGTCCCCTATCCAGGGAGAAATATACGATAATTGGTTGTAAAGGTTTCCGTGATCATATCCCCATCAAAGACGAAAACTGTAATAATGGTCGCTTGTTTTTTTATTGATGTTTACTACGGTGTAAATTACTCGGTGTTTATTTTCTATCGATCGTTTATTTGCGCGCTTAAAGGAAAATATCTTTTTGCAATTTTAATTAATCGGATGGGTAAAATAGTGTTTACGAATCGAATGCAATTAATTAACATTGAAATGAGAAAACAATATCCGTTGCTAAGTTTCAAAGCCACTTGTTAAAGAAACTTTAATTTTTTAAACAAGGCCAGTAGGGATTGGGAAAATATTAGGCGCAAGTATCTAATTTTCAAGCATCTCGTTTTTTTCGCCATGTGTGTGCGCAAGTATCTATGTAACTATGTAAATTCGAATCCCTATTCAAAATTCAAAGCGTCACGACTACTCGAAACGTTGCCTTAGGAAAGTTCGGACTTATGAAATGAATCCTCCGCCACATTAAAGTTGTCAAAACAAAAACTCAACAGAACGCAATCACATTCTTGACATTTTGCACATTCATTTTCACGCTGCCGCCAGGCCTAACTGTAACATATTGCAAATAATAATAATAACATAGAGTTAATAGCTCCATCATATTTTCAATTAGACTCATCCTCAACAACGACTGCGAAAGAAAAACATTTACGTTGAACACTGCGACGAATCGCATCGATCGTTACCTTCAATGCATGCTAAAAAGCTAACGTCGCAGATTCACGAGAGAAAATTTTCCATCCGTCCTGCGCAGGATGGCCAATAAAATAAACAGGCTCGATGTTTTAATTTCTCTTTAGCGATAGGACATCTATTCTATTCGCGTCGACAAAAAAGCTGTTTATTTAAACTTCACTTAAAAATCGCGAGGGATGGACCGCATGTCCCAAATTCGCCTCCATAATTCGGTTTCGCCGTATTAGCGACAATGGTTATTATCTCTAAACGAGCGCTTCTATTTAGGAACGCCAGCACGGTCGGAAGTAATTCGGATTGCGCCTCGACACAGAGAAAACCGAGCATGAACCCAAGAGCATCATCAGTCAGTCACGCGCGAAAAAAAACATGATCGTCAAAACTCCCTCAATCATATAAAGACAAAGTTAAGGCTTTTCCTCTCTCCGCCGTCATCGGATCGATGTCTCTTTCTCTCTCTTTTCCTTCTAAGAGTGAGAATAATTCCTTGGACCGAGAGAGAGAGAGAAAAGGATACCTCCACCACTATATGTCTGCTTGTTCATTTATGCACGCCCACACTTCTCAACCGATTCTGACCAAATTTGGCAAGATTGCAGGGGACAGTAAAAGGTAGGTTATAATGCAGGATTTCGTTTCCGTCTGCCTGTTTTATTCAAAATGGCGGCCGATTTAAACATTAAACTACGCGTATTTTTCCGAGTCCTGCTATTGATTTGAATCAAATTTGGTATGATTGTGGAGGTCTCCCAGGAATAATTCATAAACTGTTTTTGTTTCTCTCTGCCCGTTTTATTAAAAACGGCGGTCGATTTAATACTTAAATTATATATATATATACACACATACATACACACAGACACACACAGGTATGTATGAAATGCAAAAGCGACTCCTGTCCGTTACGTGCACAGGGTTGGCGGGAATAATCGAAGTTGAGAAATATGGAGAAAGGGAAAAAGTGAGAGAGGAGACGAGAGGGAGAGAATCACGAGATTTATGGCTTGAGGTCTAAGTACAAGGTCAAGCAAGGTCGCGTAAAGGGATATGGTGTAATTACTACTACTACTCCCACAAACCCAACCGTCGCAGATCCATCTTTTCCTGCTCCTTTTCTCCCTCAATTCTCCCTCTCCAATTTCACCCTCATTTCTTCACCCTCTTTCTCTCCCATCTCCTTTCACACTATCAATCCCTTCCACAAACACTATTTAAAAAAATAACCCACAGCCCTCGCTCAAATTCTTTCCGCACGCGGGATGAAACCCGAAAAGAACTGTGTTATGAAAAAAGAATGAAAGTCCTTTCTTTAAAATGAGCGAATGTAGAGGAAAGAAGAAAAAGTGCCAAACGCGAGAGAGTGCAAGAGAGAAAGAGAAAAAGGGAGGGAGGGAACGTCATTCTTTTCCTGAGGTGGGAAAAAACCAGAAGAAAAAAGAGCGCTGTGTGAGGCTATGAGGTGTTATTTTTAAAAAAATCAAGAAAGAGAGAAGGGTGAGGAGTAATGGAGCATTAGTAAGGGGATCGAGACGAGAAATTTTCTAGGGAAGAGAGAGAGAGAAAGAGATCGGAGGAAGAAAGAGAGGGGAAGGAAGAGGAAAAGAGGCAGTGAGAGGGAGAAAGAGGTACAGATGAAGAGAGAAAGCGAGAGGGAAGGAGACGGAGAAGGAGTATGGAAGAGTTAGAAGGGAAGGGAGATGGAAGAGGGGAGAGAGAAAGAGAAGGGTAGAGAGAGGATAAGGAAGGAGAAAGGGGGAGGGAGAGTGGGGAGAAAGAGAAGGGGAGAAAGAGAGGAAAGGAAAGAAAGGGAGAGAGAGCGAAAAGGTGGTGGAAAGAGAGGTGTGAGAGAGCGGGGGGAAAGAGAAGGTAAACCAGAAATAAAAAATGGGGATAAAAATTGAGGGAGAAAAGCAGCTGATGAGATGGAAGGAACCAAGGAAAAAATATATAAAACGCCATCCAGTGCTAGTGATTGTCAAGATGGAGAAGGCTGAGAGACAGGGAGAGGAGGGAAAATTTTCGTTTCTTTTTCTCGGCGCTAGCGTTTCGACGCAAGAGAAAGTAAATGCTTGAGGATTATTTAGAAATATGTTTACTCCTCGAAATATATAGGTATCTATGTATTACTTAATAAAAAATTAAATTTTAAGCGTGAGGTTTAATAGTAGCTCTTCGAGATTTCACATACGAGAAAGTTTTTAGCGCTTTTTTCCTAAACGAAAATCGCATGTGCAATCGGTTCATACCGTCCCACAGCGTGAAATTTGACCAATCTAGGAGGACAAAAATATTTCACACGGTTCTATGCAAATGTGTTGCATTTTGATTTTTTTAAAGGTTGTTTATCTTAAAGACAATTGTTTTAAAACATATTTTCGAGATTTAAAAAAAATATATATTCATTTTCATACAAAAATCGTAAAATATGAGGTAAAAATTAATTATTTTATTTAACATCAAAGAACTTCTATTTAATGTTTACAACTAAAACTACTTAATGCTTAAAAACAAGAAACAATATAATATGTAGAAAACTGTGTAAAATTATTTATTAAAACATATTCAATAACATTCAAATTTATTTTTAAGCAACAATAAACATACTTTGCCGTCAACCATCGTCATCAAAAGTGTTTGTGTTACAGAAATTTCCTGCACCCCAACTTTTATTTTAGTCTGCCACAAAGATGCTATTTGGTCCTCAATTTTTTTCACCTCCTCATTAATGAGTGTATTAGACTCTTTTGCGAACAATAACTTAAAGGGGCAACAAAATTTCGTGGACGACGTTTTAGGGTTTTGCCAAGCAATAGTTTTTTATCAGAATATTCAGTAAATAGCTGTATTGGTACAAAAGATATGATGAACAAATGTTCATCATTGTAGCCTTCTTCGGTGAATGCCTGTTTATACTGGCTGTGCCCAGCACTGCCATCACAACCCCATTTGCATATTAATGTGAAAGACATTGGATACAAATTTTTAAATTTAGTTTTTAAAACTTCTTCTTGAACTTTTATCAAACGCTGAATTGTGTGATCCAGTATGGATTGCAGGTTGATTTCTGCGCAGATTTCTGTAACAAAAATGCTATCTTCTGGGGGATAGCATGCTTTTTTGCTTCACGCAAAACGTGGTAAGGAGGATACAATTTTGAACCCATTTCATTTATATTTGAATACATTAATCTGTACTGATTGCTCATCAAATTAGCACTAACATAAAATGCTAATGCCTGTTCAGGATTCATTTGTTTTGATTTTGATTGAAATAATTTTCTTACTTTTTTGATGGATCTAGCTCGTGTTGGTGAGGCTAGCGAGAGTTGGTGGACTATGCTGGCAGCGTCTCTTCTCCCTGAAGTCCTCAAACTTAACTCGGCTGCCAACAAAATTTCTCCCTGACTTTGTTCCTGGATAACATTTTGCACTTTCCGTCTTTTACTTCTTTCACTGCACTCCTCAAAACTTTTTGCAGGTCTACGCACAGTTGTACTTGGTTGACCTAAGTCTTGAATACCTCTTAATTCAATTTCATTACACACCTCTTCAGGGAAATCTAAATCTCTATCCAACCAGTCCGAGTTTTTATGCAAAAAATATTCCAGACACCTTCCACTTTTGACCTACTTTTCATTAAATTTTGGTGAAATCTTCGATAGAAAAGATTTTAAACAATGAAGGGTGTCTTCACTGCACTGCTTCAACTCAAAGAACGCAAGCACTGACAACAACATTTCGCTATTCCTTGTTTCCTTGGAATTTCTGCGCCATACTTCGAAAAGCTGCCTTCTTGAAATTGATGCGCGTGCTTCTAAAAAATTAAAAAGACATACGTTTCCCACATTTCCGCACTCTAGGGTTTTGCATGCTTAAAGACACTAAAACACTAAAAAAAATGAAACGAAGTCGTTTGCACTGCAATAATGTTTTACTCATATTGTACAATCTCACATATTTCTCACCTCAGTACCGCACACACGGGGAGGGGGGTCCACTTGGTCCGGACCCCTCCCCTTGGAAAATTGTGACTTTTTCTAAACTGTGGAAACATACATAGTTATTATTGTAAATTTGGGTTTATAGGCGCTGCCAGAGACGGGTAGGAGACGGTGTGCTCTCTTTGTTTTTTAACATAAATATATAATTAATAATGCAATACGCAACATGTAATTTCATAATACTTTTGTGCTTGCCAAATATTTCGGACCCCCCCCCTGAGAGAATCCTGTGTGTGCCACTGTCTCCACTGACAAATTATATTCAGTTACTATTTTTCCCCACTCATGTCTATCGCGTGCCGACACCTTTTTTGACAGAAACAAGTTAGGAAAGTGTACAACGTATCACAAATTGGCGCGTTTCGTGCATTGGAGTATTAGAACGAAATTATATGCCTGTACGTAAGGGAAATAGCGTTTTCAAGTTCTTTTCTTCATCATAAATAATCCATTTTCTTCCTATATAAAAACATTGCATGCACACGTAAGGAAATTAAACGTTTGTTTGTAAGACTGTTTATGTTAGCAACAATGGAGTAACCATGCAAGAAATTTTCTAAGTTCATCTCGAATTAAGGCACTCTTGTTTGATTTTCTCGATAACGGCTACTCCTACAATAAAAATTTATAGGAAAGGAAATACTCTTATTTACTAGTTCTACAACTTTTATTTGAAAGATATTTTGATATGACTAATACTTTACGAGATATGACGAAAATTTCCATTTTTGTCACCAGTCAAGTGGTACCCCTGTTTGGCGTACGTGATTCATGTTTGCGATTTTCTTATTATCTTTGATTGTAAGTCCGTAATATCAAATTTCATGAAAATCCGTTCGGTAGAAGCCGATTGAATACAAAAGGAAACTATTTGAAAAATTCGAAAGCTCCGTATTCGTTGAAGACGTACGCGGCATAGTCGTCCCCATCGGTGTTAGTGAACGTAATGTTAGATCAGAGTGCAGGAGAAAATATGTCGAAACAATCGCTAGAACAGAGAAATACTACAGATCCTTTTTCCCAGACGCGATAAGACAGTCCAACAGAGGAATTAGTTAGATTTCACTTGGTGTTATGACACCTGCCAAACGCTCTGGCGGCTTGCAGGGTATTGATGTAAATGTAAATTACGAATATGCGGACGGACGGACGGACAGACCGACGATAATAGGCACTCACGCTGGAAAAGGAACGCGCCTAAAAAAGCGCTGATTCTACATATGATGGATCTAGGAATAGCTCCTGGGGAGTAATCGGAAAAAATCGCTAAAAAGTACATGCTGTTACAAATGTAGGCAACCGAAAATACAAATGTGGTGAAAAAAGCGCGTTATGCAAATTTGCTCTGCAATCCTTCCCTCGCTTGTTTTTTAACTATTGTGCTAACGATAAGAAAACATTTCGATAGGTGATAACCATAGTGACATCATTACGAGGTGGTCGGCGGCAACTCTGCGTCTGCGCGGGTACAAAAGTTTTCAGTGCAAGACATCAGAAAGTTGTGTTTTACGTAATTATTCCTGAGAAGAACACGACTGGTGACTTTATGCACGGGTAAAATAATCCGGTATGCTTTTACCCCGGAGGGTATGTAATTCTTATTCAAAGAAGACAACCAGTCTGCTCAGAATATGGAAAAAGAGGCATTTTTCTCATGTTCAGCAGTCAATTAGGATATCTACGGGATTGTGGATTAATTTGACACTACTTGCTATTCGCTTTTACTGTTCTTTGAATTGAAAACTGCCTTTTAATGAGACCGCTTGCTATATTACCACTAGGCATTCTAATTCCCGGCACTTTTTCGTTTCCCGGGACTCGAGACACTATTTCGAAGAATTCCCAGGAATTCCCTGGAAATCCCGGGACTACAGAATTTTACTGACTTTTCAAATTTAATCAATCTGTGACATATCTATCGCTATCGTAAACTCAAAATCGTTATCGATCGATCGAGCGCATTGTCTTTAATCGCTATCTTCACTTCGATCGCTAACGTCTTATAGACTACGTCATCTGTCATTTTGTCAATTTTGGTAAAAAAATAGCGATAGCGATCAATCGACAGTTGCTTAGAGACTCGGCCTCCTGACAGCATTTCTAATAATTTTATTAAAATAAAACTACTGCACAGGCACGTAAAATTATTTTTTATTTTTGTATATTATTCTCTTTACCAACAACAACTGACTGGCTGGAAGAAATTACCTTTAGGTAGTAAGTCCCCCGACTGTACAAATACCAACTTAATAAAGAACAGTGTTGGAAAAAAACAACAATCTACCGATATCGCCCCACTCCACTAAGTAGGCATTGCCTATGACAGAGTGGCGACTAATTATAATATTTTGTTTAGTAAAAAACTAACTTGCTGTCGTCTAACAAAATAGTATCGATTTAATGTAGTTGGATAAAATAAATAAAATATCCATAAGAATTTAATAAGATGAAATTGAAACAGATCTAAAGCATTCAATATATTATGTATTCTTAATAAAATATTTCAGTATTTGACATTTTTTCAATGAAGATTTATTTTTCTCTAGCAAACACGATTTTTAAAAACACCTAAGGGGCGGTCCTCGCTAGAACGGGATGGCTTAATATACGGAAGTGAGAAAGTATTCGAGAGCGCGCGCTACAATTTATTTTATATAACTTACACCAGAAAGGAAGCAGTAGGAATATTTTGACAATAAACTGAGAGAAATTCGCGAAAGAATTACTCACAGCACAATTACAGCAAGACTGATGGCGCGCGGCGGGGAGCGAGAGTGCAAGGGTTGAGAGGCGCGGGCGTGTGGGGTGTGAGGGCGGGCAAGTACGAAAATATCACGCATAATAATCATAATGTAACGTGTTGTTATCTCGACGCGTTAAAATTAATAATATTATATATAAATTAACCAATTTGAAACAAGTCTCGATGTCTCGGGTGAATATTTCCCGAGACTCGAGACAGGAAAAAAACAGCTTTTTCCCGAAAATAAATTCCCGGAAATTCTCGAAACAGAATCACTAATTACCGCCTTTGTAAACTTATGCGCTTTTACTGCTTTTTTAATTTTTTTAAAACTGCCCTTTAATGCACGCCATGGAAGTTATTTTAAATAACATATTCTATTCAGTAAAATAAATCGTTTGAAAAGAAACCCTTCGTTCGCTTAAGTTGCGAAATATTTGTCGTAAAAATAGTATTTCATACTTAGGGCGAAGTCATTACCAAAGCCATTAAAATATAAGTCACTGTTAGACTGAGTCGTTTTGACAAAAATTTTCCCATTGTGAAAATCGAATGAATTCTTCGCCTATTGCGAAAACTGCCCTTAGTTAATTTTCTCAAGAGAAACGGATTTAAAAAACGAAGAAATTCGGTCCGAAAAAAAAAACAAACGCCATCTTTTGAAAAAAACGAAACAATTGTTAAAAACTGAATCATTCAGGGAGTAAGGAATTAAAACTTTTGGTCATTATAAGCCAGGAGTACCCACTCCTCAATTTACATTTAAGTCGGGGTCGACCTTTCTCATTGCTATGGCAACCGGCACATTTTGCGCGCTGCAGTGCATTGGAATCATGGGGAAGGAAGGAAAGCATAACAAGATTTCATTGTTCTCAATCCAAGACCACAGAAAAAAATCTAAAACAGAGCGACACTTCACAGTCGTGTTACACTGTTTCTGCTACGTACTTGGAATTCGGACAAAGTTACTTCTTAATTAGAGATTAAGTACTACTAATCATCGAATTATTTCGAAATCCAACTGATGTTTAAATGATTTTCAAATATCGTTTTCAACAATATTTACTCGATCTATGGGGAAGGCGATTCTTTTCTTTTGCTTTTGTTGATTTAATAAAAAAGTACCGTGCAACATCAAGGGAACCAGTTAACTTTTCTTATAATGGATATTACTCGGAAAATTTCAAATTATTTTCGCGGTCCGCATTTATGAACGGTGTATTGTTTATAAGCTTGGCGATTACGATATCTGAGAGAGAAAGTTTAGTTAAAAAGACTAGCTGTACGCAGAAAGAAAACAGGCAACCTGTGTTTGAGCTCTCAACTTCTATTATCTATAACCTAAATAGTAGTTTTTTGAAAAATTTGTTTGAAAAAAATAACAGTACGGAATAATGAATGTCAAAGTCTTAAAAAAAAAAAAAAAGGCACTCCTCCCTTTTGAGAATTTTAGGCCCGTCGAGCAAAACGGAGTCAAAAAATGAAAAGTGTCGAGGCGCGCAAATATAAACATATTTTATACGTTTTGAGAAAGAGAAGGGAGACTTTGAAATTATTCATGCCTCTTATCGTCCTCTGAACTTAAAAGAATTGCCTCACAAGGGAACTTTGTCTTCTTTTCGCCGAAACGGAGAAAAGGCGGATAATTTCGAACGTTTTAGGTTGCGTGTAAATTTATTAATGAGGATGCGCGCGTGGGGGCTTCGAGAAATGTAACCGAGAGGTGAAAACCTTGCTAAGTGTCCCTTTTTTTTACGAATACGCTGTCGGCCCCAACTTTCTCCGAAGGACGTCGGAGTTAATTATTTTTTACGAGAAATCCTTCGAAGGCGGCTGCCTACGGAACCACAACTCCTCCATTTTAATCGGATTTTAAAAGTGAAAGGTTTCTTACACGGCATGAGCCAAAAGCACACGCTTTTAAACTAATGTTAAATCTACAAGGAAGTGAATATGAATCGTGTAGGATACATAACATTGTCCTACCCTTTCGCCACTTGCCACATGTGAAGGGATCAGCCACAGACCTGTGGCGAACCATTGGTTGACCAGCAAGGATGCTGATTGCACGTAAGCGTGCATGGTGAGTGTAACTTTTACTACGTCATGTATCGTTCGTAAGGGCGATGTCAAACGTTCGAATGGCACGATGAATTGAAAGATTGACCGTTTTTATACAATTTCTGGACTCATATTTGGACTTTGAGCTGTTTTTGATAAAATGTAATCGTTGTTAAAGTTGCCTAGAATAAACTGCCCTTAATTATTGCGTAATGTCAACCATTTCTTCATAGTTTCTATTCTGTATGATAAAATGCCCAAGTACGAGATTTCATTAATTTCCGCTCTATCGTTTATGCTTTTTAGTAGAACCGCGAACAGACAGACAGACGGCATGGCGAAAACCACTTTTTCGGACTCGGGTACACCTAAAACGTATATTTCCATCAAAATACCGAGATCGAATTTTTTCGCGATTACAATACTTTCTCAGTATAATACGTAGTATATGAGAAAGTAAACAATCAGAAAATCGTCGAAATCCGCGAGAATAATCCGATGAAACCTCGATTCGCAGCTATCACGCGGCATCCAAAGTATTTTCACCACTTTCTGCTCTTATTTTTAAAAAATCCGCCACCGATTCGCGATCGTTGGAAACTCTCATTCTCAAACAGTATTTCACGCTCGGTTTGAGATCCGAAGGTGAAAGAAAGAAGAGGGATCGCGTCTTTTTTCCCAGCCGAACAACATTGGTAAATTGGATTCCGAGTTCCATCGCAAGATATTGGAAACATGAAGTGAAATGAGGGATTTATCCATCGTGCATGTGTTCTGAAAAGAAAGGAAGACGGGCTTTCAAAGATTCGACCGACTAAGGAACAAACCATTCTTCGTTCCGTTATTACCCGAGTCTTTTTTTATTAAGATTGCACATCCGGAGAAGAATGAGAGAAAGGGTTATCCTCTATATGAAAGCGGAAGTCTTACTATCAATCACTCACGGCTGTCTTCTGTTATAAGGGATGGTCTCGTCGGCGTCTGGGACGGGTGGTACGCGTCATCGGAGAGGAAATTGGGTGGGGAGAGAACTTATTGGAATAGGAGAAGGAGGTGGAAATATTAAGAAGGCCCATATATGCCTATGAGGATATGAAAGGATGGCTTGTTTCATACGAGGATCTCAGTGGAGTGATTTTTAGCGAAGCCAGCACGAGAACGACTGAAGTATTTCTTGCGGCATTCGGTGTCATCATGCGCGTCACGCTACGTGAATTTTGATGGCCGTTGTAAATGAACTCAACTCGGTATCGAATCGTTCTGTTGCTTCGGAGTAAATCTGTCTTCTTTCGGTAACAAAAGAGGAAGGCAGGAATTATCTATTAAGAAGTTCGTAAGACAAGTCAACTATAAGGTTTAACGAGATCCTCTATAACGCCACTAAAAGAAAAATCATAAACAACTTGAAATTCTTTTTCCGTTCAATATATAAAAGAAAATGACATTTTCATAATAGAAAAATAACAAATTTTAAATTGGGGGCATGCACAAGCAAAAGACCATGATGACACGGCTGTAAAAAGTGCATAGCCGAAAAAGTGTAGCTAGGAATGGGAAAATAGTAAATGGCTGAGAAACACGATTTTCCAAGCAAATTTATTTTAGGCATATCGTATATTCATAAAATAATTTCTTGTAAGAATTGTGAATTTTGCAAACGAAACGTTTCCTTTCAGTACGCAAGACCATTTCCTAATTCTATATTTCAAATAGGGCCATTATTCAATTTCGCTTAATGATTTAGCAACTACTCCTGAAGAATAAATAAACAGGTTGGCAGGAGACGATAATTTACTGACGGATTCGTTGAACATGGAAGAAAAGCCGTCAAGGCATTTATCATAATTCTTCACATAATCTATTTAATGCAAGCGAACACACCAACTTGCATAGGTGGTGCTATAGTCAATCATTTATAGGTGTCTTGACAACTCCTTAATAAAATTATCTTCCAAACTTCCCTCCAGATTTATTACATCTCTCTCTCTCTTCTCTCTCTCTCTTGTTTAATCTTTCGAAAATCCATTTCCTTCATCATCATCTACCATATCTTCATACGATGTCTCTAATTTCTTCGTCATCCCAGTCTATCGCGATGATTGCAGGAAGGAAGTTAAATGAGCAACTTCCTTGCGTAATAAGTCAACTGAGGTGAACCGGAGAGGAGTTTACAGTTAAGTTTTAATCGCTACATACCCGCGGAGGCAACTACGAGAACTTCCAAGGTCACAGAACGAGCCGTTTATGAAACACTTTACTCTGAAGCTCCAAGTGTCAGTTTTTTCACCTTTCTTTTTTACCTCGATACATTTTTTTACATGTAAAAATTAAACTCGTGCGATATGGTCGAGATTACTCCGCCATCTAATTTTTCCCTTACGTTCTGTATCACACGATCATTTTCTAATTTCAGTTGTCCTCATTTTACGCCGCGGATGAATTCCAGGGAGACACGACGTTGAAAGAAACGAAGTTAATCGAAACATGCGTATTTTCCCCTTTGGCTTCGTGATATACATTTGAGAAAACGATACTGAAGATATTTCTTGGTAATAATAGTGCAGAAAAAAATATGTATCAAGTCCCGGAATACGCTGTTTTTATGGCAGTACAGATCGAATTCACAACGACCATAAATAAAAGCGTCCCTATATTAATCAAATATATTGGAGGATATGTCGAGGCCTGGATAGATGCGGGGCGGCAAGAAAAGAGAATGAATCAGTACTGTCTCCCTGAATGTGATTGGCTCTAGTAACACTAACCTCTTTGAATCAGTAGTAATTTAATAGGTATTGCTCCTTTATATAAATTATATTTACCCATTCTGCGACCAGTACGGCGAGTTGAACAATTCGAAGCTTTACGACCTTACATTTATATAATTTTTTATTTATTAAGAAAGAATCTAACTCCAGCACAGGGTCAATTACAGCAGATTTTTTCAACAAGGAACTAACACAACATGATAAAAATATGACATAAAATCAACAAAATAATATAACAAATTAACCATGAACAAGGAAACTGAGGCAAAATAACAACAAAAAAGGACAAACACATCAAATCACGACGACGTAACGCATATCTCTACTGTGCTAGCGACGTTACATAGAAATGACGTAATTCTGGGCGACGTTCATCGGGAACTTGCTGTATTGCCACGATGTACTCAAGTCTCTCTCCCTCTTTCCTTCTCTACCTCTCACTCCCTCCCATACTATATTTTTCCCTCTCCATTCCTCTCAGTCTTTCACTCCATTTAAGGGTTAAATGGAAGAGGGGACTTATGGTATCAATTTCACCCTGAAAATAAAGACATCTATCCATCTATTTCCCTCTGTTCTTTTACTAGGTTGGCCAAGTCTGAACTTTCCTGGGTTTTTACCACAAATACTTTATTTTTTTAGAAGATTTCCGAATTTGTAATCGGATATTTTGCTTGTATGTTTTCCATTTGTTTACTTTCGGGTTATTTTCTCCGAAACTGTGTGTACGTGTACATATATAATAATTATTATTGTTATTTTTTATTCTCTTTTGTAACTTTTAATGTAGGGTTAAATGTAAGAAGGCACTATATATATTTTCAATTTCGCCCTTAATAAAGTCGTTTGTCTGTCTGTTTGTCTCACTCCCTCTCTCTCTCTTCTCCATTTCATCTACTCTCTTCCTCTTTAATTCTACTCCCAGTTCTTTTTATGTCTCCCTCTCTGTGTTTACGGGTCGAGTCTTTCTCGATTCCACTCCTCGACGCCTTTCTTCTCACGAAAACTCCTCCGACGTCGTCGGCGGTATTTTCGCACACGCTATATTACCGCCTAATTAGAGAAAGACTCCCTTCCACTAATGGTTTTCAGTGATTCCAAGCATCCGAAACCTCAAAAGTTCCTCGGAAAATCAAAGTTTTTAATGGGCCGTCTCTCCTTAAACGTTTGTACTCTCAGCAGGGACGCTGTAACAGAAGCTCTAAAGTTGTGTCGTTAATTTATGCCTCTTCCTTTCTCTCGCTCCCTTTCGGCGAATGGTTTTTTATCGCGTTTTTTTCAACTTCTGAGCTAAAATGAAACTTCTTCTCACTCCGCCTAATGGGTGAATTAATGTATTTTTGGCGCGTGTAAAGGAAACGAACAAGAATTAAATTTCGTTGTATTTTTCTGTGACAGAATGGAGGAGAGACGAAATGTTTTTTCGCGAAAACTTCGTCGATAAAGAAAGAAAATATTTTGCTTTTCGCGAACTATATAGTTGAAGATGCAGAGACTTTAACTGAAGGGTGCTTTTTCTAAACAACTGCGAGAAAAATTCTGTTTTTTTTTGGAACGTGTTAGCTGCCGGGAAACGTTCGTTTCACCTTCAGGTATTCACATAATTCTGAATTTAAATTGCGGGAAGTACACGTTAAAACTGAAAGGAATTGTAAGGCAAGGATTTTAGAGAAATGCCATGGGTAATGAAAGAAGTTCGATCCAGTTCTTAGCAAATATACTAGGTTTTCCTTTCCTATATTACAGGTCAATTAAAATAAAATAATATATTTCCTTCGTCTATGATTAACATCTACAACATTAAACACGATTGTTATTACTGCAAGACCGAAATTCTCTAGAATTTAATATTTTATGAACATTAAGTACATATATAATTTTCCATATTCAGCAATTACATATTATCAAAGAGGATAACCATTACAAGAAATCACAATAAATAATAATAATAATATCCAAAACTAGTAAATATACGTGCCAAACCGACATACATTAGAATGCAGTTTAACAATATAGAGAGCGATCAAAAAAGGAACAATCAGAGACCTGAGAAAAACGTTTTGAATGTCTAATATGCACGCCTAAACAGTATCCCACTTCTTCTTTCGTTAATTTAATCACTTGAATGCAATCCGCTCAGCTTATTGAGTTATTGCGAACGGAGGTTCAACGTTTGCCGCCTGTTAATTTTCTCGGCTCGAATAGACGGAGCTGATGTCAATAACCTCGCATCCAGGACCGAGGAAATTAATGAAACACCTGAGGCTTTCTAAGGCACGTACAGAATTGCGTACAAGATTGAAACTTCCCCCTATGGGCGAAAGGAACGAGTCTCACAGTTCCGTGTCCAAAGTTCGAGGAATATTTTAAACAAAGGAAAACGTAAATGACTCGGAGTTACGGGGAACGAAATCGAGTGGGTGGGGGAAAAGAAAGTAAACAAACCTCCGGGACTTTAACCACGACGAAATAAAGCGAGATCGCTGGGAAATAATTCGAAATTACACCTCAGGGAATCGTGAGACTGCGCATAGAAAGGGAAAATTGGATGAAGTTTATTCTCGGGGATTTAAAATAAAAAATCAGTTATTTTTTTAAATACGAGACTTCCTCTAAAGCCAGGAGGTTTTTTGGAAGAAATTTGTATTTGATGTTTTCGGTTAGGTACTCGATAATTATTATCATTAATTATTATTTAAATAGAATCGCCTTGTTTAATTTAAAGGCTCCTGTTATGAAATAAACAAATCTCTCTCGTAGTTTCGTTTTTCGCCTCTCTAACAAAAGTGCCGACGATAAAATATTTAACGTATTAAGCAATCGGAATAAATACATACATATAATATTAATTTCCCCATTAAAATGTTAACGAAATAATGTCTGCACATAAAAAAAGTCGATTTAAATGCAAATCTCCTTGACGACTATTAACGGCAGCAGGAGCAGACGTTAGGGCAATATTATAAGGATGTTTAACGAATAAACCTTCATTAACATATATCTTGGCCAAACAACTTATTTATCTATTTATTAGCATAAGTTCAGATACAGCACTAGGCCAATTGCACTGAATATCAAAACAGACAATAAATTAAAATAGAACAGTAAAATACAAAAACATAACAGTAAAATAAATAATTAAATGTATAGGTTGACCATAATACCAGTAAACAAGGGAATTCATTTTAAATGAGGTGTGCTTGAAGTAAAAAATTGATTTCTATTCAGAAATATGTCGATATCATGGCTGCCAGTTAATTGGTTGTACATATTTGGAAGTCGGAAGAATAGAGAGCGTTGAATAAGGTAACGCCGAGGTTTAGGTAAATGGAGGAGTGCAGAAAGTCTGGTTGATCTGGAGGGAATTCTTAAAAAGAAGGAAGAGAGAAGAATATGTCCATGACTATTATTACTTTATCGAACATTCGGTTATGTGGATTTTATATAAATATTATACTTTTTAGTGGACAAAAAAGTTGGTGTTATTAAATTTTATTTTACTTTATTTTAACGTAATACTTGACTCATATTTGACGGGAAATTACGCTAGTATATCAATATTTTAATTTATCATGGTTTCAGTATCATAACTAGTTATTTCAAAATTTCGTTTGTTTATTAAATTTATAGTGCATTTAATATTTGTTAATGATAACGTAGAAATCCTCTTTAATCTATGCTCTCACAAAAATATCCTATATAAATTTTGCCTCATATAGACTACGACGATTTTACATTAAAATAAATACCTGGGATATGAAAAAAGTTTTCATCGATATAACTCGCCAAATACAATTAAATTCTCCTAAATATAATGAGTGTACCAGCGAATTATAGTTTGGATGAACTGTTCTAGAAGACATTAATCAAAATTTTCATGTTTATTACATTTACGAAAATAATTAGATGCTTACATGAGTTATAAATTACTGCATCCAAATGGCTGACAGCCTTCGAAATTTTTTAAGTTGGATATTAATAATTAAAAAAAGGGGTTTGGAGACTACGGCGTGATGGATTTTTCAAAAGTAAGAAAAAACTCCTTAACTGTACGGTTTGTACGGTTAAGGAGTTTTTTCTTACTTTTGGATATTAATAATTATGCAATAAATTTATTTTGAATTTAAATTTTCATTGTGATGCAAATTAATAGGTAAACCTTTTAAAATTTCATTTCCATTCCGTCAGTCTATTGATCAAGAACATTTATTTTGTTTAATTTTAAGGCAGAGAATATTATATCCATTATATTGTAATACGTACTAAAGTGTAACATGAAACGATTCTCTCGACCTCAAGGTTTTTCTCAAAAAACCTTTTCCGATTTACGTATTCATCGGAATAATAATCCGTTCCTTTAATCGAAATTGGAGTTACCCCCCTCTTTTGATTTTAACATTAATTAAGAACGTACTTTTTGCTTCGAATTCGAGTTGACTTTTATCTCGTTACGAGATCCAACTTCCGCCCACCTCGCTGACGTTTAATTTCATACAACGGAAGTGCATCTCGTTGCCTCGGGTATCGAGAAGTTCGTACTTTGTTAAACTGTTCTGAAAAGATTTTTAAAATTTCGCGGAAATTCTTTTCCGAGTTAATGAGTGTTTTATCGAAAAAAAATGGCCGCTCTGGCGAAAACGCGAAACGAGTTTTAACCGTTATTCAGGATCACGCAATAAACGTGCGGTAATCATCAATGAATTTATTTTGAAAGACAGGCTGAGTCGAGAAAGAGAGAGGGAGTGTAAGAGAAAGAGGGAGACTGACAGAGCAATTAGCGGAAAAGCCTTCGAAGTGAAAGTAATGAGATGAAAGGGAATAGAACCAAAGAACTAAAATGTGAATATATATATATATATATATATATCATAGTTATTCTGTCCGTAGAAAGTTCCGTGATTATTCATAGTTAAACTTGGTTCTCCATATACTCCTATTTTCCGCGGTCTTCTTCATGTCTTGATAGCTCTCTTTCCCTTTCAAGTCGTCTACCAGCTGAAACCTTTTCCTACCTCTTTCTCTTTTTCCATCCAGTTTTCCTTCTAGAACCTCTTTAATCATGCTCTCCCTCCTCAGGTAATGCCCAATCCAGTTCGCCTTCCTCTTTCTGATAGTCTGTATAATGGTTCGCTTCTCCCCTATTCTTCGTAGTATTTCCTCGTTTTTCACCCTATCTGTCCATTTTATCTTCAGCATTCTTCTCCATGTCCACATTTCGAACCTTTCCAAGTATTTTATATAATTTTTCCTTAGCGTCCGGGATCCAGGTGATGCCATGGGATCGCCATAAACGGCCCATTGCGACACTTGGATCGCTCTTCCAGCCTCCGCCTAAAAGGCTACGGAGGTAACCGCTAACGGTTGCCTCCACAGTACCTGCCACTCTCAACCTGTTCTATGTCACAACATGACAGGCTTATAGCGCTGCTGGCAGCCTGAACCAGGTCCGCTCTTGCGGGTCCTGACACCCCGTGTCGCACTGATAGACAGCAGTCCTGTCTTACTCCTCTACCGATATGTACTCCGCTGGTGTCCGCATTCTCCAACCTGACCTTTACAACTTGATTCACAAATAGATTCCTGATCAGTCTCCTGTCTTTTAAGTCTACACCTATATCCTTTAATAACCTCATCAGCAGTACCCAATTTACTCTATTAAAGGCCTTCTGCCAGTCGACGAAACATACGCAGCAATCTTGGCTGTACTCTATTGCCCTTTCTGATATGATTCTCACTACACCGAAAGCATCTCTGGTTCCTCGTCCTTTTCTGTATATATATACATAAATGCAAACATATATACTACATATATTGAGGGCAAATAGGTGTTGAAGGAAACCCAGTGAACACTTACCAAAAGGAGATCCGCTGGTGTGTCGGACACACACAGGCACACGCACGCACGCACACACACATCTCTCTCTCTCTCTCTATATATATATATATATACATACACACACACACGTACATTATATAAATGTATATATCAACACCTACAAAGCAAGCATCTAAAATGTGGGACCTAATATTAGTAATACAATTTTCCTCAAAAAATTAAAATATTTTGTGTGCGAAAATAATATAAAATAAGAAAACTCACTACACCTTTAGATTTAGAGGAAAATTCGCGTAAGGGATTTCGAAAACTTCGTCTTATTTACATTAAAAGTGATTAATTGCAACATCGGAAATAAAAATAACCTAAAAAGTTACTCTCTTAGCTTTCCATTTAACAAGATAGAGGTTACAGCTCGCAAAAGCTTTCGCGATATTAAAAAATAAAATAGTAAATCAGTGCTAATGAAAAACGACTGCTATTTAATCTTATATAATAAAATTGAATGGCTGTCCATGTGTTCCTTATACATTCCCACGCCCTTTGAGCTATCGGAACCAAACTTTGCAAATTGACTTCATACGACTCTATGAGTAACATAGGGTACCTGGGATTTCCAAAATCGACCCGGGTTCGATTCCAGAAGACAATTTTATTTTCCCATAAGTTTACACGAGATTTTCGATTTTTCAGAGTGCAAGGTTTTCTTCCTTCGTTCGTTAAAATACGTAAATATGGACCGATTTTCTTCTTTTTTGCTTTATTCGACGGCTAAAACTCTATACTATCTTATTCTTGAGATGCTTACATGTTACACTGTCGAATCATTCAGAAATACGCAATTGTTTTCGAAATTTTACGGATATTTCGCACTCAATCCGAACGTTGTCAAGGCGACCGTAATTGTTGCCTCCGATTCAATTAATGCCAATTAAACCTTCAAATATGTGAAAGAATAGCGTTATTCGCTTCGAACTGTTGTTTAAGCATCGAAATTAATGATGTATAGCAACGTACATAGTTAAGGATAATTATTCTTTTGACTGCGTATGGGAAGCGTTTATAACGACAATTCATCGTGTGTATGCTGGAATCTTACCTTTTAATAAGTAAAACCTTTATATTATACATCTGTAATGCTTACTAACGCACATTTATAATACTCTCCATAGAAGTCACTCGACATAAGTTTGTGGTTGTGAATAAAACGTCTAATCTATACAAGTTTTTCTAGGACGCCAACATTTCCCCAGAAAGTGACAAATGCTTCTTTGGTTCGTAAATGACACACATACCGCACAGCAATATATGGGGCATTTGCTGTAATTAGAAGGTAAGTATGCTTTATTAAAGATTCGATCCCATTTTGAATGTTCTTACAAGTTAAAATTCTTAAGATTTATGGATTACAGTGTAAAGGCGACTTGGTCACTTGGTCACATATAATTTATGAATACTTTTAAAGTGAGCCAAATGATTTTTAAGGAATATTAGAACATTGTTATCTTTTACCATTAACACTGAAAGATTTATCGCAACATAAATCGATACATCTACTTACATTTGTTCGGTAACCAAGATGCTGTTTATTGTTTACGTTTTGGCTAATAGTACCTATTGACGTAAACCACATAATTTTACTGCTGCCTTAAAGGCTTCGGTGCATCTATCCATGTGAATATAAAGTAAGACGTTAATGCGTAATTATATTAATGGTAAAACTTTACAATACAATACATAAAATAGTAAATGTTAATGTAAGCGTCGCTTGCGTAATTAAGGAATGGGGAACGTTTGCCCCGAGCAATAAAAATCGTTTGCCACTTAAAAGAAAACTTTCCCGAGCGAAGCCGGGCGTTTCAGCTAGTAGACATAATTTCGAAATTGACCGCGACGCATGAAAAAAATTCTTAATCGTCCAATTTATACCTTTTGGAAGAGAGTGTTAACTAAAAACTTGTATATACACCGTGTGACAGGTGAATTGCGGGGTTTTATCGACGTTCATTAATTCAGAGACAATAACTTCGAACTTTTGTTTTTTTTAAAGCACATTAAATAAGAAATGCCAAGCTTTATTAATTCACGATGAATGATGAAGATTTTGATGACATTTTGATAAGTATGATAGCTCTTAAAATACTGAAAGTGAATCAATCATTTAAGTCTTAATCCTACATTATATTGGAGTTTTTTAATATGCATAATAAACTCGACGTTTCGCTCTCACTTCCGACAGATTATAAACAACTACATATGTTGAAAGCCAGGAAATTATTTTCGGCAGCTGTTTCCTTTACGTTTCTACTTTGGATGATTTAGGAATTTTAATTTTTAATTTTTTGAACAAATAAATCTTTGGAATCACTTTGGGCTTATGTTGCCACTTTTGTTAAGACTGGATGATGTCTCTTAGTGATACATCACCAAAATTTACATTATTCATATACGCAAGTTTTGCGTAAACATCGGTTCCCAGTAAAATTGATCTGTTGATTTTTTGTGGGCTATACTTTCACCTATTACCAGTGAAACTAAGATTGAGTGAACAGCCCAAGAGTCGAACTTTAATTGCCTTTGGCTTCAGTTCAAATTAACTTCTTCATGTAACGGTGAACAGAAAATGACAGGTCACTGGGAAATTAATGATGAAAATAGAATTTGAATTACAGACACCCAAAATTCTTCAGGATAAGATAAATTAAGATTCACCTATAAATACGGACGTCCCTTTAGCGTGGGATATTGCGTAGCGCCATAAAGGTTTCACGTTCCAGGGAGTGTTGATGAGAAGGGACTCAAGAGGGAGGCGGCATATTATTTTTTCCCGTGTATCCGAAATATCCTCTAGAATTCTTTATCTCGTCTCTTTTAGACCAGATACCAGATGACACTCGAATGACACTCTGCGGCGCAGGAAAAAAAACAAACGAAAACGAATGAGCGAACGTGAGGTAGTTAGAGAGGAAAAAGCTGTTATGAAAAACAAAATAGTCGCTTTCGTGGGTTGACGCGAGTAGGGAGAAAATATAGATGTCGGGTCGGTCGTGGTACATGGAGAGAGAGAGAGAGAGAGAATAGTAAACGAGGCAAGGGTAGCAGTGTGAAAGAAAGCGAGTTGGAGAAGATAGTATGACAGGGAGAGTGAGAGATGAAAAAGAATTAAGGAGAATAGAAACGTGAGACGAAAAGGACGAGCGAATTATGTTAAGTGGGTTAAAATGTTCTTGGGATAAATAGGAAAGAAAATGTGTTTAGAAGGAGAGAGTAACAGGAAACAAGACACGAAGTGTGTCTGTATGTATATGTTTGTATATATGTATATGTTCTACATCTACATCTACATGATACCCTGCAAATCACCAGACTGGTGGGTGGCAGGGGGTGCAGCACACCAAAACCTACCCAATAACGTCCCTCGTGGGAATCACTCTCCTGTTATGATCCCGTATGGTCCTTGGGAAAAACGAGCTCTGATATCGCTCGGTCCTACAGTCGATCCCTCGTATTTTATTCTCGTGATCGTGCCTGCCCATGTACGTAGGTGCCTCTAATATTCCTGAGACCTCCTCTAAGAGAACTTCCGACCTAAATTTCTCCAGAAGCCTTAACCTAGCGATAATTCTGCGATCCTCTAGCGATATCCAATTCAATTCCTTCAAGAGTGATGTGACGCTTAATTTTTGCTCATATTTTTGCTTTACGAATCTGGCTGCTCTGCGTTGGATTCTTTCTAACTCAAGTATTTGTCCCTTTTCGTACGGATCCCATATGTTAATGTATATGTTTATAAATGCTTGTGGAAGAGTCAAGGTAAATATGGATATCGAGGGTAACTAGATGTTGACGGAAACCCAGTGAACACTTACCAAAAGGATAGCCGCTGGGGTGTAGGAGAGACGTTTATGCACGTAGATGGAGCCTTCGGGATGATCCCTTCTTCAACACAACTATGCATATGTATATATGTAATGTATATGTATGTATGATATATGAATGTACATAATACTCTATACACATACAGTATAATAGTTTTTTTCTAATTTCGAGTTTTATTACGTCCTACCTCCGATGTTCTAAAGAAAGTAATGGGTGTTTACGGTTGACACTATAAAAGTTCTTACATTCTCAACGCCAACTCTTTTTTACGGCGCTATTCGCCCATCTTCCATCTTCTTTTAACCCTTAAATGGTCAGGAGTAGAGTTTTTGGAACCGGAAATTCCCGTTCCCGATTCCCGGAAATTTATTCAATATTTGTTATTCCCTATTCCCGGAAGAATTATTAATAATTCCCGGAAATTATTTTGTTTGAATTTTCTGTCATTTTATGATTTAAACGTCTTAAATAAATACGGGATTTGGCAGTGAATTAATGAATACAATAAAATGCAAGCCTATTAATGTATATCTAACAATTGTTTGGAATTTTGTTTTTAATTTTATTTATTTATTTTTTCGTTTAAGTCATTTTCTATTTCTAAAAAGGCGGCCAATATCTGTTTTAACTTACTTCTTGTATTACATTTATAAGTATTGAGATTACATTTTGTAATGGGATTCATATTTACGATGTATCGATAATACATACTCTGTTTCAGTGAAAAACAGTTTATTTAATAATAAAAACAGTAACTCATTACAATTCCCGGGTTTTCCGGGAAATTTGTAAATCTAATTCCCGTTTCCCGGAGAAAAAAATATCGCCGGGAGCCCAAAACTCTAGTCAGGAGACCCTTAACGTCACGTCACGTGATTGCCAAGATAAAATAGCTAGGACGGGAAAGGTTGAGAAGGACCTAAAGTGACTTGAATTAAATCACATAAACAACGGTACAGGGTAATTTAGACAGGGGTTTTATTAGGTCAAAGTTCAAGGCTTACGCGAGATGAAGATTCAGAAACTTTCGTTGGTCTGATCCCGGATTTGTAAATATTTGTCTCGTTAAACGAATGACTTGTACCCGTTTTCTATTTCGTTAACGGAAAATTTACCGCAATAAGAAATAATTGTTCGTGTAAGACGGGTACACTGTTAATAAAGAAATATTTTGATTTTACCATTAACTTACCATTAAAAAAAAGAATTATCGAGCTCAATTACGTTTCCAATTGTTTACTTAAATAGTCCACTAGCTACAAAAATGTGCACCTGGTATTCCATTTTTATTGATAAATGGCATAACAAAATTTCCAATTTGTTTTCCATGAGTAAAATGGACAATAATAAGAGGTGTTGGTTTAGTTTTTGAAATATATTGCAATGTCGCTAAACCCGACAACTACATTTGGCTAGACCTGACATTAATGAAGTCTAAAATCGTTAATTACGAAATAAATAATATGATTTTCCAGTTACATATTCTATATCCGTGAAATATCTGCCATTCCTTGATCAAAATCTCACAAAAAGTGTCAAGCTTTTGCAAATATCCTGGCTAACAGATGGTTTTAAAACGATTTTTATTTATGGAAAGGATTCGCAACGTTAGATAACCATTTTACTTCGTGGTCGCGATGCTCCGTCACGCCCCATTTCATGGCCATCGCGTAGACTGAGGCGCAGATATGACGGGATAACGGTAAACTCCGCTTTTCGATCCTTCTCGTAAAAATATACTGGAATGATCTTCCCTTTTTCGAACGCCCGTTTCCTTTTAAGCATTTCGCGGACCAGACGGTTGGAGCGGAAGGACGGCCTCGGTCGGGAGGATAAAAAACAAAACAAATGACTCGCGGAAAGCGAAAATGGAGGAAAATCCTAACGTATTTGTTCCCTAAATGGGTGCCGTATCTGATTTTTAGGAGAACCGCGAAAAGAACTTACTTAATACAGCAACGATTTGGATGTTTTGATAAGGAATTAGGGGAATACATTTTCCTCTAATAAATCGATTGCAGTGTAGTACCAAAAAATGGATTCGTCCAAAGGTTGTAATATCCGTATGTAAAAAAATATGAAAAACTTTTTCAATGTAGGTAGGTATCTTTGACAAGGTGCCGCGCCTATTAAAAGTTTGGGAACCACCGTCATAACGAACAAAAACAACTCGAGATGAACATGGCGAAAGGAGAAGTTAGGAAAGTTTTTAGGCGTGGGTCACACGGAGAAAGGTACCAGAAGAGTGGATTGAAAGTGAAAGGGAATATTGGAAGTCAACAGTTGAGGAGGTAGGAGGAGGGGCTTTTTAACTAGTTAGGAAATAGTGCGAGTGTCTAATGCAGTGCTTCTCAACCTTTTTTGCTCCACGGCACACCTTCGGTATGCTAAGAACATCGCGGCACACCAAACCACCACTAATTCATTTCACTGCGTAAATACACATTTTTAAAGAAAAAAACTAGCGTAACAAGTAAAAGTCATAGTTATATTAGATTGTTACGATTGGTAAAGCAATATTCAAATAATTGTATAATTTTATTGTACATTAAATACATACATAATTCAACGTGTAAAAATGTTATGATCTTAGAAGGAAAATTTAGGCTTGCCTTTTTGGTACAAATACCCTTTATATTTGACTCAATAATAGAAAGAGCTTCAAGAAGTTCTTCATCTAGGCTCTTTAAACATGTCGTTTTAATATTTTTAATATGGGCCGTTGACGAACAACTAAATTCGCATGAATACTTTGTCGAATTTGGAACGTCATATCGATGGCATATTCAGATATTGAAGGATATTCACCTTTAGCTTTAAGCCAAAATACATCTAAAGCTGAGGTGGGCAAACTTTTCTGCATGGCGGGCCGCTTCGGTGTTCGCGAATTCTTCAACTGGCCACATTGAAAGATGCCAATGCTTAGGCGGGCCAGATTAGAGTTTAAATCGGAAATTGCTTAGATTATTAGGCATCATACATAAGTGAAAAACAAGAATTGTAGGGCTAAATTTTCAAGCTAAAGGTTTTATTGTCATAATTTTACCAAAAGTACTAATATAAAATTGTGTTAAATTTTACAGATTGCTTTTTCACCAAAGCTTCGCGGGCCACGTTAAATGCTCTCGAGGGCCACATATGGACCGCGGGCCACGGTTTGCCCACCCCTGATCTAAAGGTAGCATACTAATTTTAAGTGGTATGATCGTTCCTAAGGTCTATCAATTCCTCACGTAGTTTCAGGATAAATTCCTTGCATCATAAAATTTATGCGAATTTGTTTCAAACGCTTTTAAAATTAAATATTCTCGGAGTGTGCGGCACACCTACATATGTGCCGCGGTACATCGGTTGAGAAGCACTGGTCTAATGTTTGGACGTTTCGAGATGTGCCGCCGTGCGTGCGTGTGTCGGCGTGAGTGCGTGGGGCCGAGAGAGAGAGTGTGAGATGGGGTACGTGTAAGCGTTGGCAGTGAGCCAATAAGAGACGGTGGATATGGAATGGGGTGGGAAAAGAGGGAGGGTGGACGAAGTGTAGGGGTGGTATAAGGGGAGAATGAAGGGAAAACGAGATAACACGTACGCCTGTTAGGAAACAGAACAAAAAAAAAGGGTTTCGCAAAAGTAACGCGAAGAAGCGAGGTCGGAATTGACTCACGGAAGGAAAAAGTTAGGCGAGTTAAAGTGAGACTTATTGAGGCAAGGCGTTTTTCTCTTTTTTTTCTGAAAGCGACGACTTTACAAGGAAAAGTCGCGGAAAAAATCGTTAGTCGGATTGCACGAGACTGAGAACAAGATTTAGTCCGCATAAAATCTTAGAGAAACGTATTTTATTTAAAAATAGGTACGGGTGAGAACAAAATTATGTTAGTTGCTATTACATCCGTAATGTAAGCTGAATAAACAAAATGTGAAATTTGAGCATAATGAATAAGATTTAAAGAGATCGGAATTACTAATAAGGGCGTTTTTTTCTAACTGAAATACATAATTGATTTAATCAACCGCTTGATATATGCAGGAATCAACTATTTAATTTATAAAATCCGCTCGCTTAGCCAGATAATTCATTTCTGAACGGGTAAATGAGCAAGCAATCATTACCTTTCATTCATTTACCAGACATTTAATCGCTGCGTAAATACGGAACAATAGGCGAGATCGTCAACGATTACCGAGATAGACGTTATTTAAACGTCATGGGACTCAAACCCGCGACCTTGGTATTCAAAGGCGCGTATATATATATATTATATTCCGCCAACCCCTTCAAGGGAAACAATGGAATGATGATTAATCAATAGAGGAAGGTCAAAGAGAAAGGACTCATTCTTCCATCGTTCAAAGACAAACAAAGATCGGAATTCGGTACGAATCTGACATGAAAATAAAACGAATATCAAAATAATAAGGGAGAGAATAAAAGAAAATGAAAAGCTTATAATAATAAAAGGTCAAACGTATGAAAAAGGATCTTAAAGATCCCTTTAAACAGTTATTGGCAATATCAGGATATCGATAATGCTAATTAACTAGTGAATTAAACGTTGAGAATAAAATAAACTGTTCCTTATATTCAAAGGATTATCAAGCTCGTCTTATGGCTACGGTCAAACTGATAAATCAAAATTCTCCAAACATCCAATTAATGGATTTCGGAGAATTCAGATTTATCAGTTTACTTCTTATATTGGTAAAATTTTGATGATATTTTGATGTAGCCTTACTTCAGGTTTGATCATTTTTGCATCTGAAAACATAGCGAGCACTTATGAATCTATATCAGTGGGTCAGGAGCTGCAAATGTTAATGTTCCACATATCCTATGTAAATTTATTCGCATGCGCAGAGACGTATCAGCACTGGGGACTGACAACAAACTAAAATTCGATATAAAAGTAAGAAAACTTTAGATACTATATCGAAGAATTATGACACTGTTATTATTATTATAAAATTTGCATAAACCTTTGCAGACAAACATATCCCACTAACCATAAAATTGGCTGGATAACCTTCTTCTGAAATAAGATAAATCCCCGGTGATTTATAAGCAGATTAAGAAAGATGAAGTTCGCTAGAATTCCAAGAGGAAAAACAACACGCTGAGATAAAACTATAGGAAATAATTTAAGATGAAAACAGACTTTGAGCTCTTCTTTTTTATTTTTCACGGAGAACGTTTTACGAAACTCCGACGTAAACATCGGTCTCGCAAATTGAATATTGAAAGGGCAAAAAAAAAGAATAACGAAAGTAAATATTATCCATAAATATCGATCGCCTAAAGGAATCTTGAGAAAAAGATCGCAACACGTATTGAATATTAAACGATACTTTAAGAGGTAAAGAAGGAGAGAGAGAGGGGGGGGAGAGAAAAGGAAAGAGGGTGAACAACGGAGAGAAACATATACACAGCGAAGAACGAGTTCTGAAAATTTTTATTGAATCTTTAACTCACTTTAAGACCGCTTCAAATGAAGGGGGAGAACTTGAAAGGGAGTAGAAAATTCCATCTTTTTTATTTTTTTCAAGCTCGCAAAGTTGAGGATGAGTGAATGTAAAAATGGCGTGAAAACGGGAGGCAAAACACGTACCTTAGCCTTGTCCTTGAAAAGACGAAAACAGCAAGGGGGAGAAAGGAAAAAAGGGGGCGGGAGAAATGCGTGAGGAAAGAGGGTTTTTCGAGGAGAGCAGGAGGGGAGCAAGGGAGTGCGCGCGCGCGTGTGATACGTGCATGTGTACTCTGAGAGGGAAGGGGAGAGAGGAAAATGCGAAAAGAGGAAGAGAAGGGTTCGAATTGGGGTAGGCCGGGTGACATTAGGGACACATAACAACGGCATTTCGAGTAGCTTGAGCTGTGAGAGAAGAGAAAAATGAGGCGGGAAGAGAAGGAGAGAAGAAAGGGTAACACAAAACAGAGAGGGGAATAATGGAAGAAAGAGGGAGAACGTGGATAGATGGAGAGTTGAGAGGAAAAGAAGGATCGAAATAGAGGAATGGATCGAGGAAGAGAGAAAAAAGGTGGTAGAGGGTACTGGTGAGAGGATGAGGGAAGAGAGGGAGGAAAAGAAATTGGGGAACTAATTGGAAGGTCGAGGAAGAAGGGAAAGGTACGAAGAATACAGAAATAAGAGTGGCAGGGAGAGGGAGAGACTGTAAAGAGGTACAAAGAGGGGAAGGGAGAGATGAGAGGAGAGAGGGATAGAAGGCAGAGGAATGAGGGAGAGGGGGAGGAGGGAGAAATGGAGGGAGAAAGGGAAAACGGAGAGAGGGCAGAGGGAGAGAGGAGGGAAAGGGGTAAAGAAGAACGGAGATAGAAAGAGGAATGTAAAGAGGAGGGGAGTAAAGAGAGAGAAAGGAATAGAAGGAAAGGAGGAAGAGAGAGATAAATAAGAACGGAAAGAGGAAGGGAGAGAGAAAGGAGGTAGAAAGAGGGTGAGAGGAATGGAAAGAGGGGAGTAAAAAGAGAGGAATAAAAGGAAAGGAGGAAGTGAAAGAGATAAATAGGAACGGAAAGAGGGAGAAAGGAGGGAGAAAGGAGGGAGAAAGATGGTGAGAGGAATGGAAAGGGGAGTAAAAAGAGATAGAGAGGAATAGAAGGAAAGAGATAAATAAGAACGGAGAGAGGAAGGTAGACAGAAAGGAGGGAGCAAGAGGAATGGGAGTAGAGAGAGAGAGAGGAATAGAAAAAAAGAAGGAACGGAAAGAGGAATGAATAAATAGGGTGTAATCGAGAGGGGAGAAGAGATAGATGAAAAGGAAGCAAATGACGTCGAGTTTTTTACTGCGGAGTCTTTGTGATAGTAGTCGTGACCGGAAAAAGGGTTGGGTTGGAAGAGGGGGATGAGGAAGGAGGATCAGGGCGGAAGGGTTATGTGCGTGCGTGTGGGTTTGAGAGATGGTGGGGGGAGAACGGATAAAGGGAGGGAACGAGAGAGAGGGGTGAAAGAGGGTAGAAAGGGGATGGGGTTGGCTCTGAAAATTGCGACGCAGTAAGCTCTTGGGGGGGGCTTGAACAGAGGGTGAATAAAGGGAGAAAGGCTAGGGTGTCTAGAGGGCGCGGAGATGGAAGATTGCGAGTATTTGAGCGAAGGTTTGGTAGGGAAAATTAGAGGGAGGGAGAGAGGGGGGGGGGGAGAAAGTCCGTGAAGGGGGAAGTGGGAGATAGGAGGGAGTGCAGAAAACACGAATATAAATCCATAGAGAGGGAGAATGAGAAGGAAGGGGAAGAAGAGAGGGAGAAAATCAGGGAAGAGGGATGGAGTAGAAGGGAGGGATAGAGAGAGAGAGAAAGGGAGGAAGATATGGGGAGGGAGAAAGGAGGAAGGAGAGTTAGAGAGAAAGAAAAGAAGGAAAGAGAAGGGGATGAGAGAAAATAGAGGGTAGGAGAGAATAGAGAAGGTAGGAGAGAATAGAGAAGGTAGGAGAGAATATAGGGAGAGAGGGAAAGGTAAAGGAGAGGGAGTAAAAGATAGAGGGAAAGGTAAAGGAGAGGGAGTAAAAGATAGAGGGAAAGAGCGACATGAGGAGAAAGAGGATAGAGATTGAACGAGGTAATAAATCCATAGAGAGAGAAAGAGAAAAGGGAGAAAAACGGGAGAGCGATCGGGTGGGAGGGAGGGAAAGAGAAGAAGAATAAAGGAGGTAGCTAGGGAGAGGGAGGGAAGGAGGTAGGTAGGGAGGTAGGTAGGGAGAGAAGATAGGGTGAGGAAGAGAGGGGGGAGGGGGGAAGTAGGGAGAGGAGATAGGGGAAGGAAGAGAGTGGGGGGAGGGAGAAAGAAAATAAGGAGGGAGAAAAGAAAGGAAGAGAGAAGGATAGGAAAGAGACTAGACCGGATAGGAGAGAGAATAGAGGGGAAGGAGAGGAAAAGAGAGGGAGGAATGGTAGAGAGGAAGAGGAGAGAAAGGCGGAGGGAGAAAGTGAGTGAGCGGCATCGGAAAGGGAGTACAGGGATAAGAGAGAGAGAGAGAGAGGGGGCGGGGCGTCGCTCTCTCTCGCTCAATTTTTTCCTTTTCCCGCCGCACCAACCCTCACACCACAACCCCCCACACTATAACAGAGCGCTTCCAAATACTACGACGCAGTGTCTACCATCGCTGGGTTTTCGCATTTTCCCACCACTTTCTGCGACGCAGTATACCCTGCCATTTCGCCCTTCTCCGCTCGATTTACTCCGCAGTTGCACGAGAAGAGACGTGACCAAACGTTTCATTTAATACGGTGCTTTTTTTTACAAGGGTTATAATTAATCCATGGCTGTAATTCCATTTTTGTTATTTTTAGAAAAAGAATTTTACATTTTGGTTATTCGTAACCTAACCTCGTAACCTTCCGGAAATAGAAGCGTTCTCTTCCCAAATAAAGGGGATCGGTTGGTTCCATCGCTTTTAATTAGCGATTCCCCGTTTTATTTGTGTTCCTCTGACTGGCTATGTTTTGGTATTGGAAATGCAGATAAATCGCAAGGAATATAACGCTTAAAATATAACGCTAAAATCTTGGACATTATTAAATGTAACATTTGATTTTTATTAAATTAATCACTTCAGTGATACAACACACTTAAACCAATTATTTTAAGTTGGAAATACAGCTTGAATAGATTTCTTTCCACAAAATTGTCATTTATAAAATTTAATTCTTCGTTATTAATCTTTATTTATCTCGTTGACTAGAGAAACCTGCATTTGGTTAAATTCTCTTAAAAAATTGGTTTAATTTCACAATAGGTAGGTACAGCGAAATTGCATGATTATAATAAATTATGATGACCATGGTCGCAACGTAATTTTCCCCTAATATGAAATTAAACCAAGTTACTTAAGAAAGTTTCTTTATTTCTCCTCATAAAATATTTTCGGTGGGAGAGTTCAAATTGGCTTCAAACCCGAACCTTCTAGTCGATTAAAAAAATTAAAAAGAAGTCTTATACCGTCTTCAAACTCGGGCCTTTTTAATCGATAAAAATTGGCGACCACTTGTCTAATACGACCGGTGATTTTAACGCCTGACTTTCTCGTAAGCGGCGCCGTTACTCGGCATGTCCGCCGGTTTGGAGTACGCCGACTGAAACTGCGTCTCTAGTTCGCAGTGTGTGTGAGAGAGAGACATATAAAGAGCGACGAAAAGGGAACGAGAAGGCTACACAGAAACTTCTTAAGGGAGGTCCGATTGCCGGTCGTGACACGCGGTCGTGCGAGTCGGTGGCGTGTTTACGTCCACTCCCCTACCCCTCCTTTGCCCCCCTCTACTCCTCCCAACCCTCCTAGAAGCCGCCAACTTCCATAAAAAAGGCAGATGTAACAGCTTCAATGGTTCGATGATTACGTAGACGAAGAATGACCTCATCAGCTCGTCGAGCTGTAAAAACGCTAGCCGGCTCGTCCACAGATATCCTCCTCCCTCCCTACCTCCTCCCCCTCCATCCTTTGGCTATGCCCGACGACCGTAAAGACATATGCAAACTTTTTTTTATTTCTCTCGCCGAAAAGTCTTCTTGATGGTTGCAAAAAAAAAGGAAACTGTGATTCATCGACGGTCCGATAAAAGTCAGTGAGGGAGACGACGGGATTAGTTTTTTACTGTCACCGCCGTAAACCTTTTTTTATTACCAGCGTGCCGTCGGGGACCTTGCAGTGCGCTACAAACGTAACGAGTTATTTTCTCTTTAATTAAAAATTTTATGAAATAAAAACCACAAGGAAAAATGAATCTTTTGTGTGAGAATGGCGCAATAAGTGCGCATGCAGAAATACTCGAATACGTACTATATGATTTAAATCAGATTTATACGATCGTTTTGTAGCTCGAGTTTTATTAGAAACGCATGCCAATGATTCAGTGTACGCAAAAGGAGTAGCTGATACGAGGCAAGCGAGAAGGAGATATTTTACAAAAAAAAGTGGAAAGTGAGCGAGTTTGTCAAATGGAAAAGTAAGATCAACTGCTTCTTTTCCATCATTTAAACACTTCAAATCAGCAGACATGTACAGCGTTACTGATTGAAAAGCATAGTGAAGAAGCACCAAATCGAGTGCATTTTCAAGCTTTGCAAAATAACCATTATGACTCAACCGAAAGCATGGTCATGCTTCAGAGGGTCTTTATCTAAATAAAATACAGTAATATAGGAAGTCCCTTGTGCGCATCTAGCAATGTACTGTATGACTCAAACTTACACGTAACCATGAAATGGTTAAACATGTTGGTGGTTCATCTTCGAATTCATGTTTTAAATATCTTTACGCCTCTTTCGCGTTACCAGTTTTCCAATAACACTTCAAAATCCACTTTGGTCAAATGTCAAACGAGAGTCCGCCATTTTAACCTGTACTGATTAACCACAAATTAACGCATGCAATCATGTGATATTAAACTAAAGCCTTTTGGCAGTAGTCTTGAAAATAAATAAAAAAACGTCACCTTCCTAAATCTACATGTTAATGTAAAGCGTCATAGGTGACGTCAAAGCGGTCACAAATATGCCGCCACAAAAATGCAGCCACATCCTTTTATTCGGTTTGACTTTCGGCTTAAGTTCCTGCTGCGCAGTTTTTGTACAAAAGTAAAAACCTCACCAATCCCGATACCGCTGGTTTGGACTTGGGTTAATTCGGACTAGGTCCAGCCCGAGTCATCTTTTAAAGAGTAACTCAGAATAAAACTTGGTTTCTGCAAAAAAAGTGAAAAGTGTTAAAAAAAAAAAATATATATATATATATATAAATTGTTTTAAAAATTATAAAAAGAAAGTGTGGTCTACTGATGTAGCACTATTGTTCATTTACCAAGTTAATATTAAGTATGCACCGTTTTTGGATTTATAAGATTGTTTTGGTTTGTTTGCTTGTGTAATGCACTTTTCCTATATAGTATTTCGGATAGTACTCCGGATCAGGATCGGGTTTAGTGGGTGCGTGGCCCCAAAACTCGCAATTTCTGAAAACATGTGGTTGAATTTTATGCAGGATAAGAATCTATCAAATACACCTACATCTACGTAATACCCTGCAAGTCACCAGATTGGTGGGTGGCAGGGAGTGCAGCGCACCAAAGTCTACCTAATACCTTCTCTCGCGGGTATACTCTCCTGTTATGGTCTCCTATGGTCCTTGGAAAAAACGAACCTTGATATCGCTTCGTCTTAAAGTCGATCTCTCGTATTTTATCGTTGTGATCTTGCCTACCCATGTTAGTTGGTGCTTCTAATATTCCTGAAACCTCCTCTAATAGAACTTGCGACTTACATTTCCCCAAAAGCCTTAACCTAGCGTTAAGTCTGCGATCCTCCCTAAGTTTTAACGTATTTCATCAACGTTCAAAGTGTGTTTACATTTTTAGTACTTTTTAGTACCATTTTACTACTGTGCTGTGTTAAAACCCTTCGAAAGTAGAGTGCTTCTTACAAACAAACCCGTATATTGGTATTCGATTATATGATCATTAAATAAAATTTGTTTTAATCTATTTCTTTTAAATTTCTTTTCATTCGGGAGCAAAGAAATCCACCCAAAAGTCGAAAATATCACCAGGCACCAGATACACGCTAACATCTACTCGTAATTATTGTTTACATGTCATCGATTATACTACATGATATTAACTGCGTAGAAAAAAACAGCGATCAGAATTTATTTCGCGGAATGGAAAAGGGAAGAATTCCTTGCAGTCTCAATGCACCTCTATCGGCGACTCAAAAATTTCCGCGCTCCACGCTTTCTGTAAACGGAATGAATAATCAGCGACGAAATCTCGAGATTGGAGTGCGCACAGAGCAACCGTGAGACCATTTAAAATTTTTTCGAATAGACCCGTTATGGTCTCGTTTTGAAGGTCGTCCAAAGAAATTCTACAGCTCGCGAAATTGCGAAGGACGTGTCTCGTATTTTCGAGAACTCCGCAGTTGCTTTTGCATCGTGAATCGAGAGAAAATTATATGTATATCGTCCCACTCCTTCGTCTGTGAATCATTTTCGAAGTCTTATTAAAAAACTTTTCTCGCGGCATTTATGGCTAGGAAAAAATAAAAACTCACCAGCAAAACGTCAGGCGAGGTTCGATAATGACGAAAAAAAATTGAAAACGATTTTGAGTAAAGACGACGTTTAATTTTTTTTACCTGTTATCCTTTGACGTGAACGAGAGATTTAAAAGAAAAATAAAACAAAGGAACGTTTTCGACGTTCGAGCGCACTAATATATTATACACGTCCCGTGATTTCGTCGTAGCGAATACTTATTCATCATTTGAGAGATACCAAAAATAAAAGCCTTCTTATTTTAGCGGAGAAAAATATTCCATTTGTACGTCTCCAGAGAGCGACGGACGAGAGTAAAGCGTGTGGCGTGGTGTGACCAAGTAAACCACACTGCGGATCGTTACTCGAGAGCTTTTAATGTCTGTCATTATTGTGACACTCGAGAAAACGTACGTTTCCACTTTTTTTGCTTCCTTTCCTCTCTCTCCTTTCTTTTTCTCTCCCTATCTTTTAACCTCCCCTCCCTCTCTTTCCCACACATTATCCTCCCACGTCTCTCCCTCACTCCATCTCTTTACCTTCTTCCTTTATCATTCCCTCTCGTCTCACTATCCTCTCCTTGACTCTACCTCCCTCTTTCCTAACTTATCTCACCCTCCTAAATCCCTCCCTCTGGTCTCCTCTATCTCTTTATTCCTCCCTATTTCTCCCTTTCCCTCCGTCACTCTTCCCCCCTCCCTCTAACCCTTTCCCTCCTCACTCCCTCCCTGGATCCTCTCCTCTCTCTACCTCCCTGAATCCTCCCCTATCCTCTTCGTCCCCTTTTTCCATCCTCCTTTCCCCTTCCTCCCTCTCGCTCCCTTTCTCTCCCTCCATCTTTCTCCCTCCTGCTCTGTCCCTCTCTCGCTCCCTCCCTTTCTATCCTTTCCTAACTCATTCCCTCTCTCTCTCTCCTCCCTTCTCACTATCCTCTCCTTGACTCTACCTCCTTCTATCCTAAATTATCTCTCCCACATTAATCCCTCCCTCTAGCCTCCTCTATATCTTTATTCCTCCCTCTTTCTCCCTCCTGCTCTGTCCCTATCTCGCTCCCTCCCTTTCTATCCTCTCCTAACTCTCCCTCCTATCCTACCCTATCACTTCTTCCTCACTCTCATCCTCTATCTGTCCTTCACACTTCACCCTTTCTTTCCATTATTCCTTTCTCTCTACATATCTGCACCTCTCTCTTCCTCTCTCTCTCTCTCTCTAGACGCCTTTATCTCTTAACTCGTCTATGCCTTCCCCTCTCCTTCCTTACTCTATGCACTTTTTTATCTCTATCTCCCTTCTCTATCTCCCTTCTCTCTTTCTTTCTTCCTTCCATCACTCCCCTTACTTTTACTCTTTCTCTCTCTCTTTTACCGTCCCTCCCTTCTCTCTTTCTTTCTTCCTTCCATCACTCCCCTTACTTTTACTCTTTCTCTCTCTCTCTTACCGTCCCTCCCTCCCTATCTGTCTGCTCCATCTTCCTTTTGATTCACTGCAGAAAAACAAGATCGTCAACGCCTTCACTTGATCCATTGCGACCGAAATTTCCGCATAAACGGATTTTTCCGGGTCGATTGAAAGCCGTGCCATTAAAACCGTACCATTGGTTATTCCCTGAAACTTCAATGTCGCCTACGAGCTATTATTAGAGAAAAGATCGTTACGCTTAATCTCCTTTCATTTCAATGGATTGATTCGGAAAATACCAACAAAACTCTCCTCGATAATACCCTTCCGAAGCAATTTTTTTTACGTTTATCAAAGGATATATATTTTTGAGAGTATTTCCGATCCTTAGGGTCCTGTCGATTCATCGTTTTTTTTTAAATGCACTACTTCATCTTCAATGGAATTTATGCTTTAGCATTTTATTCCTCATTTCAGTTTGGTTTGTAAGCAAACATTATCATATAAGGTTAAACTGAACAAGAAAAGACAATAATATAAGTATATATATAAATATAACTACGTACAATATTTCTCATACAAATAGTTTGTTTTACCCGATCCCGGTTAGATCATAGATGAAACGAACACGCTTTTACGTTTTATGGATGTGATTTTTACATTTTAAAATTGTATCCTAAGCAAAGCACGGAAAAACGAAACGCCATATTTCCGAAACGAGGATGTTTTTTTCTGGAATTGACCATTTTGAACCAGGGATCTTTCAGGACTGCATAATTCCGGATTAAAGGGATTCTAACATATATGCATGTATGTATACATTAATTAAAAAGCACGCCCACACTTGCAATGTATATAATTTTTAATTAAAGCAACCCTCACAATAACTGTTAAAAGGCAACATAAAATGTTAAGGTTTTTTTCGTGGCTTATAGATAAATCGTGTTGGCAAAACAAAATGTTCATACATATTAAAATTCTCGCGTTTCGAACCATAATGAACCATATTTTGCAACGTTTACCTCATATAGCTGTATAATACGATACGAATTTTGCGAGAGATGGGATTAAATGGAGTGTCCACATTATTTAATCCCATATCTCGCAAAATTTATATAATTCCCGTGACAATGCGCCAATTTGGTGGGTATGTGGGTCAGTACGCGCGTGGTGACAAAATGGAAGATTAAAATATTTCTTCGTTTTTATTTGCTGGTGAGAATGAGAACATTTTTTTGGCCATTTTTCCAGATTTAGAATGGCGGCTAATGTGCTCCAAGATATAAATACGCCTCATTCTCTCCACATACACACACACACGCGCACTCATTTGTCGGTGTATCCAAGTTAATGTCAGTTTTTATGAGCGACCTAATTATATCACTTGGTCTCTTCCTGGCCTTGTGAAGGCCCCTGCAGACGAGAGGGGACGTCGTGACCTTGGGGGAGTGAAATTTAGTGCGCAGCCTCTCCTTTTATAACGGGGTTCTCTCGCAAATATATCGGTCAACATCGAAATTGACGATGCGGTGAAAATATTGCGGAGAGTTTCCGAATCGATCCCATATAAACGATATAGAAGCCCTTTTTTTTATTAAATCCTCTTCTCTTTTTACTTCGAAGTTGTTTACCTCGCGCGTCCTATTATTTTCTCCCTTCAATTTTCTTGTTTTGAAACGTTTTATTTTACTCTCATTATCTTGTCTTCTCTTGCCCCTTCGTTCTCCTTTATTCTTTCTCTCACACTGCTTTCGCTTCCGTCACTTCTTCTTTTCTTTCCCTTTAACTTCGTTCGTATTTCGAAGTTTAATTATCCTTTTAACTCGTTTCCTTGACTTTCCTTTATTTTTATCATTATTTTTTAGCACGTTCTTTCATGTAATTAAAACAATGCCAGTAGTATCACATTATCCGTCTATCAGAGTTTTTTTTTAACCTTTCTGCTTTTATATAATTTCCATGAGTTTATTTTTTGAAAATGTCCTATTTTTCACGACATATGATTTTAGGGATAGTTTTGTAAATTATAAGTTGAGAAAATCAAAGGAGAATTGTAGAGCTCGCTTTATGACCTATTTTCACGACATATGATTTTAGGGATAGTTTTGTAAATTATAAGTTGAGAAAATCAAAGGAGAATTGTAGAGCTCGCTTTATGACCTATTTTCACGACATATGATTTTAGGGATAGTTTTGTAAATTATAAGTTGAGAAAATCAAAGGAGAATTGTAGAGCTCGCTTTATGACTGGAATCCTAATGCTGAACTATGTTTCTTCGATAACCATTAAAAGGTTGGAAGAAACATACATTTTGGCTACAAAGCAGTCGTCATACATAAGTTTTAAGACCAAGCATTTCAATTTAAAAAAAACAATGTTATTTTGTTTAAGACGAGCTCGATAATCCTCCATCGGCGATGACATATAGGCAGTGGTGAGCTGAACCCGGTTCGCACCGGTTCGCGCGAACCGGTTGTTAAAGTTTTGGCAGCTCAGCGAACCGGTTGTTAACTTTTTTGCTGGATGCTGAAGAGAGCTCTTGGGCTCTCAGCAGAGACCTCAGAAAACTTATGACGTCAATCACGTCATAGACGAATGATTCTACCCACATTCTTTGAATAGCTAAAATGGGTCGACAAATCAGTTTGCGCATGAATGTTCTCTATTGTCTCTTGTTTGTCTATTTTAGCTTGGCAACCATGTGCTCTACATAATTAGTTGCCTTTGATTTGTTAATCTGTGTGCTTGCAGTGTGTTGGTTCCTAAAATTTTATATTTTAATATTATTTAACCCTCATAATGAAACGTCAAAAAAGTATTAGTGAATGGTTTCCCAAAAAAGTGACCAAGTCAGTAGTCAATAGTTCTAATGTTGCAAATGATGAAACATCTGAAAATGTGTCTTCAGTTGCCAAGTCAGTAGTCAATAGTTCTAGTGCTGCAAATGACGAAACATCTGAAAATGTGTGATTTAAATGATTTTCGTGACTATGTAGAAAATAACATTCAATTGAAAGATCTTCCTGCTCCAGAAACAATAAGGAAAGCAAAGCAAATTATGACACAATTGCAATAAGTTCTGCAGAAGCAGAAAGAGGTTTTTCGTTGATGAATATTATTTGTAGTGATAAAAGAGCAAGTTTAACAACTAAACACATATCATGCTTTATGATCATCAATTTGTTGTGGAAACCATTAAGCTTCTGGAACCTGTTAACATATGTCAAATCATGGATGAGAAGTCATCGATTCTCTTTGGATACCAGAGTTCGTGTATCTAAAACGAAAGCTTACGGAGAAAACCAAGAAGCCACTTGAAAATTACTACCGTAATAATTAATAATAAGGTACGTAAAAATGTTTAAATTTTTTCAAAAAATTAAATTTAAAAGCATAGAAGTACTTATATTTATGTTTTGCCTAATAATTCATTATTGCTAAAGTTGGCTGAGCAATTTAATTTTAATCATGTAGATAATATGATTCATCGGTTTTAATTAAATAATTCTTCTTTTCTGATTTTAATAGAAACGTCTTTATTTTTCTAATTAACTATACTAATTAATTGTCATGCAGTTATTGATACCTAGCTAAATCATAAAATACAGACACTTGGAGAAGGTAAATAGCGAGAAAATAAATTTAGTTAAAATCGCAAAAGGGTGGGAAGGGTTGTCAATTTTTTGTTGCTGAATTCAGAATTTTTTATACAGAACCCGGTGGTTAAAATTTTAGCAGCTCAGCGAACCGGTTGTTAAAAATTTGGCAGCTCACCACTGCATATAGGTACACACATATATACATATACATACATACATACATATATATATATATATATACATATATATTTTTTTTCAGAACGTACTATTGATGAATCATCACCGATGATAGCTGCTTTGAAGCCAACGTTCGCATCTGGTTTTTGTCCAACCTTTTAATGGCTATTCGATTGGTAGCATCTATAATATATTGACGCTTCTGGCATAGCAGGATGTAGGAAGAGGAGGATACAAATTATGAGGCGCTTCCAGATGTAGTAGAAATTTGGTATGTAGGTAGGTCGAGTGGAAAAACCGACGCGAAAAATAATAAATTACAAAAAAAGTTTATTTTGTTGGCCGTTAAAAAGTCCCAACATTTTAACAAATAATTCATTGTTTAGGTATTTATGAATGTGTTACAATGTTGAAATTTTTTCTAACGGTAGAATTCGCTAAATAATCAGAACTGGATTATGCAAATTTCAATAATTTATTTGGCATTTAAAAATTCATAAAATTTAAACAAATAGACAAATTATTATGTACTTTCGATCGTGCTATGGAACTGAAAATTTTCAGAAAGTTAGAGGTTTGCGTTCCAGTGGCAATTAACATTAGAAATTACAATGAAGTTTATTATTGTGGCAGTTAAAAATTCATAAAGTTTAAACAATTAAATCAATATAAATGCATTTATAGATGTGCTACATCATTAAAATTTGGCAGGAATGTGTGACATTTTTAACACATATCAATATAAAGTCCTTAAAATTGCAATTTCTAGAGGCTTTTTCGCCCCATACGAGGGTAAAAATTATGACGCACTTCCAGATGACCTAGAGACTTCAAATTTGGCACGATTATAGGTTTCCAGTCACAACCAATGGTAAAAATCCGACATCGTTAAAATTCTAATTTTTAGGGATTGTTTTTACCCAATTATTGAAGGTATGCTGAAATGCTTGCAGAATGCAAGCACCGTCTACTATATAGTATCATATATCAATAGAAAAAACTATCGATTATCGATACTATAATAATCTAATGATCAAAGATCGAAAATAGAAGTGGACGTGATCCGAAGAGAACTTTATTGTTCAACTTCCGCAAGGAACGAGCAAAACAGTTTTTTTTAGAGAAAATTCCTTTGTATTTTTTGTCAATTAACTCGTGCCAAGATCCTCTACTAGTTCACGACAAAAGCGCTGCCATCAAGTTGGTCAAAATATATATCCAGGACCCATATCAAGGGACACCTGGTATCTATTTTCTTGTTTTCTATTTCCGTACCCAATTTGTGTCAATGTTCTGCAACGTTTGACTCCCGTCAGGGCAACTTGGCGACCCGAGTTGTGTTTACGGCGAAAAAGTTTTTAAACTGTCCCTTAAGTAAGGTTTTCGAAACAATTTCTCCGAAACCCTGTCCCTCGGACATTAATTACACCTCCATCTTCTTTACCTTTCCGTCAGACCCACTGTTGCGTCACATCTCTCTCTCTCTTTATTCCCCGATCGTCCTCTCTTTCTTTTACGATTTCTTCCTTCTTACTCTTTTCTCTTTCTCCCTTTGATCTCCTCAGATTCATTAACGTCCTTCCTTTCCACTCTTGTCAACTTTAATTTTCTCCTTCTCCTTCCCGCTCTTTCTCTTTTTCCACTAACATTCTGCCTCACTCTCATTTCGTCCACTCTTCATATCTCCTCTTTCTTCCGAAATTATCCCGGATTTTTTTTGTTTTGACATTTACAAAAATATCCCCTTGCATTTTTCAAATCCCGGAGCGTCTCCTTACGCCCCCCCCCCCCCCCATTACCTCATTACCTTAACAGCACAACGTTTCTTTTTATGAGGAGGGGGGGGACCGTTTTTCTCCTCTCAAATTCTCACACTCTTCAGTCTCAATCCCTCTCTCCTTTCACCTTCTCTTCTGTCTCCTACCTCCCTTCACCTTCCTTCCCCACTTCCCTCCCCTCTCGCTTCCCATCTCCCTTCACTCTCCATCTCCCTCCCTCCTCTCTCCCTTCCCATCACCGTCCCCTTCCTAGTTTTTTTTTACCACAAGTACTTTGTCTTTCTTTGAGGTTTCCTGAATATGTATTTTGATATTTACTTGTTTGTTTCCCTTTGTGTTTACTTGCCGTTTCTTTATTTTGTGATTGTATATGTATGTATTTTTTAAATTCCTTTGTGACTGTTAACGTGGGGTTAAATGGAAGAGGGGACCTTATGGTCTCAATAATAAAGACATTTATCTATCTATCCCCTTTTCTTCCCCTTTCTCTCCTCGCCAAACTATCCTTCTCTGTCCTTCTTTACCCCTCCTTCACACCCTATCCGCCAATCTCCCGTTTAATTTTCTCTTCCCGTTTTCCTTTCCTTCTCGCATCTCCCTTCCTCCGCATCTCCCTCTGCTCTCCTTCCCCTTTCTCCCCTCAACAAACTATCTTTTCTTTCCTCCTTCTCACCTCCTTCACGCTGTATTTGTCCGTCTCTCATTTATTTTTATTTTCCCCTTTTCCTTTTCCTTTTCCTCTCACATCTCCCTTTCTTCCCGCCGCTGAAAACCTATCTCTATTTCCCTCTTCGTTTTTTTTAATGTCGCGCCGTACACAATGGCGATGCTTCACGCTCTCCCGCCCATTCATTATTCAGCTCGCTTCACTTCGCCCCTCTTCCCAAGCTTCCAACATACCCCGTGCTTTTTCAGGTACATACTACCCTCCCTCTTCTCCCTGCACGTTTCCCTCGCCCGGAGGCAAAGGAAAAAATAAAAAGAGTGCGGGTGGTAGGAAGTTGAGAGAGGTGAATGCATGGTGTACGGTATACACACACACACCCTAGCCCTCACGATCACACTCATGCACGTACGTACGCATATTAACACATACAGAATGTGCTGGAAGTCTATGGCAATTTTTAAAAAAATATTAAAACTACTTAATTAATCAATTCATTTCCGTAACTCTGGCATTACGAAATATGAAGAAAAATAATGAAATTATTAACATACAAATAAATGCTATATTGAATAAACGTTAACTATAATATGCACGCATACGTAGAATTGCCAGGGACTTCCTGGACACCATATACATATAAATGCGCACGTTGGTGGGTATATAAATGTATATACACCTGCCTAAGTACCAAATCGTTCATAGGAGTTAATAATTATTAGTGTAATGAAAAAAAGGACTGTTTTATCGGTTTTTTCATCTGTATGACTTTATAGCAGACATCTTCGGAATACATTTAATTTTTTATATATTTACATTTCCTTAGCTCCTTAACAGCAGCTTCTTGGCCTTTGACAATGAGTTTTTAGACCGTAACAAAGACAACCACACAGATGTGCGCCTACAGTTGAATTCCGCCCTGCGATCCTAGATTTGGATAGCAATCACGCTAACATATAACGGCCATATTAAAAGGTTTCCCTCCAGATATTTTGATCACCGTAAAAGTTGTTGAAAAGGAACAAGCTCATCCGAATTTCAGCACCATCACTTCCTCCCTTGTTTTTATTTTATATTTGTATTTTTTTAATTCGAACATCCAAGTCTATGTACGACGTAATATTTGACACATAAAGAAGTTACGTATGTATCTAAACACGAGAGTATGCGCTCGAATGGTTATGAAAATACTTGTCTTTTTTACATTACCGTAACTGCGTCACTTGCCACACCCCATTGAGGCTCTGTACGCAACCTACGTCTCGGGCTTCGGGTCTCTTGGTAGTAAATATATCGACCTTTGTTTACGTACCCGCTAACCTTTTCCTCCCCTTCCTTCCTCCCTCGCATCCCCCTTCCTCCCCCTCTCCTCCTCCTACCCTGCGAATACACACGCACTTACCATATAAGGTCTCATTCCTCCCTTTTTCAATGAATGACAAAGACCTTGAAACACCTCGGTTGGTCGTGCGTTATTTTTATTTACTTATTTTTTTTCGAGTTTCAGGTTTTCCTATCTTTTTTTTACTCTTTTTCAGTTTTTTCCCCCCTCGCTCCTTCAATTAACTGAAAACAAAAACAAACGAATGGGACTAAAAAAAACCCCAGAGCGTGTATTTTTCCCGCCGCTATTGACAAAAAAAGCGCTTCGATTGAAATCTATTTTTATCTCGAATTCCGATAAAAATACCGCGCACTACGACGTATGCTGGAATGATTTTCGTTGATCTGTATATATGGTGGACTAGTCGGTGTTATAGATCGAGATTGGAGCACTATTTGGATTCTTACATTACGGTGAGATTATGAATTATCGTTTGTTTTATCGAAATCATACCCTTAGTTTTTATTTACAGATCACAACGAATTTAAGGGGAGCCTACGAAGATAAATAACGCCCTCCTTTTATTGTAATTGAAAACTTATTGCTTAAATTCTGGGTTCGTTTTGAGATTTTCTCAACAGAATGTTGAATCGTTGTGTACGGCATATAATATTTTACATAAGGATATCCAATCTTAATTATATCAAAAAACAGAAGCTAATGAAAGATTCCATAATTCACGCGTCCTTATTTATGCGTAAAAATTCTCGAATATTACATAACTGAGTTCCTGAATCTAAAATCTGATATAGTTTCCTTTTCTAAGAGTTTGTAAGAGTTCCAAACAAACCTACTGAATATAGAGAAAATATACAAAACTTTATCGATTAAAACATCCATTCATTAGGGCATTAAAATTTATAGTGAGCCATAAATGGCGATTTGTAGGCAAAATATTAGCAATTCCAAATACTGTTAATGCTTTTGCGCCATATTGGATACAAATTTATTCAAGGAGGGATTAAACAACGAACATTTCAATTTTAAATTCCGAAATTAAATTTGAAAGTGCGTGAAAAATACGATTGAAAGAAGGTATACTACGCGAGTTATAAATAAAATATAGAGAATAATCATTCTGATTTATGAATTAAAAGCCAATATGTATATGAGAAAATAAATACCACTAGCACGTATTTGTTGAAAAACATTACAACTGAATTTTGTAGCGTCTACATAGTAAACTATAGTATTTATTTATTTCAACATCACGAATTAAAATCGTTAAATAGAGCATAAAAGGTCGCCAACATCAATATTCAGGAATAGATTAACAATGCCTGATTGATTGATCCTCCAATTACGCGCCATGCATCAGCCGATGATTTATTTATCCGCATCAATTCATTCAATCAATGACTTAAATATGACGGTTTTAATCTGTCAAATCGATATAAACTCCATTCGATTAAAAATGGAATTTTCATTTTATATCGAATCAGATATCTCCGGAATTATTTCAAAGCTAAGTTTCCTTTTGGTGTAAGCGGAACGCATCGGAGGGAATTACTGGCCTCTAAAAGCAGACAATCCGTTCGATGATAGCGCAGTATCGGCAAGCCCTTTTCTTTAGGAACGACTTATAAATAGCCCCCGGATAAATCTTTTTTTCCCCAAAGCCTCGAAACTCCAAACAGAAGCGCACACGAAGAGCGGACGCGTACTTTAGTTCCTCCTTTTGCGCGCCAGAGGGAAACACCATCCCTTCATCCGTATCCCCGGAGCCTTTTCCTCGACAAAAAGATCCAATCCCCTCTATCTCTCTCTCTCTTTCCCTTACCTTTCTCTCTCTCCATTCCTCTCTCCATCCTTCTGTATTTTTCTTTTCCTTTTTATCTCCCCTTATCTTTGCCTCTCTCTCTCTCTCTTTCAGTTTTCTCTCCCTCTCCAAATCTCCTTGCGTCTCCCTCCCTCCTTCCTTTCTTCCTCTACTCCCTTCTGACCTTTTCCCTCCCCTTATCTTATTATTTCGTCTTTCCATCTCTGTACTTATTCCACTTTTTCCTCTCCCTTTTTGTCTCTCCCTCTCTCCCCTGGAAGAAGAGACTGCCTAGTCTCACATAAATCTCGCCCATATAAGGACATGTCTGTCTGTCTATCTGTCTGTCCGTCTGTCTATCTATCTCTCTCTCTCTCATCCCCCCTCTCTCCCTTCCTCTATCTCCCTCTCCTCTCTCTCTCATCCCCCCTCTCTCCCTTGCTCTCTCTCTCTTTCTCCTTCCTCTATCTCCATCTCCTCTCCCTTTTACTTCCTGCTTATCCCATCCTCTCCTTTTTCTCTCCCTCTCTCATTCCCCCTCTTTTATTCTCCCTCTCCCTTTCTATTCCCCTCTCCCTTACACACTCTCCCTCCTCTTCTCATGTCCTCTCTCCCTATTCATCTCTCTCTCACTCCCACTTCCTCCCTCTTTCTTACACCCTCTCTCTCTCTCTGTTACTCTCCTTCCATACCAATTAACCATTCCCCCCTTTGCTCTCTTTCTCTCCTAGCTATTCAAACCCCCCGATAATCCCATCCCTTCCTCGAACATTGCGGAATAGGAAGTATCGGGATAGAGTTACACAATGGGACTCACGCAGTCCGAGTCGATAGTGCATTGCGGGTTGGGTTGGAACGGGAGGATGAGGTAGGATGAATGGGAAAGGGGGGGGGGGAGTAGCCATCGTGACCTTTCCAACAATAAAAGAGTCCGCTACTCGCAGCCATGGCTACCCTCGTCGAGGTTTTTTGATCGTCGTGACATTAACCGTGAAAGAGAAACCGATTTTTCCCGATTGTTTCCTTTTTATTCCGGGAAATAATACTTCCCCCCTTTTTATGACCACTCTGCGTTGCCTCCGAACGACGCGATTCCGTGATGATTTTTTTTTGTTTGGTCGGATTGGCAGGATTCTTCGCCTTTCTTTCTTTCTCTCTCTTTCTCTTCTCTTTTCCCTCTCCTCTCTTTTCTCTCTCCCTTTCTCCCGTATATATCCGCTGCCCTTGCAGGCCGCCGAGTGAGTTTTTCCACGTACATATTTACCGCTGAGCGTCTGAGCGGCTGATGACGGCGTATTAAAGCACGCAACATGCCTGCGCGTCCTTTTTTGGATTCTGGCGGATATTTCGTTTGCCGGTTTTATATTTTTATCGCATAATACGGTTTTGGTTGGGTTTTTTTTTTCTCGGAAGGAAGGCAAGAATAAGTATACGCGGATTCCGAAAATACTCGACTGGTATGACGGGTGTTTTAATTTAGTGTCGGTGATTGGTTTATGCTCGTATAAGTTTTCGATGAGTTCATCTGCGAGATTGAGATGTAGAAGTGGGATGTTTGGCAACGTGGGTGGAATATAAACCTTTTGATAAACCAACTTTGAATGTGTTTTAAAATTCTAAAACCAGAAAATTTTATGTCGGGAAACTATGATTCACTTTCGATTCAAAATTATTTACTGTATTAAATATACGAGTTTTCTCACTTTTTTTGTGAAGTTTCTTAGAGAAAGAAAAAATTAGTGCAACGAGAAAAATATTCTGATGACTCACATTACTTTCTTGGCACGCGACACAAAAATAATTAGCCATTCCTGATGAAAACTCTTATTCAAATGAGCTTCTGAAGAAGAAATTATTGACAATATTTATGTAGTGAATAGAATTATTTGGAAGCGAGGCATTTACACTGAGAACAGAAGATATGAGAAAAATATAAGTATGTACACTGTAAGCCCGATATAACAAGTACGGATATACCCAGAACTTCATTATAACGAGCGAAAACACCGCCACTGTCAATTCTTTATTGTTACATATATAGAATTTAATTTTCGGATATTACGAGTATGTACTTGTTAGAACAAGTATTTTTTTATGAATTTTATAAATTCTTGCCATACCGAGGTTTTACTGTATTTGAAATTTGCATGTGACGTAGTTGTTGGTTTAAATAGAAAACAAATTAAGATATAATGAAAATAGAGCTCACCGAATGACTAGAATCGCTTGGACGATCAAGATGACTCCATTAACTCCAGATCAGTTGGCAAAATCTGATGCCCGTTTCATTTCAATGAAGCCATTATCATTGGTAAATCATGCATCCTAAAAAATAAGGTTTCGTGGATGAAATTATTATTTAACACTACCTATATAATAATATAACGCTATCCCAACTGATGTTGATAAAGATAAGAATAAAACTGTTTAAGTTCAACATTTAATTTAAATTGGCTATTTTATAACGCTTTTAAAAATATAAACAATAAAAATGCAAATCTTATAAATATTACCATAAAATTAATGTATAATTTTAAGGAAAAGTTTAATTATAACCCCTCAATAACGGGGCAGTAGTTTCTGGTTAGGATAGTTAGGATTAGCAGTACGATATAAAATATGCCATACACTATATATTATGCAGTTTACAATGTATCTTTGGTGCATTGTCGCCCACCTTTATATTGAATTGTTTATTTATATTGTTATATTTCGATGCAGATCTAATGTATATTGTTAAAATAGAAGAATATATGATACGAGAGTAATCCTAACTGCCATCATTAAAAAAATAAGGAAAACCAGAATATTTATACAATAAATGAACCACATCACAAACTCCTTCCATGGAGCAATTTATGGAGGATGTGCATTATGCCCTCCCCCCTTCAAAATGGCGGCAATAGATAACATCATGACAACCATAAATACGACATTGTAGTGGTTGTTATTTAGCTAAGTATAATTATTTTTTAATTCATAACATAACATAACATAACATTTAAAGGATATATTGGCGAGCCTTCGGCTCACTTTGTTTTAATGGGTAGTCGTCTCCGGGCGCTACCGCGCCCTACGCCTCGCTGGAACGAAACTAACCCTCCCCGTTGTCCGAAGATCGGGTTGCTAAATGTAACGACAGGCCAATAAGTCATAAGTAATAAAATCTTCGAAATAGGGAATTTTGAATTAGCAAAGAATATATTCACACGAAGAGAGACTTCACTTCGATAATCCTCCTTGGAACAACGATATAAGTTTGTCTTTATAGCTTGATGGCTGCAATTCCATCGCATTTTTGACATATCCGAATGTTTTCAATGATATTGTGATTAGTCAAGAATTGTAAACACTTTTCTTCATTGCCAAACGTAAACATAAATTCCTCAAGAGTTGGAATCAAGTTGGAACGGTAAATTATCATCGATTGTTAAACTAACGAATGAAATAAAAAGTAAACAACAACGTAGTAACTGGAGAAAGGAAAACACGAAATAATAAACAAAAACATAGTAACCTTGAGGTGCCTTGGGGGAGGGGGGGATAACAGGGATATAATACACTTTGGCCCAAGTTATAACAAGTTATATGTATTATGAGACGAGATGAGCTTAAACACAGTAATAAAACAGAAAAATAGTAAAAGGATTGTTCATATTTTCAGCCGTTGAAGGAGGTCAGATTGGAAATAGGTGTGAAGAGAAATGAATTATTGGATACCTTCAGAGAAAGAAAAGGAAATTGTTTAGGATTGGGGAGATCAAAAGGAACACATTGAGAGAGGGGGAAAAAACTCAATTTTTCGAATTCTACGTTGATAGCGATATTTTCATTATCATCTGAACCGCGATGGGCGAGGATGTTAGAGATAAGATTACAACCTCTGCTTTGCACCCAGGACCGGCCAAAGAGGGGTCGAGGCGGATGCGAGGCATATGGGGCCCCGAACAATGGGGGCCCCAGGAGTTCTCCATTATTCACGTATCGAGTTTTAAATGTTCAAAAACTTTCATTTAAATCGCTTGCAAACTGATTTATAATAAATAAATACTCCGTAAAAGTTTTATGTTAAACTGGGGTTCCATCAGTGCTTGGCCGACTCTGCTTACACCGCCAGCCATTTTGTTTAGAATATACTTTATCGCGTCTAATTTTATCCGCAGATCTTAAGCAACCAAAACCTCTTCATCCATTTTATCTGAAGACCCTAAGCGGACACAGGAAGGAGACCGGTCGCACTCGTAAAACGTTCTTGAAACCAATACGACCATGTAAATTATCGTAAAAAAAAAACTTTCCGCGTAATTTTTTTTATTTACAAAAGGATATTTTATACAGGAGACATTAATCATACGAGTGTCCCACTTTTTCCCGAATTATAACCATTTATCGTCATGGATTTTTTGTGTTTACCATCGCTTGCCGATATATTTCCTTGAGGCGGTGCCCGGAGCGATTCATGAAGCCCGGCCAATTGCTTTCTCTCGGTAGGATGAAAGTACGTCGATTTGAAAGGCTCAATGCGTCATGCCAGGTACCGCCATAACTCTCTAGCACTATATTTGGCTCCATTCCGATCCCATGATGCGCTCAAAGTGTTCTCAGAACAATATTCACACTAATAAATCCTAAGAATGCAAGTCCAACGAAGAAATTGAATTTTGATAGGAAAGTTAAAGAGGTCTTTTAACCGACATAGTGGCTTTATTAAATTGTTATTTTGTTGCGCTCTTTTAATAATAAATCAGAAGTGATGATGAAATTTTAATTTTTTTATTAAATACTAGCCGAAAATAACAGTCAGGGACACCAATTTAATGACAGAAATATTTTATTTGATTTATCACAAATAATATTCAAAGGAAAATTATGTCTTCTATGGAAACAATTTTTTAAAAAACTAGTTTATTGATAGGATTAAATGAAAGGGCCAGGCTTGGAGATGCACCTTATTCACTCTATTCTCCTTATACTCATCAATTCTATTTGTTTAATTTTTATCCCATAAATTCTTACATATTTATTTCATTTTTATTTGAAATCTGCAAACATTCACAAATAATAGCAAAATAAATCTTTCGCGTAATTATTTTCAGAATACATCTGTACTACACCAACGATCACAAGCATATTCGAAGTGGCTTTTTATGCGCGTTTCGCTTACAGCGTGTGCGCCTAGCCTATTATCGTCGGTCTGTCCGTCCGTCCGCATGTTCGTTCTCGGCTTCTACCGAACGGATTTTCATGAAATTTGATATTGAGGACTTACAATCAAAGATAATAAGAAAATCGCAAAAATGAATCACGTACGCCAATCAGGGGTACCACTTTACTGGTGATAAAAAATCAACTTTCCGTCATATCTCGTAAAGTATTGCTCATATCAAAATATTTATCAAATAAAACCTGTAGGACTAATAAATTGGAGTATTTATTTTCCTGTACATTTTTATCGTACGAGTAGCCGTTACCTAGAAAATCAAATGAGAATGCCCTAATTCGAGTTGAACTTAGAAAATTTATTGCATGGTTACTTCTTCATTGTTGCTGTCATAAACAATCTCACAAACAAACGTTTAATTTCCTTACGTGTGCATGCAATATTTTTATATAGGAAGAAAATGAATTATTTTTGAAGAATATAAAACTTTAAAACGCTATTTCCCTCACTTACAGATATATAATTTCTTTCTAATACTCCACTGCACGAAACGCGCCCATTTGTGATACGTTGTACACTTTCCTAACTTGCTTCTATCTCATAAGCCCATTTTTTTCCCGCAGTATCACGCGCAGTGTATTTTGCGTAATCTTTATTAACTTTACTCTCTGCGCTAGTTTCTCTCTGAGTTATACTTATGACAACCTGGGTACTTTTTCAAAGTAAATTATTTGCGTCTATTCGAATAAATCACGCATCGCTCGCACTAGTTGTCATTTTAAGAACTTTGGTTATTTCCCGAGTCTCTAGAAAAACTCTTAAACCTTTTTTACATAGAATTGGCCCAAAATGGCGTCTAATAAATAAGTACCAGTAAGCTCGCCAATCGTTTCAGTTGCGATAAAATCTACTAAAACCATGTTTTCCAACACATCTTCCAGCGGTCACAATATTGACACAAATGTTTCCACTTGGAGGCTTGGCCCATATGAACGAAAGAATGTTGGGAAAATACGCGCTAGTCACGTATAATAACAAAATCGCTTTTCGGGGAATTTTTAGGTGGATTCTGCAAGTTTTTTTTAAAACAACCACCGCTGTAAAAATTGTGTTGTGAGATGTTTTCAAAAATGCATTTTTTTCTTCAGTCATTACTTTTTAATTCAAAGAAAAAATATTATTTTACGTTTCCCGTAAACGCCAGGGGCGATTGTTGATACGATCCAAGCGCGATATTTTATCCTCATATTTAATTTAATCTTTAAATATTAAATCTCATCAAATGCGTGCAGATTTACATAAATGGAAATTCTTTCTCGAAGCAATAGGCAATCTCCAACTGCCTCAATGATAAGTCGGCATTTTTGGTGGAGCAATATTGAAAGGATGAATTGCATAAGAAAAATATTAAAACGTGGATAAGCACAATTCATATAACTATCACAAGTTCTTATGGCCAAACTGATGCATCATAATTCTCCAAAGATCCATAAAATTGTCGCGAAAACCAAATTTGCATTCTGGCCACAAGGCCGTCATCATAACTGGTAATTAACCGATAACAGGTAAGCGTTTATTTTATGGCACGGACGAAACTAGGCACACCCCAAAATTCCTATCCCATCAGGCGTACAGAAAACGACCATTCCGATGGTCGAATGTTTTACTTCCACGAAAAACCCGCCCAATAAAAACCACGGGGGATGAATTTCCCGTCGCGGTTACTCTCCCTGTGGTGACGTCATCACAGAACCTCTTAAGCGACCTTTCGAACCTTCTTGAACTCGTTTCCCCTTCGGGGAATTAATAAGCGTCCGGTGTAGGCGAACCAGCAGTTTTTACGTTCTCCTTTCGAGAAATAAAAAATTGCCTACGCTTGCAGCGGGGACCGAACGCGTCGGGTAGTAAAAATCCGTGACGTAAGGAAAATTGTGTACGGAGATCCGGGTGTTTGGAGCCGGGGTGACGTCATGAAAAAAAGGTCAGCGATCTCTCACTTCGCGAGAAATTTAACGCGAAAGGAATTGTTTATTGTTTTTGCTCTTTCGCCAGCATGTCTTGAATTTTTTATTTTGAGGCGGTGCAAACGTCAACTTCGAAGAACTGGGAAGCGTTACCGTGGAAATTTAGCGCTAATAACAGTCGTCGCATCCGCCTCTAAGAGATTGAAGATGGTTAAGGAAGAACGGCAAATGGTCGCCTGGAATTAACTGTTTACTATTGTGTCTCGGGGGAGATTATTTTCGCCTCCGAAAAACGTAAAGAGGAAGTTCGCCGAACTAAAAAATTTCCGATAATTTGGAGCAGTGACGTGCATCTATCTCCCAGAAATGGAAATACCGTTTTGGGCCAGTAAAAATTTTTCTTTTGACGCGAATCAAAACTTCTAATTTACTGGGACGTATTTCAGGAAGAACTATACTATGTAAAAGGGGCGTGAAACCTTTTTACGTGGTGGGCCACATTCATACATGTGAGCGCGTTGGCGGGTCGGATTATAAGTCACAAGTACCTTGATGAGAGTTTACATAGGAACTTACTCAAGAGATTTAAATATGAAAATAGTTTTATCCATTTTGACCGCGAAAACTTCTCCAGGATATGTGCTATGACAGTAGTAGTCCTTAAAATGTACAAAATTGTCTGTAATAAATATCGCAGACCATGTATTCACCAAAGCTTCGCGGGCCGCATAAAATGCTCCACCTGGACGTAGGTTGCACGCCCCTGCTATAAAAAGTTATTTGCATTTTCGATTAAAGTTTCGATATACTAAATTAGTAAATGCGTAGAAAATTTTAGAGTATAATACTTGGAACATAAATATTTTTAAACTCATTATCAAAAATCTACGTTTTTTAAAGTATCTTTGATAAACAGGCCCAATTAGTTTAAAAAATAAACTTCAACATGAAAAACTAAATTATGTACTCATATTCCAAAACTTAATTTTCGCGTGAGCTGTGACCTTATATCTTTAAATAAAATCAAAAACAAATACACGAAATATAGTATATATTATCCGGTGTCACTGTTAGATCAACGACGAATTTTTTTTTGTGCTGGTAAACTCTTTCTAGAGTCAACGTCCGGAAGATCCCCTAATATTGCGATGAATCGTCCCATTTTTTATCATCGTGATTAACGTTAATTCTTTGCTTAGTGTTGCCACGCTATTATCGCGCCCTCCGCATAAGGTCACTTTCTAAAACGTTCCTAATTTTCCCGTGATAGTCTTGCTAATTTACAACGGTTGGAATTACAGGACATCGTAATAGAGTTCACCAAGGGTGAATGACAGAGTTTTCTTTTGAGGGCAATTATAATGCTGTATGAAGTCTTCTTAGAATCTAAGCGCGACTAGGAGGTAATTATTGGGTACGATACTGAACGCTTTGCTTCGAAGTCATTTTCCTCTATCTTCTAGTAATCCATCAAAATGTTTATAATAATTTACTTATTTTTCCTTGTTTTTTACATATGGCTCTCTTTTCTTTGTTGACGTCATTCTAATGTCACACTCCTACGAAAATCTGCACCTTGTGTTTAATTCGCAATGACTAACTTTATTATCTCCTATAGCGATTCAGGGAATTTTTTTAAGCGTAACTCAACTTTGCCACGAACGCACCACATTATCGAGAATATTTCTCAAATAAGGATTTAAGAAAATCTCGGCGAAATTTATGATAAAAGTTTCCTTTAATGTATTCCTCATGCATATGAGCAGTATTATGCAACTCGAATTGTTTCTCACCTTTTGACATTTCAAGTGAGTTTGAACTCACGGTTTTTTTTTTATTAGGCGACTTCTGCTCCGTCATCGAATTACATAATCTTAATCTAGCGTAACAATCTCGACATCCGTATATGTATTATGTAGGCTGGCCACGTCACGCCTCCTGGTTCTCCAAGGTTGTGACTGATTTGGCGAAAAACGAAAGAACTGTACTTTTATAAGTATGCGTCATTTTCATTATGCCGATGTTCGTCATAAACAAAAACAAAAATGCAACGCAAAAGGTGAAGATATTTTGTAATTCAGTATACGTCACAGGAGTTCGAATATTGAAAATTCGTAGGATTGCATCTTCTGGCTTGCACCCAATAGATGATACAGATAATTCCTATAACCTTATAAGCATACATCATGTGCATATTGAAGCCTCCAGCAGGGTACCTTCGATAGTAATTTGTGGATCGTTGAACCTGAAACGGCTTCGCTTGTTATCATCATTATCTACAATCGAGCGTAATCTACTTTTCCAATTATAAAATTGGAAATTATAAAGAACTAGCAGAATTTCAACGGATTTAGTGAAGCTACTACAGCACAACATACAAACTCTTTAAAATACCTATATAGTGGATACTTTTTAAATTAAAATTAGTTTTTCTTAACAATTAATCATATTTGCTTGTAGCAATCCGTTTCCGAGCCTATTTCATTCAAATATAATGATAATTTTATTTCCTATCACATTACTTTCGCCAAATCCAGCTTCATTTCTTGTGTAATTATGCCTATGAAATGTTTACATTTATTTCTTGTAAGCAAGAAACCCGTGAAAAAGCAACGTATAGTTGTCCATGATTGAACACTGACTGGTAAATGTACAACAGATACGTGAGCTTATTTACGTTAATAAACATTATAATGTAGAATATAATGATTTTACTTAAACAAATGTACGATTCCAGTATTCAAAAGACGAAAGAAGGTTCAATTACTTTCATCAATCGTTATAAACGCTTCCTGAATAATAATCCGTATCTATTTACGTTGCTATCCATAAACATCGATCGTTTCGTTGCTTAAACAAAAGTCGAAGCGAATAACGCTAAACTTTCGTCTATTTGTAAGCTTCATTGAAGCTAATTGAATTGGAGGTAACAATGACGGCCGCCTTGGCAACGTCCGGAAAGAGTAAGAAAAATCCACAAAATTTCGAAACAAATAACGTATTTCTGAAAACTTCGACCGTGTAACATGTAAACTTCGCAGGAATAAGATAGTATAGAGTTTTATTCGTCGAATAAAGCAAAAACGAAAAAAATCGGCCCATATTTACGTTTATGCTTGAAAGAAGAATACCTTGCAAGTGAAGAAATGGATTCATACGTGTTATCTTATGGGAAAATGTTAATCCCTATATTTGCAGCACTGATTAATTCCTGTTGACCAAACCTTGACCATTCACTAAGTTAGGATGTAAGGAAGAATCGCACCAAATTTGGTTATTCTAGCTTTTGTCGTTTAGGAGGAGTTCCATGAACAAACACACAAACCAACAAACACACCCTTCAAAATATATTATAGGAGATGAATCAAGATTTTTATCGGTCATTACCATTTCCACAAATACCTCGCAAATTTTTTATCAAAATGTTTCGGAGGTCTTCGAAAACAAAAGGTATTTTATTATTTTCTGACTTCGGAATAAGCTACTGGAAAATTTCGAAGCTATGAATATTTCCGGAATAGGAGTTGCTTATACCAGACGTAAAAACGAAAAATAATAAAAGAGAAGATTATATACCTTCGTTTAAAATGAGAAAAACGAAGTGTCGATAAAGAATCATGATCTTTTAACACTTGGCTAATAGGAATTTCTTTTGCCGGAAAGATATTTTCCCCTCGAATCGGTAACTTTTATTCTTGTTCTTTCCTGAAACAGAATCCATCTACTTTTTAATTCTTTTTTGAATAATTTATTTTGGATAATTCGAATTTCCTTGGCCCCTCTGGCCACTCGGAGTAATCGAGATTGCACTTCTGCCAACTTTCCAAATCGATCGAGGTCATTCTCCTTTTCCTCTTCCTTCGCGATCTTTTCCCCCTTAAGATTCTTATCCCGGAGGTCTTCCTTGAAGCGGTCTGAGACTTCGCTGCGAAAGTATCAATCCAAACTATACCACAAATACAATCAAACTAACCGCGTAAATTTTCACTTACATTTTGATTTCGTTTTTTAACACGTCGTTCCACGAAGTGGCACCTTCTTTGGTCAACTAAATGCAACTTTTATCATGGTAAAATCTTACTCGTGGGCGTAACGTCCGTCCATTTCATGTACTTATTTCCTAGTTCGAATTTTAGCTGTGTACAATTGAAGAGTATTGCTCAGGATAGAAATAGATGGAGAGCACAGTTTTATTTGAAATAAAGGACCTGTCCTATGACAGAGAACTATAATAATATTCTTAAAATGTCACAGCCTAACTTTCGTGCTGTTTTTTCTTGATGGAACCCCTTTGATTTTTTTCATTCGCTGAGTTTTTCTCCTCGCTTATTTCTGATTTCAGCAACAGTATTACCACTCCTTCCCATTTTATTTTAGATTAAGCGGAGCTGATCATCGGTGCTGATTTCCACATCGCTATATTCTACGGCCAGTTCCAAATCGTTTTAATCGCCAAAGGAGTTATTTGATTCGCTGCTAAATTTTCGGCATTTAACAATTTTTTAGATAAGTCTGGGAAAATTTCCATACGATCAATGATATTTGGAGAAATGTTGTTTTTAAAACAAACCCGATCTTTGAAATTATGCACGCACGCATGCGCACACACACACACATATGTGATATAATGAATGACGATTGTTTTTTAATCTCATTATTCCAAATTAATGGAAAGAACCGAATATAAAACGATGTATCGATACGTACATTTTCAATTATATTTCCGTTGATCCATCGGAGCATGTCATCTATATCTAGTGATGCTCCGAATTTTTGTAAATTTTAACACAAATTCCAGAGTAAGCACTTAAAAGCATCAAAACATATTTTTAACGGAGCACTTGAAATTTATTTCCAAGCAAAATACGAGCTCTATATTTCTCTAACGTTACGATTTAATCTCTTTAACTTAGCATCCCGTCGATTTCGTTTCGAACACCAAAATTTCTCAATTTCGGTTCATCCAGGAAGAAAAGTCGACAAAACCTCCATAACCAACACTACTTAGCCATCCATTATCCCAACGAAGTTCCGCGGGATGGTTCAGGAAAGTACGGAATAGGGGGGCGCAATTCACGGATAATTTGCTTAGGTAAAAGCAACGGTTTTATCCGGTAAATAAGCCGGAAAATTGTTTTTTTTCTCTCTCTCTCGGATTAGCGAATCCGCTCTGCCCGAGACAGACACGGTTTCCTAGGATGGGATAAAAGTACCTCCAACCAGGAAAAGTGTCCATGCATGACTTGCCGTGTTGCGAAAGAATAGATTGAAAGTGCAGAGCGTCTCGCCTCTCAAAGGAAAGAGAGAGAGAGAGAGAAAGAGAAGGGGTCAACAACCCGTCGTACTAGGTCACTGAGATTTCGGTGGAAAAGGTTGGTTGGTCACCTGCTTTCAACTCTCTTTATTATTACGGCGTCGAACTTTTACATCAATCGTTTTCGTTCATCTATGAGATCGAAAATAGGTGTAAGTTTATTTCTACGATTTTATAAGACTAATTTTCTACGAACTAAAATGAATTCGTCGCCGGAACTTTGACCCACGTTGAGACTTGGGGAACAATCGCAAAACATTTCTAGTTTTAGAAAGTCAGTATGAAATAAATTAATTTTCGCAAAAATATTACTTGTTTAATCCACTCCTTATAACTCTTCTAAGATCTAAACCAGGTTTGTTCAACCTTTTCGCGTAAGAGGCCATATATTTAGAAATTTTCCTAACCCTGGAGGACAGTGAACAAATTTGAGAAAGATAAGTCGGAGTTGTTCGGTTATTGTGTAGTATGGCGCAGTTTAAAAGCTTAACGATCATCGTTTTATTACCCTGAACCAGTGTTTCCCAACCCTGGGGTGCCGTGAAGTGTTCTGAAGGGTGCCGCAAAAAATATTATTTTCCCATTTTTAGCCTCATTTTGCATCGCCGGCTTTCAAAAATGCAAACCAGACTTAAGTCGACCTTCATTTCGTCACAAAGGACTTCGAAACGAAAGGAGATATGGAGAATGGAGTTAGGGGTTCAACATCAGCACGATTATTACTGATGGTGGATAGGGAGGGGTGCCGCCAAATTCTGAAAAGTCACTTAATGGTACCGCGACTCTAAAAGGGTTGGGAAACACTGCCCTAAACACCGATTTTTTTTACAAAACGCTTATGTATTCACTTTGTCTGTCTGTCCATCCGTCCGACTGTGCAGACGATATCTCTGAAACGGTTCAACCCGGAGAAACCAAATTGTCTGGATAAGTTACAACATATGAGAGCTACGTGTGGCCAGAATTTGGTGGACCGGGATCAGCTGCTGGGAGCTTATTTTGCCCCATTATTGCCCCATAAGAAAAACACGTAAATCGGTGATGAGGTTTATATATTTGCTTTTTTAAATTATTTTCCGTCAAGATTCGAACTCAGGGCTTGAACCTTCGAAAAGTTTAGAAATTGCAGTTTCTTATTTTTGAAGACGGAGTTCAAATCCTTGTAGATTTAGCGTACATTCTATAGGTTTTTATCGGAAAAAAGTGGGAGTTTCTCAACAATCGACTGCCATGGCAATGCTTTTATATGGCTAGGGATTTTAATGGGAATGAACAGGGCTATATTATAATGTCATTATTATTAAACAATGACCAATGGAAGAAATTTATTTTTTGTAAAAAAAATCGCCTTACAACATCTGCTTTCGCAGTACTTTCCTAACTTGTTTTAATCTCACTTTTTCACGTCCTGAAGTAGAATTGCGATATAAAATCGATTTAATCCATTAAAGACGAGGTTTTCATTTGCAACAAAAAGACATTTTTATTGAAAAGACTTAATGAATTAAAAAATGGCGCGCAATATCGAATGAAAATGACGTCAATGATTTTTTCCCTATGCCAACAGCCTCACAGATATAACAGATAAGATTGCGTCAAGGTTTAAATGGGCACGAATGCAGTGCATTTAACCATTTCGATTCCCGACATGCACTCCGCGGATCGAGAGGACGCGAATGCTAAACGCATAAAAATGAATTACAGACATTGTTCGAAGAGAATCTCGAGAATCATCAACAACAAACACCACTACGTTTATATAGTCACGATAAACCATCACGAGATGCAAATCACACGAAGCTCCTAAGTTCAATTTATTCATTATTTCTCGGTAAACTAGAGGACCCTCCCGACTTTTGAATTGCGTCACATTCTTCTTTTTTTCTCTTGTTTGAAAAAAAAAAGAAATAAAAAAAGAAAAACGTGTAATCATCGTGACTCCAGAGAGAGGGAAAGGGAGAACACGCCACTTAGGAAAAGTCACTGCCAAGGACAAACGCTGACAGTTTCGTGACAAAGCGCTTTTATTAGAAGGTGTGGGACTGTGTGGGACAGACGGTTGCGAGACGTAAAGAGAAGCCGGCTGCGCACCCACGTAATCGATTGCGCTCTCTTTTGTTTCCCCCCGTTCCTCTCCCTCCAACCACCCATTCACCCTCTTGCGTCCTCTGTAAAAAAAAAAAAAAAAACGTCTCCCGATTGGTACCGTGGGAATGAAGTGCGACGTGACTTTTGTTGCATTACATAGCGACTATTCTATTTTTTGCGTTTGCGTGTAACGCCCGGCTACATCAACCGTTCATTATTAACAGCCTTCGATCGCACGTACAACCTACCGGGTTGTGATTAGAACATTTTTTCTTTTTTTCGCGCTAAAAGTTTTGCTAGCACGGTTCTGAAGTGACGGTAAAAACGAGACCGTTTAGGAGTTAGTTACAAATTACGTGGGGTCAGGTTCTAAAGATAACATCCTGCGATCGATTTGAGTCGAGACGAAAATTTGTTGCCACCGAGATCTTAAACGTCTTCATTACGACCACCAAATCGTACGATTTGCGCAAGCAATCCTTATTTTAATTTATTTATTTTTCTCAAGCTCATAAACAGCACTTTGCGGTCTTTCACAATGAACTTAATAACATTAACAAAGGCGAACACATACGACCTTGCCCCTAACATTGGGAGCTAGACAAACTAGTCACCCCTCTGCCGAGGCCGGCGTTCGCGGAGGAAGTTGCAATGATTAAGTGGGTAATTAGGGGTTGTGGAGAGATGAGAATGCAAGTTGAAATTAGTAAAATACTATGTTCAGCTAAGGTAATAATTTTCGGCGGTTAATTAGTTTTTGCAGCAATAAAGCGAGAGCTGAAATTAATCCTAAAACTGATAGGCATATTATATTAGAGGGAACTTACTTCAGTAAGAAACCAGTAAGTCTCATAGGTATATCTTCCCTCAACGCATCGGGTCATTTGCATACAGAAACTGAATTATTCATACTTCACCTTATTAGCTTTAACACCTCTTCATATATATATCTTTCATCACTGTGAGTTAGAAAAAAATTTCCCTTCACCGAAAAAAATCGTTAAAATTTCAGTGTCATTACGCATTGAAAACAACAAAAAGACACCACATGAACATAAAAAAATTTTAATTCAACATTTAACGGACATTATTTTAGATTAGGAATTATCGAACGAACGCTCTTTTATTTTTTTTAAACTCATCCGTCGGAAGAGAGCGAAATTGCCGAACATAAGCAACGTACCGAGATAATAATCTCAATTTCCCCTCACGTGCGAGTGCACGCAAAATGGGCATTATGCTGATAATAATTAATCGCTCTGCAGCAGACCGCAAAAAAAAACAAAAAAAAATCCAGCAAGAGTTACCATGGTAACTACCGCAAGGGAGAAAATGCGTGCTTCTGCGGCGCAGTACGGTATGTCACGCGAGGGAAAACAAAAAAGAACGAATTCCTGGCGCTCTTTTTTCTCTTCGGCATTAGAATTGCATTTCCTGTTTTCGTACCGATTGTTTACGGTTCCGTATATTTACACGGAAAGATAAAACGATAATGGAAATTCTCCGGGCGCGGCGTCCGCGTACACGGTTGTTGATATATGCTGTTTTAAATAACCCAGAGTACGTCGCGAGCGGTTTTGGCTGCGGGTATGGCACCTCATATAATGCGTCGGTTGGAATTCCTCTCGTAATGTTATCAATGTGGCAAAAAGTATAGTAGTTCATAGCATGATCCTAAAGCGCAGTGGCGGATCTAGGCGCATAGCCTGTTAGAGGGGGTAATAGGACAACAAATGTATTTACTTATATACAATGGAACTTCTATAGGTCGAATCTTAAAGGGAAAAAAAATATTCGAGTTATAGAAGAAAAATAACATGAAAATGGTTTTGTCCTGTAAAATTAATCGAGTTATGGTAAATTTGCATTATAGAGGGTCGACTTATAGAATTTCGATTGTGTAAAATGATGTCCAACTATGATAACTATACAGCGTATATATATTATACATTGGTTAGGCGTTTGAAAAATATTTCTATTATGACAATAATATAAGAACATGAACTGACAAGGAGATAATATTCTAATAAAGATTGATCGTCCCCCTTAGGGATAAAAATTATATTACCCATTACCACTCCCATTTATCCACCACTGCTATAGCGTTGTACGTTATTACGAGTAGGACTATTCTAGAATATGCAAGTGGTGATATATCCGGATAGTGATGGGAGGTGATCATTACTAATCGCCCAAGAAATATGCATAACAAAAGATCGTTCGATAAAAATCTTTAAAAAATAAGGTTGATTTTTCATCCTAGCCCTAAGTAGATGGGGACAATTTCAAGCATGAAAATGTTGAGGAAAACTCGGCCTAATTGTCCTTAATAAGTAGATCCCATTTACCGAAACTCATCTTTTAGAATTAAAAATAAACAGCGTATCATGCAAAAATGTAATTTTCCTCAATTCGATCCATTGTCAAAACAATTTTCCCAAAATATTTTTAAAATATAGCTGATAGAATATGCTACTGACGCTTGGGCCGAAAAGGTGTGCCAAAATTTAATCGTTTATATTTTGTTAAGGTGTTTTTGATGTTGATTGGATATAGAAATAATAAAAGGGCTCAAAAATGAGAACTATTAGAAATAATCAATGATATTTCACCCGTATTCGATCCAACAAGCGAACAATTCCCACTGACAAGGCGAGAAATAACTTTAACCTATGTATAACGGTGTTAGTTGCGAAAATGTTTTTAATATACTTATATTCTGGACTTAAACTTTATTCGGAGAATTTACTCTGTCGATTGTCCCAAGTAAACTTATGCAAGAAAGTGAAAGGAGCTACACCTACATTTTTACGTGCTTTAGAATGATATACTCCATCGGTAGAAATCAAGGCCCAGAATAGTCCGCGAGTTCCCAAGTCTCGTAGGAATATACCATTTTTATTCGACCCGACTACCACACGGAATTGCAACGGTAAAAATAATCTCCCAGGAGCCTCCTTATAGCCGCGCTTTCTATCATTTCAAAGCACTCCGAGTAATACTGTGGGCGGCTGATGTATAGAAAATTTAAACAGAGAGCTTCCCTGACGACAAGATGCATATCATACGAAAGACCGCCTACAAATCGGCGCGGGAATCATTTGGCGAGTTTAACAATAGGCGATCGAGATTATTTTGCTTTAATTCGAAAATTATCTCGTCAAGACGATTAGATTACGGGTTTTTCTTCGACAACGTTTTCCTCAATACGTTAAATAATTAACGTGTCACTTTGACGTCATCCAACAGTAAGCAAGGCCGATCTTCCAACGTGGATCTCGAAACGACCGAACCTTCCAGTTGACTCAGACGCTACATAATTATTCTCCCGCGCCACATCGAGAAATTCCTAATTCAGAAAAATGTGAACTGGAAGACCCAGGTTCGATTCCCGATCATGGCAGAAAATTTTATCCCGATTTATAATTTCTCCCATAGTCCAAGTTCGATTAAATTCAAATTTCTTGATCATAGTATATTCTTTCACCTGTTTCCACATTTCCCATATACAGTAATGTTTAATTTTATTACCAATACTTATAATTCTTCTCCGCTTACAAAATAAGATACGCAGGCAAGGATTGTGATGGTAATTTTCTTCTCGTCTTCCGAGATTGAATAGCTAACGTTTACAATTTCCATAAAGGAAGATATTCTGCGCCGCTTTCGTGAAGATTTTTTAAAACTATCACGTGAATTCGATCGTTTCAAGTAATTGGGCTTTTCTGAAATGTGTTTTTCTTTAATTTTATAATGACTTGTTCAGCTTTTAAAAATGTCGTTTTCTGATAATTCAGATTTTCGGAGAGTCAGTTTTCGGACTTTACACTACAGTCATCATTTTTACAGGTCCGAATTTCACGAATTAAAAAGCCACGGAAAACAAGAATGTTCAGCCGGTATAGAAACAGAGAGAGAATTAAATGCGGTGTTTATCGCTCTGGATGTTTAAATGTTTGTTTTTTTTTACATCGAAAACGGCTAAGGTGTAGCCTTTATTTAAAAAAAAAACGAAAGAAAAAGAAAAATTCGTGTTTGGAGTTTCGGAAGGCATTGAGGCGTAAAAAAGTCTCGATTTTTCGCCGAATACCGCGTGCGACCGTCGCGACCCTATACGGTTTGTGAGATGCGTGAGTACGCTGAGGGAAGTAGAAAATGTTGCGCAATTTCCCAACCTTCTCATCCCTCTTTTTCCTTTCTCTCTCCGCCCCTCTCCGCCCCTCTATCTCACCCCCCCTCTCTCTCCCTCTCTCTGTTCCCGTCCATTTCCTCCACTGGCCGCCGAGCCAACCACTCCTTTTTTATGATACCTCTCCTCCTCCTCCGCTTTTCTTTTTCAGCACGAATTCTCCGCCGATCGTGTTTTTTCCCCCGATGCGAGCTCACGTCTGGAGGGCGTGACTGCAGCGCCGAGGACAAGCCGCGGAAGGAACGTGGAACTATGTTTGGCCGAGGATGGAGTGTGTGTGGAGGAAACAGAGAAAAAGAGAGATAGAGTAGCTATGGGTCGTGGCATAGAGGGGGGGGGAGTTATAGAGGAAAGGAAAACAAAAGGGGTTTGTGTGTTGCTGCGGGAGAGGTGGGGTGCTGCGCGTGCAATGTGGAGGGCACCTCTCTCCGTCTCAATCTCTGCCGATTTCGCTCTCTTTTGAGAAGCGAGGCAAGAATACGTATATCGACGAAGACCTTATCGTCGAGCTTCCGAACGATTCGTTCGTTTTTGTTTGCGCGCGCGTGGTCGGTTGTCGTGGAATTCGAACGGTCCCTTTCTCTGCGGGACGCGATATTTTTCGAAGGTCAGGCGGCGTCCTTATCTCTCCTTTGATACTTTTTTTTATTATTTTTCTGCGAAGTTTGGAACGTTTGATCCGTATAATTTACGATCGTAATATTGACCAATTTCATTTCGATATCGTTCGAAAAGGGCATAACGTCGAAATGCTCGTTTATTCTCTGAATTTCTATTGAGGTTCGACCATTTTATCTCGATTAGATTTTTAACATAAAGTCGAAATTCGCGACGCTGAATCATAAGGTGAGGTGGAGTATCGGAAGAATTTCTGGGTTAGTTTCCTTGCGTTATACGACAGAAAGATGTGCTGTTTCCATTTCGAAATATAAAAGCATACAAATAATCTAGCATAGCTATTCCAGTACGCACGCCTCGAGACATAAATCATGAGGCTATCGTACCCATTTTTATAAATTAGCGATACAATTCCTTCCATATCTACAAAACTAGACTTATTTATTTTAACCAATTTGTCCGCCACAAAAGATGAACAATGATTTCGAGTTGATTAAGTCACAATTTATACCCCCATGCAATACAAAGACCCGCATTCATGAATACATTTTAACTTCGATATCGATTATTTGAACGTATTTATCCATCACTACAATGAATTTTGCATGAAAATGTTCGTTCCTTCTAGGCATAGCTGCTTGAAGTCCTGTGTGGACGTCGTACTATACATTCAGGAGAGAAAAAACTGCTTTTTTCTTACAAGTCCATTTGTACACGTAGACGAAACTGCATAACTAATGAAGCTACATGGACCAAATTACTATGGTATAAACTTCTATTAAACATTACGATCAGGACAGGGCAGAGGTACATTGGCAACCTGGGTGAGAATACATTTCATCACCCCTTCCAGATAATTTTATGAAGACTTTTTAAACGCATACGTTAATTTATGTATTGCTACTTCAAAATTAAATCATTGACTAGATAGAAAATTGAAGGAATTCCACGGAGAATACCCTTGTTCAGCAACCTATATTGCTAGGCAACATTTATTTACATTTACATCATACTCTGCAAGCCACCTAAATAGGGGTTCAGATGCACCAAACATGTCCTGAGCTATTCCGTGTTATCGTTTTCCTTTTGTAATCCCTAATCGTCCTAGGGAAGAACGATCCTTTGTAATACATTATATAGCGAATCTTATCCTCATTATCGTGTCTTCCGAAATATGCTGGATTCCTCATAAAATTTATAAACTGGTTCACAAGCTCTCCCGACAGTTACTTTTCTATCAGCATGTAATTTGCGTTCTTGCAACCACACCCATTTCAAAATTTCCATTAGCGACGTAACGCTGTTTATTATCATAATTTATTTTTACAAATCTAGCTGCCCTACGCTATACTTTTAACTATCTCGCGGGTCGCATGCGGCCTTTTGAAGGTTCGTAAGTGTCCCTTTAAACTGTTTTCATGCAGTCTCTTCCTTTAGAATAATTTATCAACCTTTCATTTTTAGTTGATTTCTTTAGCCTGTAATTTGAACAAAAATCTTGAATTAACTTTTGAACAATTTATTGAACCTTTTGAAATTTAATCGAAGCAGGTTTTCTTCATTTGAAATGCGGCCCTAGCTATTCTTCAAATTGTCCAATGCGGCCCACTAGAGGGAAAAAGTTGGGAACGTCCGATTTATCTCCTTTATAAGCCCCTTTTTGTATGGATATACAGATGATGCACATTCTTGCAATTTATGGCGGGAATGCGACGGATTGGGGTTCAGTAAACCAAAAACCTACCGAAAGGTAAAATAACCATGATGATGAGATCGTCGGTAAAGTTACCCCAAGATTTCGTCGCCCGGTGTTAACCTCCCGGCTTCGGCCCTGATTTAAAGACAGAGCAACATTTACGGTCATCGTCCGTCTTATAAAATAACAATAAAAATACGCCTTAAATAACTTCCAACTCGGCTCGCTAATCTTTCTTTCCGATTCAATCCACGGAGAACTTTTTCGCAGAGCTTTCATACCTCAACCTCTCTCGTCTGAGGGGTACTTCGCCGCATTTATTTTTTTTCTATCCATTTTTCAGTCGCTCTCTTAGAGAATCGGCGCAGGAAATGAAGAGCCGCATTCACTCATTCTCCCGTTCGTTCATTCACGCGGAAATGGAGAGGAAAACAAACGTGCAAGCGGGGGCTTAAATACTCCTCTCCCTCCTCTAGGAAAGAAAAAAAAATAAGACGGGCGAAAAGGGGCTTTAACGCCCCTTCGGCGGAATCGGGTTGTATGCTGCTGCTGCTGCTCGAGAGAATTCTCTCTGAGAGGATAACAGGATCAGGAGATCGAACCCGGAACAGCTGCCAGGAGGAAATTTTTTCCAGCCGCTCCTTCGAAACCTTTTTTTCGTCGAATATTCATCCGAATCTCGTTAGTTCTTTCGAGGAGTTTTACATTCTAAGTACCGCCGGCGAATTTTATTTTCGCCAATATAACATACGCAAATGATTCTAATTTAAAAACCGTACCGAAATCATATTGCAATGCCCAAGGATCATCCCTTTGTTGGCCCGGTTTTTCTTTTCCAAAAGCAATACGTGCGTCATGAAATAACCGTGTTGCCTTATGTTTATATGTGAATTTAGAATGCAGGCATTATTTTTTTAAAAACAAATTTGTCTGTTTAAACACAAAAGAGATGAAAGGGTTAGATCGTTAAAAAAAATTCGTAAACGATCTTCGCAATCTAGGCGCGGCGCAAAAGTATAACGGGTTAGTAGGTGTACAGAAGACCAAAAAAGTTTGGGAAACGCGCCATGGCCTACAAGAATGGTTTCTGTATCACAAGGGCATCTCCAGAGGGAAAAATCACACCAAAGCCTCGTTAACAATAAACACTCGTTAACACGAAGCATACGTTAATCCTACGAGAAAACATAAGCATTTAAACTTTACACAACGTACAAAACGAAATTTGAAAAATTAATTACAACCTAAACTGATTTGATGTTAGACTATAGAAATAATTACAGATAAAGTACGTAATTGGGTATGTTTGTCATTTTATTTACAGTTTTGTTCTAACAACAGAGCTCCCGATCACAAAATGTTTAAAATTTAAGTATGATATCGTATTAACGATATCATACTGCAGCAACGACGAACCCGACATTAATTGAAAAAATTACGCAGAACATCCTTCCAACCGATTAATGTAAAAAAAACGAAGAAATGCATCTCCCGGGATATTTAATTTTTTAAAAATAACTCTCGTCCTTCCTCCGCTGCAGAAGAAATACCGATGCATTTTTGGAAGTGGTCTCGACCTTGAGAACGAGGTATGTAAGGCACTGAGAAGATGATGAAATCCGTGCATTCTATGGACTCCGTCCCTCCTCCTCCTTCCACCCTACTCTCTCCTCTCTCTTCCCTACCTCCCCCCCCCTCTCTCTCTCTTCACTCGCTCCTTCCTCAATCCCCTTCGGCCACATGCTACTCATCCTTCTCCATGGGACGTATCTTTCTCGGAGGACCTTCTTGCGGGAGAGCGGTTCGCGTATTATAAAGTAGAGCAAGGAGGCCTCCTCCCCGAATTCCGCCCCACGGCCTCCGCCAGTGGAAAAAGGAGGAAAGAAGCAGGCGATGGGAAAAGAGGTGGGAGAGAGAGAGGCGGAAGAAGAAGTCCCGGAAGGCGTCATCAACTGAACGATGCAAAAGGCTCCGGGAGGGTGATGAGGGGTGGGGAGGGAGATGAAGAGTGTGGAGGGAGATGAAGGGTGGGGAGGGAGATGAGGGATGGGGAGGGAGATGAGGGGTGGGGAGGGAGATGAGGGGTGGGGAGGGAGATGAGGGATGGGGAGGGAGATGAGGGGTGGGGAGGGAGATGAGGGGTGGGGAGGGAGATGAGGGGTGGGGAGGGAGATGAGGGGTGGGGAGGGAGATGAGGGGTGGGGAGGGAGATGAGGGGTGGGGAGGGAGGGGGGGAAGAGGTTTATCTCGAGGGAAGGAAATGAGAAAAGGGGAAGAAGGAAAAAGGGAAAATTGGAGGTGACTGCAGGAGGGAGGAGAGAGGGAAGGAATTGAGGTAGGGTGAGAGAGGAAGACTGGATAGGAAGGAGAAGGAGGGGAAGATGAAGGGGGAGAGGGAAGAGAAGAGGAAAGAGGAGAGGGAGGAGGTGAAGGAGGAGGATAAGGAGGAGAGAAAGGCCGAGCGGGAAGAGGAGAGGGGGAGGATGGGGGAGTGGGAGGAGGAAAGTAATTAGATGAGTAGAGGGAAGAGGATAAGGAGGGAGAGGAGAGGGGATGAGGAGAAAGGGAGGAGAGAGGAGAATGGCAATTGGGGTGAGAATAAAGAGGAAGGAGTGGTGTTTGGGATTTAGGGTGGAGGGAGAACGGGAGACGAATGAAAGGATAAAAATGCTAGCTAGCTTCATTTGCTGACGCAATATGAAAATTATTTATCGAGGTTTATTTATAATTGTAGACTTAATATTCTTTATAAATTTGGTAATATAATCAGATGTGTGACATGAAGCAATTTCATCATTATAATTTTTTAACTTTCTACCAACAACTATTTGCTCAGAATCTTAATTTTTAAAATTTGAAAGCCCCCCAAAAATGTCTTCGGCAGCGCAATAAATGGAACCGTAGATCACATACACCCTTATATCTATTACAGTTTACTTGCTATTTTGATATAAATGACTGCACAGACGAACATGGCGAGAACATGAGCGCGTTCATAAAATAAAATAGAGAGGATATGTATGAAAGAAACGCTGGAGGAGGTGGTGAACAGAGAAATAGGCAAGTGAGGAGAGGGATAAAGGAAGGAAGAGAGAAGAGGAAGAAAAGTAAAAATGAAAAGAATTATGTATTTACTCGACGAGGTTGGGGATAAAAGTATGCCACTTCCACCTATTCTACGGAATTAAATCAGAACTAGAAACTTTCGACCCTCCCCACCGCGAAAATAACTTTTGGACCCCTTCATAATTCTTTGTTTAATATATAGATGGACCTCTCATTATAGTTCCGCTTCTGAGTGAAAAATTTCAACGTAAATATTATAATAAACAATTTCACGATTAAATTAGACATGCAAAAGGTAGGAGAGCGTTGGCGAAGTGATTTGTCAGCCGGTTATCACGTTACGATTCCCGTGCTTCCTTGGAGTTTTTTTTCCTTCGAAAGTCTAGGCTAATCTCGTAACCGAGTTTCCGCCCTACCTTCTTGATGTTTGTGCGTTGTAGGATAGGCTTACCCCGCATATACGTCAAAAAAAAAATACAAGCTCTTCGCCTAGGGAAATGATTGTTGGCTTTGGTGGAACAAATCTTCAGACGGAAAAAAAGAAAAAGTTAGCAATACAAATGCAATGTTATTAAGTTAGACGGGGGAGTAGGGTTGGGGGGGGGGGGTGGTGGGAAGGAGGAGGGAGTGAGAATGAAGGTCAAAGGGAGAGAAGAAACGGGGAAAGGAGGAAGTTCGTGACAAACGTTCGCTCGCCCAACGCTACTGAATCTCTTTTTATTCCTTTTGGTTTGTTTTTTTTTTTAAATATCACATTACGCCCACGTAACTATTTATACGAAGCTATTATGTATGTCGTGAAAATTACTGCAATTGAAAAAACAAATCCTACTGATTTGACGAAGTTTTGGGGTAGGTTTAGATAAAATAATAAACTCTACCGTACTTGAAATCAAAGGAGCCAATATGATTTGGCGTTATGGTAGAAAAGGATATTTTTTTGTTTCGATGGCTTATAGCAGGGGTGGCCAACCTTTTTTAAGACGGGCCAATAAAACGGCGCGATTTTTTTGTCATTTTAAATTGATAGGTAGCTTAAACTAATTCAAATTATACCAAAATCGCAAGTGATAAAGACAACACAATAATTAAACGATACTTCATTCAAATATGGCTTATAAATATTTATAACGTCACGTTTGTCTCCACACCACTTTAAACGATGCGAGATTTTCAATTAGTTATTACTGTAAGTACGACGAATATAAGAACACGTCGCATTTTATCAACAGACGTATGTATTGTATATATCTGACCGAAAGCATAATTGAATATTCATATTCACCACGTAACGTGAGGAGATGACTGGTGAGAAATTAATTGATCTTGGAACTCCATAGCAACAAGCCCTATCAGTCCAAGGGCAATTGTAGTTTTAAGATGTCCTTTCCTTTCGTGCCCGAGAGATCGACGTATGTGTCAAGCGATCAAAGAGACGATACACGAATCGATATATCAATCGTGATACTTTCATTCGGGATACGCTTATTGGTTAACGAGTGACTGAATCGAGGGAAGGAATTCTAGGTTTCCGACCATAACTCTTTGTCATAACACCTTATATAAGTTCCATTTTTTAAAAATTACAAATTTTATGTGTCCATCAAACGTCTTCCTCCATAGAGAGCAACGAATATGATTTCAATAGTACTTAAATTTTCTCTCGACAACAGCGTCCTCAATAATAAGTATCGGCAATTAGGCACGTGAAAATGTTTTAAACACATTGAATAATGTTTACAATGAAATATAGTTTGAATCACTTTTCACGTTTAAAAAAAAGGTTAAGTAAACATGGTTGTCATTTTAAAATCTTATCACACCTTGAATTTCTAATAAAAATCTTGAACATAGAATTTATTTGTTGGTCTGATTATTAATTTGTTTGTAAGAACGCCCACAAAATTTATATCACACAAAGACAGACACCATCGAGAAAATAGTTGAAACGTTTTCAGGGGGCTTATTTCCCTTGATATCTCGAATACTATTTTTTCACGAAAACAATACTTTCCCTATACTAACAACGTAAATATATTTATGGCAATTCGAACATTTTAACGAACATCAGATAAACGTACGAATATTAGGCTTTTAATCCAGTAGAGAAGTAGTTCCTAAAGCGTTCGCATTTATTACCTCTCATGGAGTCAATACTTTACACAGTCAAAACCTTCAGAGTCGTTTTGTATTCTCGTAGTTTGGTAATATGTACTTCGATCGAGTTAGTTTTTCTCTCTGTAATTATGTTGGCCCTCTTTTTGCCCTGCGTTTTTCTTAATAAAACCTTGAGCTGCCACAGTTGAGGGGGAATAAAAAAAACAAAATTTACCTGCGATTTCCCTTCCAATTTTTAAAGTTTCATTTCTCACTAACATTTTGGTGGATGGTGGTGTAGAATGATTAACCCAATAGGTTAAAGGGTGGGTCAGGGGTCGGAAACCTTTTTCGCAAGAAGAGCCTCTTCTTCATATTGTATAACACGCAATATAAGAAGGGCCACATTCATCGGAGGATCCACGGGGGTTTTATAGGGGCTATCGTCCGCCCCTTAACCTTGCTGTTGTTTTACTTTTTGCGATTATCTCTTTAAAACAAAAGTTTTTTCTAATAATACGTATAGACTTTTCTTCTGCAATTTCTATTTAAATAATTTATGAAGACAATTTCGTCCTTGGAGATTTTGGGTGTTTTAGCTCTCGAGAGCTACACGAAAGACTTGAAAGAGCCGCATGCGGCTCAGGAGTTGCCGACCCCTCGGGTAGGGGATGAAACAGTTTGGGAATCACCGCAGTATAGCCTGTCCGGTGTAGGGCTTAATTTCCAAGCGAGTGACCGTATTGAAGTTTCTCCGGCTATTGCTTACTTCGGTTACCCGAAAACCGCTCGGGACCAAGTTACTCGTACTTTGTTAGAGATTGATGTGCCTCAGGAAATTGAAATATCTTATCTCGAATGCGAGCTCAGCAACTTGTATACAATCCTCCACCTCATTCCATCCATTAATTACGTATTTACTCCCTATCCCTTATTACTCCGTCTGCTTAAATCATATTTATTCAGATTTTTCACCCTAAATACCCTGAGAAAAACTTGTTACTTTAGAAAATTTTGGCGTTTTAGCGGATGCGGCACACCGCCAGGGATTCAGTTATATAAAACTTTTTTCTTTCTTTCTACCAAATATTATTTGTTACCTAAAAGATCTTTTAAAATAACTATTTTTTAATTGGAACCCCTTATCAAGCATTTCTCAATGCAAATAACATTTTTTAACGTTCTTTTCTTTTCTCAAAGGTATTTCTATTACTGAATTCCATAGTGATTTTTAATACTCAAAAATGTTAACCCTAAAAAACCCATTTCATCTTGATTTTCATTCATATGAGGCCTAAGAATGCGGCCCAGAATGCAGAAAGGTTTTCCCACACCTGTTCTAGAAAGTTTTATTTTTTTCATATATCCGAAACTTTTTGATGGCATGTTTTTCTCCCTGTATTTATGGAACAAATTGACCGATCTTGAAACTCGCTAATCATTATAACACAGTATACGCCTTTTTTGAGAAGCGCTCAAATTTCTAAGGATGTTACTCGGTGGAGACCCTTGCGTTCAGCAAGTGGACGATAACTCGTTGGAAAACAGTCGAATACGCCTTCATGAGTTTATTAGTGGCTGACAGCGAATTGGTCGAGGACAATAGATGTGGCGATGGGTAAACCAAAACAATTTCTATCGTAAGCGTCCCGAGCGCGAAAGATAGCTTGACTATAATTGACCGAAAAAGGAAAACAAAATTGTCGGAGTGCATTTACCTTTGACGTATTGTTGTCTCTCGAGATTATTTTTACGTAACAAATCGTTATCTTATCTTTTAAGCAATGCAGACTACTTTTTAAAAAAAAACGACACCTTGAAATTAAATATTTGGGAAAAAATGTGTCGATATATTTTTCTCACTGCCGCAATAAACATTGCAGTAAAAGAAATTGCAAAACAAAAAACGAGCGAAGTAATAGGCTTTAATTTGGGCGAGACTGAGACTAGACCAGTCGTCTCAAACTCGCGATCCGCGAGGCAACTTACTTTATATTACGCGACCCGAACCCAAATATATTTCTTATATTTCACGTAAATATTTCTAAATAATCTAAGAAGAGTATTAAATCATTCCAATTTATATCATCCTACATGGTTGAGGTACTGAAGAATGTTTATCCCACTGCCAGCGAGTTTCTTGCGTATCAGAAGGGTTTAACCCTCGACGCCAAATCTAGCATTTTTGTAATGACTGCGTGTAAGACGCGTCATAGAGCTATTCCTCTCTTGTGGAAAGGGAGAGTGAATATAATACAAAGAATACTGGGAAAGTAATGGATGCGACCCGCGGATGGTCAGAGAGCCGTCCTGCGGCCCGCACACCAATGCGAGGTTGAGACCCCTGGACTAGACAGTCTCTTTTACCGTCTAACCCATTGTCAGTTATAATAAAAAACATACTATAAAACTTTAGGTTAAAAAAATAAATAAAATACAAGTCCCGAGTTCGAATCTTGACGGAAAATAATTTAAAAAAGCAAATATATAAATCACATCTCCGATTTACGTGTTTTACTTATGGGGCAAAATGAGTCCCTGAAAATTGTAATTTTAACAATTGCGGGTTGCCACATCTAGCTCTCATATGTAATAACTTTTCTGTAAATTTGGTTTCTCCGGGTTTAACCGTTTCAGAGATATCGCCTTCACAGACGTACAGACAGACAAAGTGAATACGTACTCTAGGTGATTTGTACAAAAATCGCTAAAAATCAAGTTCTTATCACAGGTTTCTCCAATAGCAATAAAATTGTTTTACAAAACCAAAATCTACTTTCGGCGAATCGCCACTGAAGACGGCAGCATTGCAGCCAAATTTCACCTAGTTATGGTTATTGAAGAAACCTGAGTAAAATTGCTAGATATGTCAATGTCAAGCAGCCGCTTCTCTCAAAGGGCGATTGCTACTTTTGTTAATAACTTACGGCAAATATAAAAGCCCATTTCTCAAACAATTTCGTAAGATACAAAACATTATCCCCTTGATTTTATCTGCATTAGAAATTATCACGGCAAAAATTGAAGAAAAAAAACTCAAAACACAAAATAATAATCTATTTCCTCCTCTCTACAGCCTCGCGTGCCGCTACACGCAACAGATGAGCTCTAAACAGTTTGAGAAAGGAAGACCTAATCCTCCTGGAAACATCGTCCGTGACGCCTTTAATTTTTTTTTACGTTTCCATCGAATCACAAGGGTTGGGCAATCCTTTTTATCGAAGACTCAACTCAGGAGCAGGAGAAGGAGGGGAAAAATGGTAAACAGCATCCGCAAACATTGATCGATAAATATTTATTGCTATTAAAGGGGGGTCTGTTTTCGCCACGATCTTATTTGTTTGCGAAAGGGAAATATACATATATACATATACATACATATATACCTACTATTTTTTATTTTAATTCCTTTCTTAATTTTAATTTTCATATTTTTACAAGAAATGAAAACCCGAATTACGCGTTACATATTAGAACTATTTTCATAAAGGAAGTTTTCATTTATTTAGACCAGTCGCGGGAGTTAAGGTACGTTATAGTAACGCGTATTTGATGATTTTCATTTATTAAAACCATGAAACACGTTTTTAAATTTATATGTGCCGTAATGTTTTGCCAGAAATGCATCCTATCATTCATCTAATCTTATTGGAAATTCATTTTCATTTGTCGTGTGTTTAAGTAACGGGGTATTTTTCAGGAATGCATCAACAGCAGTAAACGAAGGATTCCTGTACTGTACATCTATTGCACGTAATACTACAATAGTATTTCCTGAACTTTACCGCGTAGATTTTACCTTTTTTTTTGTGAATTTACAGTCCATGAACCGATAATTTGGTACGAGTGCTTGAATTCAGAAAATACGAAATTTGGTGACCGAGTCTAATAATATGGCCAACCACTGTATAATTATGAATAAATAGAATATCAGTAAAATAATTGTTCATTAATTTAATCTTTATGACCTAATGTTTCATTAGAATGATCAAGAGATAGGTCAAAGTATTTCTAAACGGTTGAATCAGTTAAAGCAATGATTGATTAATTTTTTTAAAAACAAAGCATTAATCTCGAAAAGTTAATCGTTCGATAAACTCGTCCTTGAAAAATTTTCTTTCCAAGAATAATCCTATAGACCCGTTTATGTTGCACAAAAATTTACTATTCCACGCTTCGGGATCAGGGCGGTTACGAGTCAGTCGGGCGGAAGGGAGGGCCGTTCAAAGCGGCAACACTGCATCCCTTCCACTGCAACACTCAGAGATCAACTCTCGCTGGCCCGACTATAGGTGTTGAAGGAAACCCAGTGAGCACTTACCAGAGTTGTCTCTCTTTTGTACTGACGAAGGGATCATCCCAAAAGCTCCACCAACTTCTACAAATGTGTCTCTCCGACACCCCAGTGGTTCTCCTTCTGGTAAGTGCTCACTGGATTTCCTTCAACACCTAGTTGCCCTAAATATCTTTATTTATCTTTCCTCTTCAACAAGTGTGTGTGTATATATATATATATATGTGTGTGTGTGTGTGTGTGTGTGAGCGTGAGTGCGGGTGTGCGTGAGTACGTGTGTGTATATTTTTTTTAGTTTAGGATCGGGCGGGAAAATACCGTGAGAATACATGCCGGAAAAATATGACGCTTTATGAAAGACAGACATGAAAAATCGTTCGCGATAAAGAACTTTGCTAGATTATCTCCAAGGGCTTCCGTATGTTCCCGGGCTGGGTTACTACGTGACGCCGATCAGGATGTTATGGAGTTCTTCATGGAAGACTGATAGCTTTTTGAGGGACGAGGACGAAGGCATGAAAATCGAAAGAGCGTCACACGCCGGGCATGTTGTGTTTTCTTGATGACGGGTACGAGGGCGATAACAATTCTCCGAGGATTCTAAAACTACCTAAGCCTGACTGGTGTTGAATGCCAAAGAGATGATATTGGGAAACAGGATCCAAAACAGGGAGAATACGATTTTTAATAAACGCTGCCGGTGGAATATAAGTCTCGAAATCATTTCAGACATAGAAGCTGATTCCACCGTTGGTAGATTATTTTTTTTGTTTGTAAAATAATATATCATATATATAACTTAACACGACATAATCGGAGATTAACGGCAGCCAAATTGTTTATTACTCTTTCGCTAATGTTTCATAATTAAGGTTTGAAGGTAACGGATACAATTTTTAGTGTGAAGGTTAAGCGTTAAAACAAAAATAGTATCAAAATTCAAAATATCTTGCGATAGGTTCTATGTGAAACTCTAATGGAGCAGTCACAACTTTTAATACTGCCCGTTAAAGCATTCAAAACGACGAATACCGCATTTAACGTAAAAAGATAGCACACTCTTGGTTTAACACAGTAGTTCTTAACCTCTGGGTCGCCAAGACTTAAATCAAAGGTCTTCCGTGGCTGTCCATATCCAAATACTATACTATTCCTTCTAGCAAACTGTTCAAAGCTAGTTCCTTGAGAGCTTAATTGAAAATATTTAACATTGAGAGCTTAAATTCATTTACATATTTAATTCCTATTTATTATGCCATTTATCACAAGTGAACTATTGGAGGAGATAGGTCGCCGCGATAGGAATTCGGGTCGCACTCATAAAGGTTTAAGGACCACTGGTTTAACAGATGCAACATCGAATAATTACGAAATAACTACCAGTACGTCAATTTCCTTTAGGCGTTCATTAAGCATCGGTGGTTCAGTGGTAGAATGCTCGCCTGCCACGCGGGCGGCCCGGGTTCGATTCCCGGCCGATGCAACTTTTTATTTTTTCCATTACCGATCAAAGTAACAAACATTTAGACTGTTATACTCTATTAAATTTATTTATTTTTCCACGCGCTTTCATTTATCTTTTATCAGGTACAATATCCTCAACCCTATATCTAAATCAAAATTGGCGCCTGATTTGAAACCCTTGGAACTTATAAACTGATACTCACAGTATCGGTAGAACAGGTATCGTCCACTTTTCCGAGCAAACGGTCAGTGCTCATAAAAATCTGGGCAAATTTTCAAAGGATGCTGGTTAAGCCCTTATTCAGACGGATTCTAACATATCTAATTCCAATATTTATTTTTGTTACTACGTATTTCAAGTAATAAATACAGGCACAACCATGGCATACAGCTGCTTCGCTCACGAGTTATTTTTAAGACAATTGTACCTTTTATGTGAAAAAGAGTAAAGAAACGTACCTTGAGTCGATCCCTTGCTGTCAATTTAGAAGACATCTTTCCCAGAATGCCTTAAGGATAGGTTAATGCTAAAAGCCTTGATTGAGATTGAACTGTCTCCTGCTCACTCATTCCGAACATTCACGTTCAAAATTAAATACTCAATAATATTTATCGCTCACTACAACGCTTACCAAATGGAGAAAGGGAATATTTCCGAAATAGAATCCCTGCTCACATCATGGACGATAAAATCTGCAAGGGATAATGTCTAGAATCTGGTGTCATAAACGAGCTGACTTTCCTTCACATTAATTTCAACTGTTGAAGCACGCAATCGTAAAGACATAAAAGTAATCGATTGGCGATTCATTAAACTTTAATATCAGTATCCAATCATTTATGTACAAAATATAACTCGAAATTAATAAACATAAGGTCATTGCATTTACGGATCACATTCACTCGATCTGATGTCCGTATAAAATGTTACGTACATTTTTGTCGCCAGTATTTCAGTGAAAAAAACAATCATTTGAAAGTCGTTGCTGGGCAGCAACAAGCAGCCTTGGCGTATCTATCGCCGATGTTAATCACATGGGGCCATCTGAACGTTAACATGGTGCCAATTTCGCACGTTCGCTCTGGTGATCGTAATTTTCGTCTCATTAATACGATCTCGTAGTATATTCTGCAATTAGAGCACCAGAAGATGTCACCTCTGCTCGCTAAAACTCTTTGCTTAAACGAATAGATATTTTGAGCATTATCACTCGCTCGAATGGAAGAAACAAATAAAGTTAGACGAGACTGGCGCAGTCTGTAATTTAGTTGTTTGCGTCGAGTCCTAAAATATCTGGTTCATACATGGAAAGAATTGATTGTCTGGGCGAGCATCAAGTCACATTCGACAGAACCCAGCGAACACCACTGTATACTCGTGTAAAAATAAGAATGATCATAAATAAAATTAAACCAACGTCAACGTGATTTTAAAAAATATCCTTTCGTACGTTTAGAAGGCGAGCAGATTAAACTGCTGGTTCTAGGAAAGGCGACTTTCAGAATCGTAAAAGTAGAAGAATGCTAAAGAGCACGGCGGTGCTCGCGAGCACCGGGTTGCCAACTCCTGGTCCAAACTAACATTTGGGTTATTGGAAGATAAGCGAGAGTCTTGGTTTCATGAGAAAAATATTAATTTTGTATGCCGGTGATGGGCGACATTTTCTGCATCATGATGGAAAATTAAACTTAGAAATATCTTTGAGGGAAAAAATCAAAAACAGTATTAAAAAGAACTCGTTTGAATTGAGAAACATTTACTAAGAGGTCCTAAATTAACGTTAGACTTTTTAACAGATTTTGTAACATGGAAAATAATATTTGGTACTTAATTAAAATAAATGAAAAAAGTTTAAAAATCTATGAAACACTGGCGGTGGGTCGTATCCGGGCTGCGGGCCGCAGGTTATGCACCCCCTTTTGTATGCGATAGTGATCGGATTTCGAAATTTAATAATGAGTGGGATGTTGTGTACAATTTGACGAGATAACATGTGCATAAAGTAAACCTTTTTGTATGTTATTTTGACGGAGAACATACTTTGAACAGAGAAGGCATTAAAATCAACGAGTGTGGCTAAAATACAGAAAAAATTCCGTCGACGGGATTTTAAGTTCACGAAAAAAATGCTTAGTTTATAATCTTAGGTGTCAGGTTACTCTCTTAAGGAAACAAGCACATTGAAAACAAATATTCAAGGAAATTGTTAGAATTTTATATAGTGCTGAATTCTAAAAACAAATCTTATTTTCCTTCAAAGCGCAGATAAAACTTTTTTCACTCTCGGAAACTGGATTTATCAATTTCTCCCATCTTTCCAGGTCGTCAGCTTTTCTCAATTAAAGGTTTCGAATCGTTATTTTTCATTAAATTTGAAGCTGAATCTATTGGAAATAATGAGTGTTTCGCATAGGAAAAAAACGGCTCTAGATCGTTTGAGCAGTTTCGTAAGGACGTTATATAAAGTAATCGTGGATTTTCTCTCAAATTAAATCGTCGTCACGGAATCGATATTCTCGCAACACTAACCATGCAAATAGAGAACACGTGAAAGGCTAAATCAAGATGTTGTAACAATTATTAAGGGGAAAATTAATATAATAAAACTATTCTTTAGCAGTCCTTTCCTTTAAAGAAAAATATGATAAATAAGGATGTTCACACTTTGCTGTTTAATTTCATATGCTTAGCATAATGCAACCGAAGTATATTTCATACTTAACATTACCCAACACTAATATATATCGTCTTTTTATTATAGATATCTTACAAAGTTATCTACAAACTTAGCAGTCGAAAAGTTACTATTTTAGCAGGAATAACAGGTGTTAAACTGGTACAATGTTTCACTACTTATCTTAGCCACACTCCAATGCTGTATAGTACAAAAAAGATAAAGATTCAGTCAAATGTCTGTACAAGTAGGCAAAGCACTGAAGTTCTTATACGATCCGATAATCGATTAGAGAGATTTTTGTAGATAATTACTCTTTATATTGTTTGTTAAATAAGAATACCATATATTCTATTATCTGGTCATTTCATTAGATTAGATTGTCCGAGAAATACAGGTGTGATTAATGAAGATCTTAGCGGTGACGTACTCAGGCCGTAATTATAGATATTTTGTATAAATTGAATTCAGTCGATTCAAAAACAACTTTTATCATATCATTTTATTCGTTACGATGAACAAGATAACACCTTCGATTAAAGACCAAGCGATACTTGCACGTATCTGCATTCATAGCTGAGTTATTCGTGGCTTTATTGCTTCAAGATTATTATTATTATATTATTATTATATTATTATTTATTATAATTAAATTTATTTGTATAAAAAATGTTTATACATCTTCATAATTACCGTAATCAGCGGTAGTGAATAAATTCATTGTTATCAGTAAAGCGACTTACGCGCCACTTGTAGTAAACTTCTATAATTTATCAAATTGTCTGAAAAAAATTATTGATGCAAGAAAGGTTGAAAATTCACTTCGAGACGATGGCTGCTTTATAATTAAAATGTGTATATTATACAGGTAAACGGCTTTATGTAGTATGTACAACATTTATTTGTCATCAAGCCTACGGCTTATTCACATTTACGAGTTTTAAATTCAGAAGTTCAAGATAAGAGAATTTAAGATTAAATGTTTACTTTTCTCTTGTGTATAAACCGCAACCATGCCTTGTTATTTTGTTTCGCAACACTGTTATGATACCGAAATGTGTTCGAAAGAAAATTAAGAACAGCTGTCTGAAGTTAGCGTAAACTGATCTTTATTTAAATGTGGACAACTCTGCGCATCATTGCTTTCAGACTTATTAATGAGAAAATCCGTTGGGTTTTTACAGAACCCAATCATCTTGAGGTTTGTATGATTCTATGGGTAGGATAATGAAATTCAGAACAAATGACCTGTAACGTAAGAAAACGTTTTTAAAAAATAAGTTGCGGTTTGCTTTCAAGAAAGAAAATTTTCATTTAAATTCGTCATTGGAGATATTGATTTAACACATAAAAATTAGCTTAACTGTGAAGGAAGTCTAAGCAATGTTTAATATTCGATTACCGACTTGTTTGTGTTTACGAGTTCTTTATGTAAACGACGTCACACAGTTTGCGGAGCGGACTTTTTTTTAATCCCTCCTCTGCCAATCAATTAACTGAACTCCATTAGGAGATAGATCGCAATCTAATCTATTGCGAAAAAAATATCTACGAAAATCCATTCATCCTCTAAAAATATACGCGAAGGTGTTCGTGGCGATGACTCACATGCATGATTCATTGTCGAGATTGGTACATAGTGACGCCAAAGAGAATGGAAGTTTTTTTCCATTTGCTCCTGGCTGCGGGATAGAATAAAAAAATCCTGATAATTAAACCGCCAACAAAAGCCGCCGTCCGCTCAAAATAACAAAGTATCAAAGTACGCAGGTGTGAAAACGCTTTCTTTTTAATAGTAGGACGAAAAAAACTGCCATTGTGTGCCTCGAGTCCTTCAGATATCATTCCTTATCTCCAACGAGATAGAGGGAGTCTTCGGACTAGAGAAACTATTAAGTTATCGACTTTAAACAAAATGACAGCCGCAATCTTTCCCGATAAATCTAATTAATCCCCGCGAGACTGAGAGACACAGGACGTTATGAACGTTCGTTTTTCCGATCTTTTTTTTTTTTTCGGAGGAAAAATTAAATAACGACACGGTATCCAATATCGGCTCACACGCTCTACGATTAATCATATCAGTAGCAGATGTTTTTAAATATAAATCCGTGCCGGTTATTTTCGTTTTATTTCGGGTATATAATGAAGAGGTGGAGAGATTTTTTCGTGCTTATTGTATGGTATTTAATATACTACTTACTTTCGTTTAGATGCACTCGAAATAGATATGGAAAAAATCGGTAAAACATACATTGTACAAACTTTCTCATATATGGGTACTAATGCGTCGTTTAGTTATCTTTAGAAAATGAAAATCGTATGAGCCTGTTTTTAGAAAATCCAATTTTTGCTAAAGTTGCCCAAGAATAAACTAACCTTATATTCATTCATTGAGAAAAATGAAATACGTAGTATTATTGTAGATGTATACTCAAGTAACTGTACGAAATTTGATCAAAATCTTTAAAGCCGTCTTTGAGAAAATCGAATTGATGTTAAAGTTGCCTAGAATAAACTAGCCTTATATTCATTTTTTGAGAAATATGAACTATGTAGTATTATTGACGATGTAGACTTAAGTAATTGTACGAAATTTGATCAAAATCGTCACAGCCGTTTTTGAGTAAATCGAATTGTTGTTAAAAATGCGTAGAATAAACTACTCTTAATTATTGAGCATACTCTGCTCAGTATGATAAGATGCCTAAGTACTAGATTTCATTCATTTTTGCTTTACCATTTAGGCTCCAGAGCCAGTAACAGACAGACGGCATTGCAAAAACCACTTTTTCGGATTCAGCGACACCTAAAACGTATATTTCGGTAAAAATCTCGAGGTCGAATTTTTTCGCGATAACGATACTTTCTCGATACTTCGTATTATAAAGTAAAAATAAAGCTATAAATTTTATTTACAAAAGAATAACGATGAAATATGTTTTAATTATGCCAAATAATATGAGTACTATCAATCTGTTGCCAAATTTTCGGAATATTTATTCCAACGATTATAATACGTGGTTTTTGGTGATTCATATTATTTGAAATGTACCTTTTGGCGTAGATTAGTTTTAAGAGCGTCGAGATGAGAGCTTTAGAGTAGTAGATATCGAAAGGACGGGTTGAAGAGGTTTTGCGTGTTTCAAACGTATATCGCACTGTGCGACTAAAAAGACCAAACGCGGTTCTGATTGTAAAACAGAGTTTCTCAAAGGTTTCGTCTTCCTCTAGGGTTACTTAGAATCTCAACAAGAAAACCGAGTAAGGCTTGGTTAGCATATTTTGGCTATCTTGCACCCCTGCCACCACTAATGGTAAGTCGCGGAATAATCAATAATCAATACAAAATCTGATAATTCTGAAATATTTCATCGGAAAAATGCATTTTGAATCGTTCAATATTAAGCATCTAATTTAAATAAATATCCTCTTTAAGAGGACGATAGAGCGAATGAAATTTATTTTAGTGCAAAATTCAAGACAAAACTATTGCTCCAAAAATTTAAACTAATGTTTTTAAAATGCGTTTAATTTTGTAAAACGTGAAATTGAGGTTAGTATTCTGCAAGATACTCGTACTACATCCGTATTTCGTTAAAGAGATAAAATTCTTCCTCGTGTGCAAGTTCGAATACTCTCATTGAATTTTTTAAGAGTCCATCCTCTTAAAGGTGTCCTTTGGCGTATGTTGTCGTCAAGAGGAAGGCGACCGACGGAGCGTGTCCGAGCAGTCACGCAGCTACTGTTCCACGTGTTGCCAATTTTCACCGGCGGTCGAGTGATTTTCTATCCGAGCGTGCAATGTAACTCCGATCTGTAATCACCGGATCCAGGCGATTCCTTACGATGTTATTTCGCATTAACAATCTACTCGACGATAACTTTCTCTAAAATACGTTCTGACGTTCATTATTTTTCATCGATTCTTGACGATTTCTTGAAAAAACCAGAAACCGCATCCTTTAAAAAAACTTTCGATTTTATGGTATTTTTAAAAGGTTTGACTAGTTACGAAAAGGTGAATAAAATTTCGGTAAAATTAATCTCCAAACCTTCAAGTTACAAATGACGGGATACGGTTTACCTTTACATTACCTCGACAAAAATTATGTTTTGCACAGTCCAGAGCAGGGATGGCAAATAATTTTTGAATCGCGTGCCACTAGTTTACTCTTTCTCTAAGAAACTTCATGTTTTATACAGAAAATACAAGCTTACGCGTGCCAAGTAAAATCGTCTGCATGCCATTTCTGGCACGCGTGTCACGTATTTGCCATCTCTGGTCTAGAGTCTCCGTGAAAATTTACAGCGTCGCATCATTTGATTCGAATTTTTGACACCCCCATCCAAAATTCAAATTAAATTTACGAAGCAGCATTCACGATCAATTCAATTAATTAATTAAGCTTTAACGACGCTTTGTTTAAGCTTCCATAATCCACAATACATAGGCATGCTTCGCGATGGATAACAGTACCTGTAAGTTTGTGTAATATAAAAATTGTTTTATGAATATTTACATTTACAGTATTACGCTTCCAGCCGCCAGCGGCGTTTGGCAGAGGGTGTCACTGCCCCAAACATAAACTCTAGCTAAAGCTTCTGTTGGCCTGTCTTATAGGGTCTGAGAAGAATGATCTGTTCCAACCTTCACTATTCGACAAGATTATTGGCTGATATTAGAGTGAGTAATTTTATCTTTCCCAGGTAAAGACCATCTTACAAGTGATCAAAAAGTTTTATATATATATAAATTAGGATAATTATTTTGCTTATCAACCCTTATAGAAAAAGTTTCCATTGTTCTCGTCGCCGACGGCTTTAATTTCCTCGCCTCCGGGATCAGCAATTGTTAGCGTCACTCCTTTGGAATGGGGTCGAGAGTTCGAGCCACGAATTTTTGATCTCGTGTGTGTGTGGACGTGTGCCCGTGCCAAATCAATCTCTCCCAATTTTGCCGCAGTGACCGTCGAGAAAAGAAAAACTTTAAACCGACATTCCTTTTGTTTACTCTGATGACTTTTTGGCATAGGGTGTAACTACTGCTCACAATCAGAGGAGTTTAAAAAAACACGCCTTCTCGGTTTCATACATATGGCTGTATGCATATGTAGCATGACCCAACTAATTGTATGTATTTAATAAATCATTATTATTATAATTTTTAAAACAGATAATTGTGCGAATTATTGAGGTTCCACTACGGCGAATGACATTATCTTGTTCATTCGAATTCGAATTTATGATAAAATTACATCTAATTATCACGTCTCCGTTTAAATTTGTTTCGATCGAAATCAGAACATGACCTCATTAGAAATGTCTTTTTTATTTGAAATAACATTGGAGATTGATAGTAAAAGTTAAAGGCCGAGTTCGGTCGCACTACGTCCGACATCACTCTTGTCATTTAAATTATCACCGACTGACTCTGAACGTTCGGGTAAGCTCGATACGAATTCGGAAATCTAATCTCTCTCCCCTTCTCAAAAAAAAAAAATATTTAAAAAAATCAGCGAACAAATCAACCTTCATTTCCCTCGCGACGGATCCGTCTTAATCATCGGTTCATTCATCGCATCATCCGACCGTTAGCTTTTCCATCCGGCACCCAAAGGACGAGGATAAAAAAAATGGCTGGGAAAAAAAAACAAAAACAAGGCGAGAAAAAGAATCGAAACTCATTAACGAACGGTAAGGACTCCAGAGGAGATGTTTATTATTATTATGTTTTGTAATTCCCTCGAGCTTGAATCGCACATGGGAACCTAAAAACGATCTACTCAATCCCTTCTCTACGGGCACGCATTATGAACGCACGCGAAAAAGCACGCCTAAACGGAAAACCTTTTCATAGCGTGCAGCTGCTCACTAAGCTTTTTACCCGAGTTGATTGCGACTCTCGCTGGAGCAAGCTCAAAAACTCATTCTTCCCTTCCCCCCCCCCACCTCTCACCCCCCTCCCACACTTCCCCTCACGCGCCTCGTCCCTACTCCTACGCTATATCCCCATCCCTATCTCTTTCCCCCTTTCTCTCTTTTTTCTCTCTCTCTCTCTCTCTCCTCACCCCTCCATCACCCACCCATCTTCCTAACTCCCCTTATGCGTTCACCTTGGCCGTGACCGTGACCTTGTGAAGGTGACTCTTGCGGAGGAGAAGGAAAGATAGCTTTCGCGAGTCGCTTTAGGATTCTCCCCCATACGAAGGAAGGCAACCAGTTGAGGGAGAGAGAGGAGAGGGAGGGAGAAAGGAGACAGGATTTAAAGACATGAGAAATGGGTAGCCTTAAGCAAGGAAATAGAGGGAGACGAAGGAAAGGGTGGAGGAGAAATGGGAGGGAGAGAGAGGAAAGTAGAAAGGTGACGCGTGGAAAGAAGTTAAGACGGATTGGGAGTGGAGATAGAAGAGAAAAAGAAAAAGGAGGGAGAGTAGAGAGGGGGAAAAAGGAGAGAGAGAGAGAAATGAGGAAAACGAGAGGAGGAAAAAGGGGAAGGAGAAAGGGAGGACAGAGATGGAGGAAAAGAAGAGGGAAAAGAATGAGAGAAAGAGGGAGTAGAGAGGAGAAAGGGATTGAGAGATGAGAGAGATGGAGGAGAGATAAGAGAGAGTAGATAGCGGACACCATCGGAATGTGAACAGAGAGAGAGAGAGAGACAGAGAAAGGAGGATATGAACGAGATGACAAGAGGATGCAATGGTATGACGTAAGCTGGGTTTGGGTATTGGGAAATAAACCCGCCACTGCCAAGATTTTTTCGAGATTTTTCGACAACTGGTCATGAGGCGCGGTTTTATAAATAGAAAAAGCAAACAGTGATAGGTGTTGTTGTGCCTTGAGAGAGAGAGAGATACTGTAAACAGAGCCACAACAAAGGGGCTGAGTCGTTAAAAATATTTCCAAATATGGCACGCGAAAAATGTCTTAATGCATGTTTCGCTATGGAACGTGAGTGAGTCGGCGCCGTCTAAGTAAGATGGTGTAAACCGGTTGAGAGATATTACGTCGTACCTCATTACAGGAGTTCTACTAGAATTCAAGGTTTCATCTGCTTCTATTTTAATAAGGCAGAAAGTGTTTTGAGAGAACAGTTAAGGCTGTGGAATTGTTTCTTAAGCTTCCTTGAGAAAATGATGTGCCTCGAGGGCCAGGAAGCTGTGTAGTTTTAATTATACCTTATCTTTGGGAAAACATCCCGACGTAGAAGTTGTCTGAGGGATTTTAAAGTCAATCTGTTAAGTTTTAAAGATAAGAAAAAGTCGAGGAGAATTTTATTTGAACTCAAAGATTGCGAAAAATACAAAAAACAAATCAATGCCTTCGAAGGGAAATAAAGTCTCTTGACGGGATGTGATTAATCATTTCCGGCGATTTTCTTTCCACGACCTCGCAGAAAGCGTAGAATTAGAGCTTGTTATGTTGAAAGACCACACTGATACTAGCGATTTTCGCAGGAGATGGAAGTTTTAAGTAATCCGAGACTGTTTGCTTGCGCTATAAGCAAGAATTATGCTTCTGTGCCACGTCAGCCCATCAAAAATTATATCCACTTACTTAAAGGCCAATTTAGGCAAAATCTCCAACGCCACTGCAATTGAAATATTCTGTAAATTATAAGTTCGTATGAAAACAAATTAATAGAAACGTCAAATTTCTTTAAAAGAAACGCAAAAAAGCGTCTTCAATAAAACGTTATTTTTAAGCGGTTAACTTTCTGATCTCCTTCTCCTTTTCAATTCGACTAAGCTATGTTCCATATCTTAAATTAATCCAATATACATTTCCAAACAATGATACTGTCACCTATTTAAGATAAAGATATGATTCAACCATGCTATAAACGTGTATTTCATTAACCGTCTAACTTCGTTGTTTTACAACAGAATCCAATAACATTAAAATCGCAGGTATTACTTGCGGGACATTTGAAATAGCAAAAATCTTATTTCGATTGAAGTTATTTGACCATCCCCATTAAAAGAAATATTAGATCTCAAACTTATTCAAAACTCAAGTGAACTTCACTTTCAATAGTAAAAGTAATACATCTAGGTAGTTAAAAAGCATCGTAAACAGCAATCGATAAACAACGCATTAAAATGTTTATTAGATTTTTTTAACTACAAAGAGCAATTTTGAGAAACGCGAAGAAAATAAAGTTTCAATCGTCATTATTAAACCGTTCCTCATAAAGCAGAACTTTGATTGCGAAAAAGAAAAATACGCCGTGGAAAAAATTGGTATCGGAACTTTGAAAAAATAAATAAATAAAACGCTAAACCGCGAAATATAAAAAAAAAGTCTACTAAACCAACTAAATCTCCCGATAAAAGAGTGAATTGCGAGACGATTCTAAGAAGGCAATATGGAAGCCCTCGCGAGAAAATTAATAATAGCGAGTTATAAAAAAAAAGAAAGATAAACAAATCATGACGGCGAGGCGAATCAAGAGCGACTTGGAGCGTGAAGTGAAAGGAAGAAGATATTGAAGAGAGAATGAGAGGGGGAAAGGGAGAGAGAGGGAGAGAAAGGGGAAAGGGAGGGAGGGAGAGAGAAAGAGGGAGGAAAGAGGGGTGGACGGATGAAGAGGGGTTGAGGGAGAGGGGAAGAGGAAATTGGGAGAAGATGATGTTGGAAAGGAAAAAAAAAAGACGATCAAAAAGGGAATGCGGGTCAAGTAGGGGAGGTATAGAGGACGCGGAGAGAGGGAGGAGGAAAAGTGGAAAGGGTGAAGGGCGGAGAGGACGGGGAGCTTATAGGAGGAAATCGAGGAAAAACATAGCATTGGCGACTGGATGAGGGCGATAGGAAGGTCGGCGTGGAAGGGAGGGGAAGGAGAGGGGGAAGGGGGAGGAGATTGGTAGGAGGGGAGGGGAGAGAAAGGAAGGGGAGACGGTGAGAAGGGGAATCCTGCACGAAGATATAGGGGGCAATAGAAATGGCAATTAATGGAAAGCCATTCGAACATAGCCAACTGTCTGCGTTTCGTCGGATGAAAGATTTTGAACGCAAAGTCAACAACAGTTCTTCGTAGCTTTAGAAATGTTAGAATTCGTTTCTCGGGCCTGTCGCCTTTAGTTGCACTCGCCGTATTTTATGGTTTTAAATCCAACCGGATTTTTTTCGTCGAGGGAATGCTAAAACGATGAAATGTTATTAGTGTAAATCTAGGATATGGCGAAGATGGAATTTGCCATAGGCACCGTTTGCAAAAGGCGCCAAACGTTCTTGAAAAATGTGCCAAAAGTTCATTTTCCCATAAATATTATTTTAATACTCAAACGTTCATTTATATGTAATAATAACGCTGTTATTCTCTATTAAAACGCAGAAAAAAGATATCCTGCATAAACAAGGTGTTTCCTAAAATTTTGCCATAGGCGCCATATCGCCAAGATGTGCCTCTGGTGAAAATGATAATCGATGACTCCGCTAGTGTAGAATATGTTGCTTAAATATATGTCACAAATATGGTTTTTGACCGGCCTGATCGTTTTTGCTTTACCATAGGTTGCCTGTTGAATCCTATAATAAATAATCCAAAATAATATAATACAGAAACGCTGTAATTACATCTATAATACTATTATATTACATTAAAAGATTTCTAAACCTGTTAATTTTTTTGTTAATCGGGATTTAGGGATTCGGGCGTTCCTTTTTTTTTGTTTTTTCTGGTGTGGCAACCCTAATGGTAACACTAAGCATTTTTTTATCACATCTGTAATCCCAAGTGCTGGGAAAAAACAGAAGTTTTAATTCCGAGTAAAATCCGAAGTTACGGTCATCAAATCATACCGCAAATTTTTGAAGTCGTGACAGTCGTTCCTACGCTCATGGCTACACGCATTCTATACGTAGGGTAATCTCATTTACATTTACATTAATACCCTGCGAGCCGCCAGAAGCGTTTGGCAGGGGGTGTCACAGAACCAATGAACTCTAACTAATTCCTCTGTTGGACTGTATTATCGCGTCTGGGAATAAAGATCTGTAGTATTTCTCGGTTCTAGCGATTGTCCGACATATTTTCTCGTACACACTGATCTAACGACGAGAGAAAATCGCTAAAAAAAATTCCACGTCACTCCTCTAAACAACGATCAAGAATTTCCACAGACAAACACGACCGAATTAAATATCACGAGAAAATCCGTTCGCGCGGTAAAAACATAATATTTTCTCCAAAAAGAAGTCTGTCGGTTAGCGATTCCTACGAGACTTTCGTCTGGCGGAAAACGGAACGAGGAGGCTACCTGAAAGGGAAGAGGAAGTAGTAGCGAATGGCAATAATAAAGAGCCGTCGGAGGCTCCAGAAATCTCCGATGGAGATACGTGGGAACCAGGGAAGGAGAAACGGGAAAAAAATAAAATAAAAACGAGATGAAGTGGATGGGAAGAGGAAAGAAGGAGAGGTGACAAACAACTGAAGGAAGACGAGTCATAGCTGGAGGGGATAGAGAGTGGTAGGGAGAGAGAGAGAGATAGGGGATGTAGGGAGAGAGGGAGAATGAGAGCTAAAGGGAGAGAAAGGAAAGGAGGAATGGAATGAGAAGGAGAGGGAGGTAAGGAGGGAGAGGAAGAGAGATAGAGACAGGGAGGGAGCAATATAATGTGGGCTGCGAGGGCAAACTGTTGTTCGAAAGCGAGAGAGAAAGAGAGAGAGAGAGAGAGAGAAGATGAAGGGATTGAAGTGGGAAAGACGGAGAGGTAGAAAAAGTGGGAAAACCCACATCCCCTGAGCGGAGGAAACCAGTGCACCGCTCGGAATATTTACGCCTCCCATAAAGGGTTGGAAATAGCCGACTTTTAAAACGAGTCTTATCGGGATTAGCAGCGTAGGTAGAAATATACCGGCGCCGTAATATTTCTCTTTTTTTCATAATGACCTTACTTGTGCGGCAAGACGAGATGGGCAAGATGTCGCTCTAAGGTTGACGCAGTTTTCATTGACTTTAAAAAGACGTTCGATAAAGTACCTCATAGGAAATTAACAGGAAAGCTAGGAAAGTACGGCCTCCACCTGAATATCGTGAGTTGGATGAAGACTAATAATGTATTAGAGTACAGTTAGTCATCGATGGGAAATCTTCCTACCGGGTTAAAAATCGCATCTGGTGTTCCACAAGGAAGTGTCATAGGCCCTCTACTATTCCTAATACATACATATATATATATATAAACGATATCTGATATCTGCTCGATAGTTCGCTACAAAATCAGAATTTTCGCAGATAACACCGTCTTATATGCATAAGGAGCTAAAGAGCCAGGATGACCAAAAACCGCTCCAAGAAAATTTAAACGTTTCTGCGTGGTGTCAAGAATGGAAAATCGAAATTAACTACGGTAAATGTTCCGTCGTTGGTTTCTGGAAGGGCAAGAACAATGAATTAGATTCGGAGTATAAAATCGATGGATTGAACATTCAATCTGTAAATCTAGAACATTACAAATTAATGTTGATGAGTCGTATATCACTACGATATGATTTTTTATTTTGATAAAAGTAACACACTATTTAGCTAATGTGAAATAAATGATTTATATTGATATTTTCTTATTATTTCAATATTTTTTATTTGTTAATTAAAAGATTTTTTGCTCATAGTTTCTCGAGAAAAGGGGATAATCCCGGTAAGAAGTATTTCCTAAACCATCTAAATTTTTGGGTCGAGAAAAGTATAGGAAAGAACCTAGCAATGGTCCACATAAAGGCAAAGCCGAAATCATCTCATGTATAACAATCCCTTGATTTCAATTGCGCACCTACTTTCTACAGGAAACGAGGCCACTAAACCCCCAACCACTCTGTGTTGTTGAAAGCTTTACGTTTACGATGTTATATGTCAATTTTATTGGTGGTAATTACGTCATTTTCAGTACCTGGACGAGAATGTCGGCGCAGACCGGAATTCACTGTCGGAAGTTAAAAAAAAACCTGACTTTATGATTTAAGTTTTGGGAAACAGAAGATGGACTTTCATTCGATGAAATAGGCTAAATAAAGTAAAAAATAATTCTTTAACGTCCACCGGTTTAACATTCAACATTTTAAAAATCCATCTTCTTCCTATACGTTCGAAATATTCTAATAAACAGCATTCATACAAATGAATATTCATCGTATATTATCAAACAGAAAAGACTTCCTTTCCAATGCAAATTCGACGCATAATCTCCAAACTATTCGCTATTGCAATCGTCGCCAAAGAGTACATGAAATACGACTTTGAATAATAAACCTTACTCCATGAAGGAAATGGTGAACCGATGAAAACCGCAGAAGTTTAATAGGTATAATTTGGTTGCACCCTCATCGCGAAGGTATGAAATGAATTGGCAGTGCGAATACATTAATGTTTTTAGCATTCAAGAGTTATTGAATGGGTGCCACGCCTCCGCTTACCGAGTATATTTTTATTGTATATTACGTCAATCTCGTTTGAGGTAGTCATGTAATTCCACAGCATCGGTGGTTCAGTGGTAGAATGCTCGCCTGCCACGCGGGCGGCCCGGGTTCGATTCCCGGCCGATGCAATTTTTTATCAGGATCTATCGTAACTTTTAGCCAATATGTTAGATTCATTTTGGCAAAAGCATTGTACCTCGTTTGTCTACCTTTTTATCGAAAAATATGTGCATTAAAAGTGTAACTATAACTAACCAAGAGTTGTCCACACCTTATAGAATCAGGACTATCCAATATTTCAGCTCTATTGCGCTGCCCGCGTTAAAATGTTTCCCTCAAAGAAAATTAAATTTTGCACTTTAATTTGTGTGTGTATATATATATATATATATATATATATATATATCACAGGCTAAGTGTATTTTAACCTAGTTTGATGTAGATTACGCTCCATTTTACTCTATACAAATATTTGTGACATATAGACATCAACGTTTTCAGTGATTAAAAAAAAAACATCCGCTACGCATTCGGTTTGCCCGTTTGTCTATCTAAAGCGGTAACTCTTTCTAAGCGAAATCAGATAGAGGCTTTGTTTCTTTCGTCAAATGATTCAGTATCGTATCGTTGTGCAAGTTTCCTCGGTTTGTCCGACAGTGTACAATTTTTTAAATCCGATATTAACTGTCTGCTTCAGCAGCTCTTTCTTTCCTTGCTTGTTATATATCAGCGTTGGATAAATCATGCAAATTGGCATTACATAACCGACGTTCGCGTTGAGTACTAATACAACGACAATCTAATACCCGCAGTTACACACCGCAATGCCTATTGATCTCCGCGATTGAAAAGGCAATTCATTTGATAGAGCGACAGTGATTGGACGGTACGAGGTGGAAATAGGTATAAATGGAAATGGGAGAGAGGGAGTTTTGAAGGGGAGAGAGAGAGAGGGAGGGGGAGAGAGAGAACGAGAAACGGGAAAAAAGCAAGGGCGGGAATGAGTTATGACGACGGTATAGAATGGGAGACAGAAATCGAACCATAGAAGATTAATAGAAATCAAAGGGAGGCGGGTAAAGGTAAAGAAGGGAGAAAACGAAGCGATCGAACGGAAAACAACAAATGACAATATAATATATTTTTTAAAACAACTTTTATATAGATAATACCCACACACAGGGGCGAACTAGGCCGCTGTGACGAAAAAATTAAGTTTAAAAAAAATAATGTAAAAAAATGAAACAAATTTAAAAATACAAATAAAATAACGATGATGTTATTATTTCAATTTACGTGTGCGTACTGAGGAGATATGAATTATAATTCACTTCTATACATTCCAGATAATTTACTAATACTCCAAATACACTAGCAAGACACAGTAAGCTTTGAAATTTCGCGCGCTTTGTCACTCCACTCCGCAAGTGTCGCAAGAGAACGATTTAAAAATAAAAAGGAAAAAATGGGCAAAATGTTTTCCAGATTACCAAAAACCTCATCCTTGATATGCCCTTGGGGTTTAGATGGGGGGGGGGGGGCGGGGGCGCCTATTGCATGGTTCGCCTAGGGTGCCAGTTCCTGGCAGATATTCTAGGGCCACCCCTGCCTATACGTATATGAATTTTCCATGTGAGGCAATGTAGCGTACTAATTTTTGCTAAATCAACAAAAATGGAGTTTCCTTGACGACGAAAGTTTTTCACGTCCACCAAATCGACTCGTATCCGATAATAGGAAAATAAATTTTCATTCTTTAAGGCGTTCTTCGGTTCAATTTCCGAGGTCGTACGATTTTTTAAAAGTAAGTTAAAAATTCAAATAAAAAATACGCTGCACTCACTATCATGTTTTTCAGATAGAGGAACGGAACGGTTCTGGAATCGAATTCGGGTTATATTACACGGAGATTACCAGAAAGCCACTTGAGGCGTTGGTCTCTTCTAAATACGAAGGAACGTTTAAAATTGTTATTGTGGGACCTTGTGACTTCAAACGACTACCAGCGTTAGTAGGCTTCTCAGTCTAAATCACAAAGCAAGGGAGGAGATAAACCCGGTGCCGGCATTAGCCTACTCTTAACGAGAAACACCGAGGGGACCAACGGCTTTACGTCCCTTCCGAAGGACGGAGCGCTGATTCGCGTGTTCTCCTCTAAACACGCAAATAGTGGGCCGCTAAACCTCTGAAAAAATCTCTACTTTCGCAGGATTCGTACCCGTTTCGCATCGGGTATGCCCAGCGCCCTCGCCACTACGCCACGGCACCCCCAACGTTTAAAATAGATTCAGCCGTTTTCGTGTTACTCGAGATTTTTCAGTCAAGTAGATCTACGTAGATGTGCCTGCTTCTCTGGGCGCCAATCCGACCATCTTTCTATACATTACCTACAAGAAGAGCCGGTCTTGCTAGGGGCGGTGGACTGGGTCGCCAAAGGTCAAGGGGCGCCGAAGGAACTCCGTACGGGGTACTTATAGGTATAACCTTCAAGGGGTCGCCAAAAACCTACTTCGCCCGGTACCGCGTTTGTCCTAAAGCCTACAAGTGAGTAAATGTTGGATACCAATATGCATCGAGGAGCAGGTGAGAATCTGGACGAAATTCCTTTCACTTTTTCATTATCGATTATTTTGCGGAATGTTACGAACAAATTAACAGACCCTTGAAAACATATCGTAACAAAATTTTATGGTAGGGGAATCTGGAGTGGTTTCTCGTCCGGGGCACCAAAATACCTCGGGCTTCTCCTTTGTGTATCGTGATAAGTTAATATAAAAGTTGCTAACGAATTTAGAGTAAGTAGCGGTGAGAGAAAGAAAGAGAGAGAGAGAGACACAAGAGGAAATACTGGGAAAATGGATGAGGGGGAGGTAGTTACAACGTTTTGCGTAGCCAGTTGTGTTGGATGAGGATGGGAAAATAAGAGTGGAAAGGATGGGAAGGGGGCGGAAAGGGCGGAAGGGGCGGAAGAGGCGGAAGGGGCGGAAGAGGCGGAAGGGGCGGAAGAGAGGTATGCGAAGTGGGTGAAGGTGAGGAAAAGGTTGAACAGAGGGCGCCCGCTTCCAGCGGGAGAGGGGAGGTGAGTTAAACGCGCTGAACAAAGGAGATGCGAAAACGTTCCGCGACCGCATGACTCTTGAGTGGAAATCCCTTCTCAGATGTTTCTCCGCTTCTTCTTTTTTTTTAATTCCATATCCAAACATTCCGCTCCGTACGTCGGGTTAACACGTGTTGTTCAAGGGCGAGGGAGTACGAAATAAATAAAAAATATCGTTACGTCTTTCTCGGCGGTTGTTACTCAGTGAATAAGTTTGTTAAAAGTCTTTGTCATATAAGACATACTGTCTGGCTTCCGGCTGTTGCAGTCGTCGAATCAGAAAATAAAGGCACGTGATTTCCGGACGCGTGTGGTTAACTTTAGCTTAACGGTTAACTATAATAGGAGCTTAATATAATAGCGTCAACGAGAGACAAAAAAGTAAATTAGGAAATTCACTGGTGCGTATACATGCTATAATTCTAAGTTTAAATCAAATTTTCCTTATTGTTTCCATTGTCAGAAAAAAACTGCCCTAATTTCTATATGATAAAGAATGTAAACTTAGTTACTTCATCGAGATGATAGAATGATGATTTAAAATAAAAGAATTTCTACTGATGAAATCGAACCCGGGCGTCCCGAGTGACAGCTGGGTATCGTGAACACTGACCCATGTGGGATATAAAAATATATATTATGACACACACTGCATAACTGATAAGAAACAATATACAGAAATGGAATTAAAGACATTTTTATAGCCATAAGTCATTACTTGAGAAAGTCGCACCATGCCTTTTAAGGGTTTTCCACGTTATCAAAGGGGCCTGATATGGAGATTTGTTTGCTATTTCGGAAGGTCACATAAATATAAAACAGTATATGGATTTTTTATGGTGCTCATAACCTTGAGAATTTTAAATAACAGCAGTAATGTCATCGCGATATGTAAACATCACGCCTTTATGCAAGATATAGGAAAAGTATTTTTATATAAATGACGTATTTGAACATCAATAAACGTGAAGATGTGGAAACATCACTTAGGTTTTATAAAAATATAACTTGAAAAACCATTCCACCACGATTTTTTTCGTTACAATGTCCATAATTGTTTCAAATTACACGAAACAGGAAGTAAAATTTGGGGACGCGTAAGAATCGTCTTATGGGCCTACAATTTGCCGAATTGTTGCCCTTGCACATCTGTTGTTCAAGTTGGTTTTATCAGTTGACATAGGAAAATAAAATAGATTTGGTTGCATAAGATACAGGATACCAAATCTTTTTGTTTCGTTTGAAACGTGAAAACCGTCATGCTAAAATTTTAACATGGTTTATATTTTCGTCGATGCTTATTCATACGGTAATTTTAAATTATTTATGAGAGAATGATGGATGGTGGAGTGTATAGAGGGATTGATTGACGGGATTGCTGAAATAAAGAGTTAAAATGTTTTGGAGGAAAAATTTCGAAAAAATGCAACAAATACGGATAAATAATCTTTAAATGAAAGTAGTTTACTATAAAAAATGTCTCAAATCCATCCACCACCCTTACTTGACGTCCTTTAATCTTCCCAATACTGTTTTGCATTCCCCTAACTTATTTACAGAGAAATGAATTAAGAGTAATGTACTGTAGTTGCGCGGCATTTTTACGAGAATAAATACGTTTAGATAAAACTGGTAACAGGTTATGCATAAAGTGTGTGTAAGGTTCGCGTTTCCCGAGGGAAATTAAAATCCTTCAAGCTATATCGCTCAACGTCCAGTCTTTGACACACATGCCCCTAAGCCCGACGCCAATGATGATAACTGACTCGTGATAAGGGCAAACAGTAGACTTTCCACGTCAAAACAGAATTGATTAATGAATACATTGTTACTTATCCCACTTCTTTTAGCACACTGAGCTAAGTTTAAAACCAAATCGATGCAAGCTCTGAATACTCAGATACGACGACGACAATTCGTGTGATCGATCACATGTTACCACCAACACCAGAAAGTCTCGACTGGAATAAAGCAGATATACCGATTATAAGAACCGTGTCGATCTCTGTTTCTCTTATTTTCACGCATTAATCGATGTTTTTTTTAAATGGCAATTTTATATCCCCTTTAATCGAATTCCACTGTCATCAACGTGGAATTGCTTCATTTGGCGCATTTAACGGCATAAATGACACCAGGACGCAGTTAAGGAAAATGAACGTATCTTTTTATTTTCTCCATACGTAGTAATGGGAAAGTATTGTGATCAGGAAAAAAAATTGACTTCGAGATTTCAACGGAAATACACGTTTTGAGGTCCCTAGAACACGTTTAGACTATTTTTGGAATGATGTCTGTGTGTGCGCGTAGGTGTGTATGTGATTGTGGGCGCTCTAACTCAAAAAGTACTTGCCATATCGTTACCAAATTTCATATATAACACTTTAGCATGAGCACAAAGAACTGATTAGTTTTTGAACAATACCGGTTAACCGGAATTCGATGTTTATTCGAAACCCGATTCGGTTTTTGCGATATTTCTCCGTTAAATATCATTATTGTATATACAATTCTATACAAATGTTATAGATAATGTAATATCCTACAACTTTCATTTGAAACAATTTTCCATAGCAGTTATTGTTTAGGAATTATTTATAAATAATCGGTTTTTTTCGGTTTCCGTCAAATATCTCCTTAAAAACGTCGTTATTGGTAACTTCGTGAGGACCAAAGTTGTAGAGAATAATATTTCTTCCAGGTTTTGTTTGAAACAAATTTTCGTAGAACCATCCATTTCGGAGATATTTTGCCTTTTCTTAATACCAGTATACAGCTCCAACACCATGTAGCTGTGAATTCTCTAAACATATTCAAAATATAATTTACGGCAATAAGGACTACTGTATTGTTTTACGATACGAAATGATAATTTTGCCTCATACTGTCATTCATCTAACTATATATTAATTTTACGTTGACGTCTTTAGACATTTGTTTACAATTTATATCGGCGTATTTCTCGAGAACCGTTCGTCATAAAGATATGCGGTAAACGGCGTTTTGTTTCTACTGGCTATGAGGTCCCTGGAAAAATATTTCCATTTGCTAAAGTGTCCCGGGTTCGAATCCAGGAGACAATTATATTTTCCCATAAGTTTACACGAGATTTTCGATTTTTCAGAGTGCAAGGTTTTCTTCCTTCGTTCGTTAAAATACGTAAATATGGACCGATTTTCTTCTTTTTTGCTTTATTCGACGGCTAAAGCTTGATACTATCTTATTCTTGCCATGTTTGTACGTTACACGGTCGAAGTTTTTAGAAATACACATTCTTTTTCGAACTTTTGAGGATTTTTCGTACTCTTTCCGGGCGTTGCCAAGGCGACCGTCATTGTTGCCTCCATTTCAATTACTATCAATTATACCTTCAAATAGGTGAAAGAATAGCGTTATTCGCTTCGCACTTTTGTTTAACATAAGCATCGAAATTAATGATGCATAGCAACGTAAATATTTACGGATAATTATTTTGTTGACTGCGTATGGGAAGCGTTTCTAGTAGGGATGGGTCGCGAACGGAGTCGCGAAGAGTCGACTCCTGCTGCCTTGGAGTCGAGAGAGTCGACTCCGGAGTCGACTCCAGTTAAGGAGGTTGTAACGGTACGAACTAGTCATAATGGAGTCTAGTTGAAAGGTTTTTATAAGGAACAAAAAAATGTTATTATCTAATAGTAATGAAATTGAACATTTTGGTAGGTGTTTTAGATGCTTATGTTAGGGTTTTTACGTTATTAATATTTTAGAAAATAAAAATAATGTGTACATAGTCACTCATTTGACTCGAATACCAACTTGTGTTCGTAAAATAAGAGTCAATATGAGTAAATATATTTTCATTATATTTTTGAAGGCGGTCTCTTGTAATGCATAAATAAGACAAAAACTCAAAATATATTATTTGTAAATGTTTTACAATTAAAACTAAATGAATTATCTTCAAATATTAACTGTAAATAAGTTGTTGATATAATTGTTGAGTTGTTGATTGAAAATAATGGAATGAATAAGATGTAGTTTTTGCTATTAATCTGTGATTTTTAGTTTTAGAAAAGAAATAAAAATATATATAACAGTTCCAACTAGGGATTGCAATCCCGGAGGAAATTCACAATCCCGGGATTTCGGGATTCTAAATTTCCAAACCCGGGAACCCGATCCCGTTTTATTAAATTTTATAAAAATATTAAAACCATGGTTTTATCTACAGAAAATGTTTTATCCTATTTCCATAACGCATATAAACTGCTTCACTGTAATAAGTGAAGGTAGAAGACAGCAACACAGGTGAAACAGTAATAATAACACATACTATTATCTTATAAAACGCCAGTGGTTTTACTCTATGCTACTATACGAAAACGAATTCAATTTACACTTTCACTGTATAATCAGGTGCACTTATATTATGAAGCACAAGGGACAAACAGCGACGAAGATGTTGCGCCGAGCAAATTAGGTTCAAAATAAAATCCGCACCATAACGAAAATTTGTCTCTTCAACGAAGTGCGCGAGAGACGATTTTGCTACCCTTCCACGGTGACGTCATCAGAGAGTCGACTCCTCGCACGCGAAGCGACTCCACGGCGTGGAGTCGATGGAGTCGATTCTCGCGACTCCAGTGTTCATTCGCGCACATCACTAGTTTCTAGTTGTGTCAATAATATGTGTATAACAAACAAGCTCCCAGCGTATTGAGTTTTATTTTAAATTGTGCAATTAATTTGTTTTTTGTTTTGTTTCGTCATTTGAATGCTGGAATCTTACCTTTTTGTAAGTACAACCATCTTATTACACATCTGTAATCCTTATTAACGCAAATAGGGTAACGCATCAATTAAAAATTAGATGAGAATAGGGACGCACGTAACTTTGTAAACACATTATATGATTATCTTCTTTTCACTGATAATCTAATTAAACGGTTGCATTGACGTCGCCTTTATAGTAGGTCCTGTAAGAAGTTAAAAGCAGTCGTTGATAGACACTTGAAGTAAAGCAATTGTTTGTGAGTTCGTCTATGAGGGTGCAACGATAATCATTGGAATTAAGGTAAGGTAGAGTATTAGCCCAGCTACAGCTGCCAGAGAAAGGAAGAGGAGTCAGAGATCAAAGGAAGAGTATTGTAGGAACGGCAGAGAAAGAGATGCGGAAGCTCATAGGATTGCCCGTGTAGATGAGGAGCGGAGAGTACAAGAAAGACAAAGAAATAGGGAAACACATCAAATGAATAGGGAACAAAGAAGATCTAACCTAGGGCCGAACTATTTAGATTATTTGCATTTCATTTATTTCATTAATTATTCAATCAAAACTTTGAGTTTATTTAAATCGCGTTGAGGATCGGAGATCCGGGGCTGTCCTACTAGTTATAATTTAAATATCTATACCCCAAATATGGAGAAAGTCATGTGTTGGCCACATCAGATTTTTTTCTCTCTCCTCTATCACTGTGCAATGTGATTTTCCCACTCCCTTCCCCTCCCTTTCGCCCTTAATCGCTAGCGATGCAAAACAAGAATGAATTGCAACCTTATATCCATAGCGTCACTTAGACACTTTCCGAAAGACCGACCGTGAAGTTTGATTGCTCCGGAAATTTTTCGCGCCTCAGAATTTTCCATTTGACATAATGACAAATTAGCTTCAAGAGAGCGGGTCTGTTGGTATCGCTTTAATTCGTCACGGAAAGACGAGAATTCAGACGCAGATATTTTCAGCTCTTTGAGTGTGACTTTTTTCAAGCGAGTGATGAACTATAGGGCGGCATGAAAGAGTTTTACTCGAAACGTTAAACATCCTACGATGCGATAAACCGTAATTCGTTAACAAATAAACAAGGCTTTCCACATACGGAAATAAAATTTCAATTCAATAAATGATGTCTTTAAATTAATTTAATTTAAAGGCGATACGTAATGACGGAATTAAAATAAAGGTAAAATCTTTCATTAGGTACGTTAAAGTGGATATCTCTGAATCATGATCAATCGATTGTATTACAAGTCAATCCCAAGGCATTTATTTTATTGAATTAGTCTCTGAAAAATAATCTTATCTCAAGAAATATTACTGTACAAGTTCTGCAATTTAACAGCAGTCTTGTTTTATAAAATTCTAAAATTCGCTTTAAAAATTCTTAAAGAATATGCCAATTACATTCAATGAGTAACCGAAAAAAACAGTTGAGTCAGTTATTGCGGTTTTTTTTTATTTCCACGCGAAATGTTTATTATTTAATTTAATTTTTATTATCTCAGTGTTTATTTTTCTTATCCTTTAAGCGACGACAAAATCTCTAATTCAATCGATCGCTCGAAAAATGCCGTCCAAAGTGATTTCACAAACACCCCTCATTTTCGCCGCCGTATCGAGAATTTCGCATGTGAACGAGTCTACTTAAATATAGACCCGGTTGGAAAAACATTTCTCCGAGAAAATTCACGAAAGCGGTCGAATTGATAAAATAATCAATGATTCAACCCGCGCTAATGCGATGAAAAAAGTACCCGCCCCTTATTTCCTTCAGTTTCGCCATCGCGAAAATGCGTCATGGCCAGGGCATTAGCGCAGCGCACTTGAAAAATTTTCGTCGGAGGCGACCTTTTTTTTTCGCGGACTTGAGTACCCGCCTTCCTTATTTGTCCTCTTTGCCTTCAAAAGCATCACCTGCCCAACTTCCCCCAACCCACCCAACTCCTAGCGCCCCCCCTCCCCTTCCTCCACTTCCCCTCTTCATCTCCTTCAAATCTCCTTCCTGTGCCCCTCTCTCTCTCTCATTCTCCCTCCTTTGCCGTACAAACCACTTTTTTTAACTTCCTTTTTCTTGACCTTGACTTTGGCATCGCTTTCTCTCCACCCCCTCCAACTCTCATGCCATCTACCGCATTTCCTCCGCACTATACAACCTCCCCACCCACCCTCAAATCCCCACTCGATGCTCTCCACACCCCTTTTTCTCTCCTCTCTCAAACGTTTCCCTTTCCTTTCCCCCTCTCTCTTTCTCCCTCAGTCGTTCCTTCTCCTCTCTCCTCCAAACCCCCTCTAACACTCTTGCCGTTTCTCCTCTACCCTCGGGCTGCCATCTGTCGGTTGTGATGCACAACACGAAGCGGTAGTTTAAGGGGAAGGGGGCGTGTGTTACGTGGCATTTTTCTCTCTCTCGCGAGAAAGGGCCCGAGTTCGATGTGAAGGTGACTTCCTGCTATTTCGGTGTTGAGAGAACACAAGGGATCGAAACACGCGAAACAACAACTCTCGATACGTTTTTTTTAACTGAGGATTAATTGTTAGCTGCCTCAAAGGAAATTTTTATTGTAATGGAGACTATTCGTTTAAAGAATAGAAAACTCGTTTGTTCTTTTTTTATTTTTAGGGATCGAAAGCACCGAACGTCGGAGCGTGTTTGTTTGTCCATTCGGTTAATGGGGTGCATTCTTCCTCGCAAAGAAGAAGACAGAGCTTTAAAGAGAAACGATTCGTCGATCGATATGACCCGCTAACGTGGCGGCGTTTCAAAATTATGCGCATAGAGGGCGAGTTAATTGCCGAGCATTAATGACTGAAATGGTTTGGTTTTACAGCCGGCCCTCGCTTTGCAAAGTACTGACCGTGTAAAGCGAAACTGCGCATGGTGAAGTAAGTTTTCCTCCCATAGGAATATGCTAGATTCCGTTTTTAGCTCCATCTTGAAGCTAACATTCAACAATTCATTCGCAATGTATTCAGCATTGCTTTCTTTTAACTTAAACATAAACATTTTTTTGATTTTAAATTCTAGGAAACCTTTCCAAAAACCGTGCTAAAGGGAAATTGACGTGGCCGCGAATTTCGAGTTCTCTAAAATGAAAACAGCAATAAACCGAACACGTGTAAATCGAAACCGCGCAATTCGAGAGTCGAGAGTATTGTTATGACATTTACTTGAACTATTCGCGACTTTTTCTTCGACTGCTGTTACGTATAATGTAGGATGTTTGGAAGAGAGGTCAAGTTCCCCCTTGAACATAATTCGCTTTAATTTTAGCAGATAAACAGAAATACTTCTGCATCGGCATATAATCGCTTCGACCACACAAATTCACTCAATGCTTTCATGAACGCAACCCGTTTTATACCTTTTCGCCGATAAAAAAAAGTATGTATCTATAATGAAATCGATCGTCCTTTCACTTACTGAAGTAGTCTTCCTGATCACTTTCGTTCTATAATATTAACTTGTACGTAAAGGCAATTACTTTTAATTTATAGATAAAGGCGATAACTCATAGTTACTTAAGCTAAATGTCCGTTCTTTGCTCGCTTCATGTGTCAACGAGATGCATGAATGCATAATGCTGTGTCGTCAGATAAAAAGGTGAAAACAATCGTTCTCCCGAGAATACAAGATGAGGGTTTGATACGAATTTGTTTTTAGTATCAGCTGAGAGAAAGAACATGGAGGAGCATAAGAGGAAAATTGGTGATTGTATTGCGTTGCATCGAATACGAGAAATCCTCGACTGAATAATTAATGTCTGTAAAATTGACAATAAGTTAACTGAGCATTTTTTTATTTTAAACACTTCCATGAATATCACTAAAGTTGATTGGCAGCCGCAAAATACGTAGTCGTTCTCGCAGTTAATTCCACGTGCGTGTTTGTAAAAAAAAGGGATTTCTTTAAAGTAATATGTTTTTCGATTAAATAGATTGAAATAATTTGGTAGGCAGATTTCATGGATAGGAAAAAGTGAACGTCGGACGTTTACCAAAATTAACTTCGCGTTTAATAAAGGTGTTAGGAATGTTGCATTTTTACGCAGACATAAATATTATTTTCTGGACTCTTCGTATATAACTTTCAAATCGCTTTGCTCCTGCAATAACTGGTTCGAAAATGGGCTATCAGTGGACGACATCTTGCATAGTACAAAAAAACTTAACGTTTAAAGCAAATTTCTCCTCTTAATGAAAACTGCTCGTTTAAAACGATCGCATACACGTACTCCACAACGGAAACATTTTATAAAAGGATTATATCACTATGACTGTTACGAATTACCTACTTAAATAACTTTATTTTAGTGAAGCAGGAGTTCAAATTCATGCTACATACTGGAGAAGTCTTCAATGATCTCACGCTGAGGCCAAAATATTTTCGAAGCGTCTTCCACCTATGTTTGCAAAACCATTTTCACAAAACACGAAGAAAAGGTAACTGAGTTACATGTGGCTCATTTTTTGGCGAATGATAAAAATACGTAAAATCAAGCGATGAGAGAGGTAGACGAGAAGAGGACGAGGAGGAACAGTATAGAGAGAGACGTAGAGAGGAAGAGAGATAGATAACGTTGGAAATAAACACAGGGAGAAGAAAAAAAGAATAAAAAAGTGACCTAACAACAGGAAAACAATGGAGCAAACGGCAGGTGGGCGGAAAGTCATTCGAGGTGCAGTAACGATGTGGAAGTAGGCGGGAGAGGTGGGGTGGTGTGGTAGGGAGGATGGTGTAGGAGGAGGATGACGTAAGCGGAGAAAAGGGAGCGACGGAGGGAGGGAGGGAGGGAAGGGAGTGAGAGAGATTTGTACGATACGAAAGCGGTGTGAGTAAAGGCAAAGAGGAGGAAGATATAATCCCAAATCCTAAATCGTTTCATTAATGTTTCGGATATTTTTTTTTGTTTGTTTGTTTACTAGCTCGGGAGTACGTTTGTACGATCTTTTATTTACTAGACTACGAAACGGTCGAAGAAGGAAAAAAACGGACGCAATTCTCCTCCTGGTGAGAAATGGTCTTTTAAATTTTGGATGGATTTGAGAATCAATTTCCAAATAAAGAAAGGCATTATCTGTTAATCTGAGCGGTTAAAAAAATATATCGGAATCGAATGGTTTCTCGTCCATAAATAAATATGAAGGTACTTTTATCGTTCCTTGTATGTGTGTGTGTGTGCGCGGCATCTGTCGAGGTTTGAGATTTCATTATATTATAAGAAAAGCGAATTCCTTTTCATATTTTTAGCAGTGGCGTAAAGACCAAATGAAACAAAACTGAAAGAAAAACTTCGTATATCAACTTGATTACGTGGGTTATTAGGGTAATTTATGTCCTTTCATACCCTGACAGCAAAATGAAATTGTTTGGGAGAGGGTAAAAGAGGTTTTAGGGACGCATAAAAGCGTCGTCGCGCCGTAGACTGAGTAAGAGCTATAATTATTTAACCTTTGTCCTTGGATAAATAAGGTCGGATAAGATTAGCATCGAAATGCCAATAAAATTATAAAATAATTCGCCAATCAATCAAGATATGTTTATATGAAAACCCTAAGTTATGTTACATTTAAAATTTAATTTTTTTCCTAGCTATCTTCTTTTAGAAACATACGCGACGCATAGTTTTCCATTCTTCAAAAAAAATTTTAATCAACGAAACTGATGAATCATTCAAACTCCATTCGATTTTATGGTTTCCCGAAAAAGAGGAGATGAAATTTCGAGTCGTGTGTGACCTCTATGTTTAATTATGTATTTTGGGTTAAAAGGACTCAAAATTGGCTGATCCAAGATACCATAACAACATATGAGGAAATAATTGAATTGCTAGTTGCATGGTACGCTTTTCAAACACGTTTAAGTTTCACGTTGGACTATCACCAACATGTCCCAGTGCCTTACTCTTCAAAGGAGGAAAATTTGTTCGCTCTAAGCTAATGTTTTCTGTAAGGTCTCCACCACTATATTTAAGTAAGCATATCTGTTTGTCTATCTGTCTGTCTGTTCCTTTATGCACGCTCACGTTTTCCAACATATTCCGACCACATTTGGCACGATTGTAGCGGGCACCAAGGGGAAGGTTAATGCGTGGTTTTAATATCCGTCTGTCCGTTTGCTTCAAAATGGCGGCGCATTTTCTGTCTGTTCCTTTATATTTTATAATTAGATATAATGACGTGTAGATGAATCGAAACCATAAGCATTATGTTTCTCAAATTGAGGTGTCATGAACAAAGATGTGTATTAGTTATCCTTTCGATATGGGTATCCTATTAAAATTATTACGCTACTTAAACGATATTTAAAGATGACAGAGTTGGAATGGAGATAGCTGGGATTACAAAGAACGAAAAATCGCAATATCCGTCTAATAATACCAAGTCTAAAGGCAATTTTCTAGGACCAAAACCCTGTCATCTTGACTGGAGTTGTCTTTCCTATTTATTGCTCAGTGTTTTAGCCTAAATGTTGAAAATTCGATTTAAGGACAATTTCCTCTGTTCTTTTAGATTTATTTTGCCTAGAATTTGTGTTATGAAACCATCAAGTTAGGTCTTAGAATGCAAATGAAATACAGCGGTGTATCTTTCAGGGAAATTTATTACAACATGACCGATTTCGCTACGATCATCAAGGTAACAAGGTGTAACAAACATTTCGATAAATAGGGAGAAAGAAAAGTAGGGGGTTAAACCGAAAGCGATTTTATGGCGGTTTAAGTGACGGTTAGGAAACAAGAGGGGTGGGAAAGAAAGGACGAACAAATGAAAACGTTACAAAGTATATACAAAATCTTTAGGCAAACTAAAGAAATGGTTCTGAAAAACCAGTTTCTTTAAAATAAAGGTATCCTTACAATTGATAATATCCTTCCGTCTTGGGAGTAGTTGGAAGTAAGTACGTAATTGGAAATTATTTCACACGGACTACCATCTTTCGAAAGTCGTATGACGCTCGGCACGTAGGCGACCATTTCCCAGGGAACCCACTTAACTACCGGTGAGATTAATTTATTTACGGTAAACAATCTATTTTAAAAAATCAATCCGGAACGTTCATTCTTTTGTTTTCTGTTTACCTATAATGCACGTGAACGCAGATGACGTCAAAGATGAGGAAATGTTTGTTGGCGCATCATTTGCATTGACCAATAATATGTATGTATATAGAGAGGAAGGTGAATTTCTTCAGACATCGACACGAAAGCAGTCGGTTTACATTTCATTCATTAGGTTTCGGAAGATTTTATTTTTGTTTATAAACTTCATTACGAGGAGGACACGAGCGTCCAAAGTGGAAATTGTTTGGGGGTCGCAGAAGAACGAGTGGGCCCATCAGCCGCAGCTGTTAGGGAACAAACGCCTTTACATTACTTCCGTGTAACCTCGTCGGAGTTGGTGGGAGTGACGAAAGCCTTCTAGGTTTCCCGCCAAACACTTCGTATGCGACCGACGTCATCGCTATATCGTCACTTGACGAAAGAGTACATACATAAGAGGAGGCGAGTCGTGTCTATCAAGAGGTTAAAGTCGAATTTAGACATTATAACCGGATATATAACCTTTATACGGGGTGGACAACCTCTTTTACATGGTGGGCCACATCGGACCTAACTATCCTCTCAATTGTGGGAATGATGACAGAATGACAGTCATGATATTTAGAGGGGGACACTATTTTTTAAAAATAAAATGCAAATAATAATACGAAACAAATGTTTTAACTTAACTAATTTTGACTGCACTTGTCAGACAAATGAAAGGTAATTTAATATCAAGTACAAAAACATAAAATGCTTTGTTAATTCATATTTTGAAATTTAGTATTCAGCAGGATGGACAATGAGGGAGGGGGGGCGAGGACTTACAAAAATGGGCCAGGGCCCCTCCAGGCCCTCCCTTAATTACGTTCCTGGGCCGCAATCGGTGGTAGCGAATAGTTCGGCAGGCCGTATTGCAAGTTGCCAATACTTCGGATATTAAATCGGAAGTTACTTACAGATTCTGATGTATCATATAAGTGAAAATGAAGGCTAAATTACGTTATTTTTTAGGGTTAACATTTCAATATTAAATTTTTTACTATCATAATTTAAATTTAAAAAATATGAATTTGTGCGTTAAATTTTACGGATCACATTTTTACCATAGCTTCGCGGGCCGCATCAAATGCTTTCGGCGGCCGCAAACGGCCCACCGACTTTAGGTTGTCCAACCCTGCCCTATATTATATTGTTCGTCACCGTTTATTCCATTTCCTCCTTAACAACCCAAATTCACCCTCTCCTGTGGCGTGAAAAAGCGCTCCATTTCGTAGGAAACCGTCAGATACGAAACGGCACGCCAAGTTGGCCCCGCATTACAACCGGATTTGCGATTTAACTCCCATCCAATTCCTGACTAACTCCATCGTCGCATGCACCGCGGTTAATTCATCGGAGTAAGCACCACGTTGCTTCGCGTCAATCTCGTGTCAACCAATCGGGTTGAACGACCTTCCGCGCTCATTTTCGCGCCCTTTGGAGCAATCAACGCCGCGAGCGCTTCCCCGCCGGCTGCGGTGACAGCCACCACTGACCAAGTACGAAAAACAATACTTTTGTTTATCCTTTTCAAGGAGAGAGAGAGAGCTCATAAGACAACCGTATGTCAAATCACATTTAAGGAGTCGGGCGTAGCGTGAACGGCCGACGAGGAAACAACTGCACATCATCTTCAGCACGCGAAGGCCAGAATAAACAATAAGGCGACCGAGGCGGAGCAGGGGAAAAAAAGGTCTACGTCCTGAAGGGAGAATGAGAATCACGTGACCAATGACGAAAATAAGTAGTCGTGTCCTGTCATTGATAGTTATTGGCCGAGTGAGAGAGAAAGAGAGCAGCTTGCCTAATAGTGAGCTTCGGACGTCATCGGAGTGTACGCAAATAAGATCGACCGGTAACAGGGAGGCAGCTGAAGCAGGAGACGGTGATTTTTATAACCGCGAATAATAATCTAGCATTGCTGTTGAAGGACGCCGTCTTCCCTCGACGGAATAGATGGCCGACATTTTGAATCCTTTGCCTTGGGAGGGGAGATGGGGTGTTAAAGCGATGTAAATATGTTTTCGTTCCGCAAGCGCGGATTAATCATTTATTCCTGTGCATGCTCAACCGACGTGTTTCCAATGCGGAGACATTATGTAACTTCTTTAACGATTCGAGAGCTTGCCATAAACATCGGCGATGTTTTCTATTCGATATGCGTGCCAAAGGAGTTTCAGAAAGAAATGAAACTTATTACACCGTGAGAGGGCATCTCTTTTAAAATACGACAGCTGAAACGCGGCGGAATTCTGGACACAATTTCGTTGACGAGGTTTTGGTCATATTTTTTACGAATGCGAATTATCGAGCTCACCTTATGGAATGGTTATGATGAAGCGACGAAGATGACCCCAATCGGGGGCGTTTTTAACGTAGGTGCAATCATGTGATACACGCCGACGGGCCCCTCATATTGGGGGGCCCAAAGTAATTAATAATCATAGCAATTTATTTAACACAAACAGGTTTCCCCAATTGCTTGTGTTGTAATACATTTTATGACAAGCACAAACGACCATTCCCTCGGCAGGATTCGAACCCGCGACCCTTTCAGTGGGAGCTAGACACGCTAACCTCCCCTCTACAAATTGAGCGACCTCCGTGTCGATTCTTGCTCGAAAGCTTGCTTTTTTGGTCATAACCATCGAAACCGCTGTCAATAAACGATTCTTCCTTTAACTGCGCTTTCGGATTTTATGCTAAATTAAATTAAAATTTAGAAATTTTGGTAAGGACAATTCGTTTTTTTTTATAGCTGATCAGTGCAAACTAGCCTCCTAAGAAAATTGCACCGAGTCGTTCAACGTACTAAAAACACTCCTGACCCAAATAGTTACGAAATACTAGAAAAAAACATTGGGTTTCGATTCCTACTCACAATCAACAATTGGTGCATTCACCACTGAGGATACCTGCTTCTTAACCGAAATTCGTATCTATTTTTCCAACCATCTTGTGACTACCTCAGTTAAAATCATGTTTCTACAGTAGACATGAAAGAAATGGCAAAACCAAATACGCATTTCGGTCAGTGGTCACATATCGATGGCAGATTCTTTGCTGAAGTTCTGGGGACATCTTCATCAACAATTGGATCTCCTTTTCGAACAATGTTAGATATTTAATATTGTAGGATTGCGTAGCTTTATAAAATGAAGTTTCTCAGAATTTAAAAATATTATTTTCAATAATTTTTCTATCTAAAAAAATCCTAATAAAGAACATTCGAATTTATTTCAAATTATTGCCGGAAAACCAGTAGTAATCCATTCCAAAAAACGCGTGGATGCTTGAAGCTCAAAAAGTATGTGCTGTAATTAGATTTTTGGAAGAATATTTAAGTAAATAATATTTTCGTGGATTCCAAAACACTAGATCGCAAAAAAAATTCCATTAATTTATAGCACACGATATAGTCCTCTCCATTTATTACACCGGCGCCCCGTTTTGACCAGGAGAATACAGAGCTATTAAATTCAATTAACTTCATCCCGCCATTAAAAGGTCGTAAAAAGCGAATCGATACAAAATTTTTAATAACCAATAAGATCGTAGACTGCAGGATTGTTCTCCAGGCGCCTTCAAAACACCGGACATTTTTCTCTTTTCAATAAACAAAGATTTATTGTCGAAGTCGCGTGATTTTTTCTTCTTCGTATCGCTGCATCCAACAAATCGGTATCGATTCAATGCATACGAGATCAGAAAATGTTGAAACTTTTTATTACGATCGATACGGTCTCTCTCACGTACGTGCCGCGAAATCGTCACGTTCCCTCCTCCCCTCCACACCGTTATCCTTTTACGATTCGTCTACTGCACCAACTGCTGCAATTAACCTTCAATCAGGCCTTTCCATTAGTGCGGCTGCGTCGTTTGGGTACACCCACATCCAAAAGTCTCATCAATCAAAGTCCGATTTTCGACGATAACGATCTATCTGAAACCACGTTGGATACCCTGCACGAATACATAAAAGAATTTGATGTAAGTCGTACTGACCGTTTTGTAGAAAATCCAATTGTTATTAAAGTTCCCCAAGAATAAACTACCCCTATATTAATTTTTTGAGAAACATGAGCTATGCAGTATTATTGCAGACCTAAACTCAAGTATCTGTACGAAATTTGATCTAAATCGTTTGGGGCCGTTTTTGTGAAAATCAAATTGTTGCTAAAGTTACATAGGATAAACTGCCATTAATTATTCTGCAATTTCAACCATTTCTTCAAAGCTTCTATTCTGTACGATAAAATGCCTAAGTACGAGATTTCGTTCATTTTCGTTTTACCGTTTAGGCTCTTATAGAGTAGCGAACAGACGCACAGACAGACGGCATGGCCGAAAACCACATTTTCGGACTCGTGTACACCTAAAACGTATATTTCTATCAAAATCTCGAGATCGAGTTTTTTTCGCGATTGCAATAGTACTTTCTCAGTATACTACGTACGTATGTATATGAGAAAGGAATCAAAATTTCTGTCGGCGTAAAGATACGACGTCACCGAACAAGCGGAAGGGTTGGAGTACGAATGCTACGCAGTGGCGTAGTTACGGCTGCGTGGAACACGAGGCAAGAATCGATAACGGGCCTCCCATGTCGCGCGGTAAATGAAGAATCGAAGCGAAAATATCGTTTAATTGTCAAAATAAAAAAACACTTCGTTTTATTAATTAATTTTTACGGTTTTCCCTCAGGAACGCAAAAACTTTTTTACACGCATTTGATAGTTTATACTTATCCGAAGGCTGCACTTGATTAAGAGCTGAATAATGTAAATTAAACGAGAATGAAATTTGAGATATCAAGTCAATCGATTTTATCTATCAATAATCAAACGGAAAAATTGCCACAAATATACAACGTAGCACGAGTTTAAAACCGTGTAATAATATTTTGAAAGAAGCAGTAAAAGAGTAAAAATTTTCAGGAGTAAAAATTTGCTAAAAGTTGTGGTGCGATTGGTTAATCTTAACATTTTGCACTCTTTTATAATTTTCACTTTATGATTTACCAAATTAACCCAACTTAAACATTGTTCAAATCTACGACGCAAAATCTTCCGCCGGCTGCATGAACATCAACGGAGGGCCGCATGTGGCCCGCGGCCCCACTTTGTGCACCCCTGGTTTACATAAAACAAGTCCGTTTGCCCACTCATAAATCTAGAATGGCTGGTTCGACAACGACCAAATTTCCCCGTCAAGTGATTTGTGACTTAACTGAGGCAATGGAAAAAAATGTCATGTTTATTTCGAGCTAAAAAAAATTAATATTAATATACCTACTATGTTATTCTTGCGATGTTTACATGTTACACGGTCGAAGTTTTAGATTCACTAAATCCGTTGAAATTCAACGGGCACTTCTGCTAGTAAATAAATAAAAAATGTTACTTTGGCTAGGTCATTCGTTCAGAGTTAATTCTAACTCAGGTAAGGTATTTTGGCTCACCCAGCTGAATATTCACCGTAAGAGGCATTTCCCTTCATCTTCGAACACCCATCGCCTTCTTAGAACGCATAAGTTTCCAAACTTAACAAATCCGCGTCCCCCATCGCATACGAAAAATGTCTTTACGCTTCCTGTATATCCTGTTCAATAAAAGTTCATAAATAATACTTACTTGCTCTTTAATTCCAATTAAGGTACCCACTTAAAGAAAAACGTGGACGCAAAGGATACGTCATTGCCATTTGAAAGCTAGAAATCGGAGACCGCATACTTTAGGTCTCACAATAAATTGTGATAGTTAAAAAAGACAGTGCAGGCAATGCCCCAGAGGGGGGTGCCCTACAGATTGGAAACCACTCTTTTAATGTATCTAACATTCCTTTTCCCTTCCTAGCCTCTTTTCTAGCATCCTCCTTTCTACGACTTCTTTCAGCAGACTGTTTGTTACATTTCAAAATCTGACTCACCCATTTCTTCTTCCTTTTTCTTTGTTAAACTCCTCTCTTCCCCTAATGCAATGATTCTCAACCTTTTTGGAGACGCGGACTCCCTACATCAACTTTCCTGGAGCCGCGGACCCCCTACATGAACTTTTATGAAGCCACGGACTCCCGTCCCATTAAAAATTAAAATTTTTATTAAAACCTTATATAAATAAGAAGTTGCCATAAGCGAAAAAGAGAATATCTAACTTACGGGAGTAACCAATCTTGATATTCAGCTTCTCTCGGCACTCGTGATTGTACTCACAGCTGATTTGCTAGCATTCCTTGGACGTGAGTAATGTCTTGTTGTTTTGAGCAATAACGAGAACGACAATTGTCTTGGTTGCGGCACAGACCTGATCTGTCCATGAAATATAGTAGTCTTGGCAAATAATATTTCTGCGAGAGAGGGTCACAAATTCAGTTTATAGCAAATAGTACCTACGGTTTGTAATATTTTAAAGACAGACGCACACACTAAAATGACACAGCTAATGGGATTTTTGCTCTTGGACATTTTTCATTCATTCATCTCCTCTCCGCCCATATACCCAAAAAGTCTAAAATCCATTGTATAGGAGCCGAGATCTTATTTAACCTAATAAAGAATGTAATATATGCTATGAGACCTTTCTTTTAAGACATTTTCTAACGTTATCCGACCACTCTAAACGGTCAAAATGAATCCTAAGGAAAATCGTGCATCTTTTTAATATTAAAAGATACCGAAATCGTCTCGCGGACCCCCGGGAGACAAGATACGGAACCCCGGTTGAGACTTCCCAATTTGTCACTGCAACACAATCTTTTGGATTCTTCCTTGAAAACAATTCCTCTGTCATTCACGGAATTCGTTAGATATGTCTGAATTGAAGAAAACCTCTCTCTATATATTCCAAGTTCAGGAAGGAAAAAAACAATAGACTTGAATAAATTCCTTACCATCGAGGGGCGGGTTTCAATTTTATCGACTTACAAAAAGCGATGTCGTTATATGATTTTTTTAAACCATTCCACGTTTAAAGTTTCATGTCCTAGGTAAAAAGTGCAAAGGGCGGTTTCTCCCTAGAGGAAAACGGTGCCGGTTGGCGAATTTCACGAAAACGCGAAATACCGACCGTCGACTGTAACGTATTTCCCTAGGGAGTACATTTTAATTATGTTCTCGCTCACGAAAACGTCCAGAAGAACCGTCATGGACCTTGTGCAAAAAGTTATTAACAAATTTTACTCTGTCGCCAAAAGTTGCGACAAATTCGGCAGTTAGAGTTGTCTGGAGATTTTATTATTATTACTAGGCGAATGAGCCCGTTTAAAGCGGCCTTTGAAAACAAACAATATAAAAATATAACCAACAAACAAATGATAAAATTATAATATTTGAATAAGATTGGAAAGGGCTACAAATGAAAACAAAGGAATAGTTTTAAAAAATTTAGAGGAAAACAGTCTTATACCTCAATAATATTATTTTAGCTATTCAGTAGCTCTCTTATAACGACGTTCCTTGTAAATACTCTTTCCTTTAACAGCAATTGCCCTTGATTATCTTTATCCTTAACCCAAAATTTCAAATTATGTGTGTCACGTGTTCTAGTTATGGCTACATACAGCTGTCCATGTGAAAAGCAATATTTAGTAAGTAATCACATTCAATCGTTCAATTCCACTAAACAGCAGTTAAGAACAATCTCAACATACACGCAATCAGCGCATATACCTTATTTATTTAGATAACAATGTAATCGTTGTTTGGTTGGTTACCCTACAATTTCATTGACGCGAATTAAAAATAAACTGCACGAAAAAAATTATTTTCATAATTTCTGTTCTATTCAGATAATGCGAAGGCACAGCGCAAGCAACTGCCTTTAATATGCATAAAGACTTGTATAAGACAATGAAGGCACGTTAAAACAACGTCGAATTATTTCAAACATTAGCATGTTTTAAAATACGTAATTTACCGCATTTATCCATCCAATTTACGTAAAGAAATATAGGTTTATATGAGCATATATGGCTTGAAACAACAATGCCCGTTTCCAAGGCGACCATTGATGAAAATGACCGATTTTTCTTACATCGGCGAATTTAAAAGTAAAATTTGCTAAAGTTTTACCTTTAAGTGAGAAAAGACGAACAAAATTAAACAGCCGGTTTGTTTTCCTTTAAAATGATCCTAATTTGAAGGTCATAGGTCAATCTTTCTAATTTTAATTTCCAAAAGAGTAAAACTCTGCACGTCGAAAATTTAATTTTAGCCTGTAAACTTATGGACCGAGATATGAGATTCATATGGAATGTAAAACATCTCCTGGCGTCGCAACCGAGACTTTTTTGAAATTTTTTTATAGCATTCGCTTTTTGAACGTATTCATAGCAACCCTACCGAATTTGGCTGGACTGGTTGAAGAAATGGCCGAGTTATGTTGAGATATTTATAGCCAACTGATGAGGCTGCATGGAGACACACCGACAAAGATATTAAGTGTTTTACTATAGGAGATTATTAAACACATTGTTACAAGTTGGCCATAGGGCCAGGTGGCAACAGTATAATTCAATATAAAGTAACATAAATATTCCCCACACATAATTGAATAATAATTTTTAGATTAAAAGAAAAGCATAAATATATATACATACATACAAATACCTATATACATACATATATGAACACACACATTCCAGTGGTGGATTTTCGAGGGTTCATGACAGGCCTTCACGGCTACCGTCATGGTCACGGGGCACACAAAGTTCTTACCGTACATCACCCTGCCAAGCATTCCCCTACTTCTCCCTCACTTGGTCGTTAACTACGGATATTATGTACAATAATTATGATTTACAATAGGTATATATGTCTTCTGATCTTCGTCTTGAAGAAACCCAACTTTGAGGGAAAAGGCTCAAAAACATCCGCAGGTAAACTGTTCCATCTCTCAATCCCCCTATTCAGGAACGAAAACTTTCCCGTCTGTTTTCTGTCCTAAAGGTTCTATTTTGTATTATGATCCCTATGACCATAATATTTCGGTTTGCCCATTCTGACGGTTATACCCATCCACGATTGTTTCCCAACGTAAGCATTATAAATTCCGCTCAATCTAGCTAAATCTCTCCTTTGCTCCAGCGACTCCCATTCTAAGTTACTGATCATTTTTGAAATTACCTTGAACGAATCGTGCTGCAGTCCTCTGTACCATTTCTAACTTTTTCACTTGTCCTACATGGTGAGGATCCCATACCATGGCTCTATATTCAAGTATTGGCCTAACTAATGATTTTTATGCCACTTCCTTCGCCCTAGGTGTGCTTTTTCCTAGCACTCTCATTATGAAATGTAAAGCTCTATAAGCTTTCGCAACAGCTCTGACGATCTGAGCTCCCCATTGCAAGTCTCTCGTGAAGGTTATCCCAAGGTATTTACACGAACAATCTTCTGTTACTCTCCTACCATCTAATATATAAATGTAATCCACTCTACTTTTACCCCGACTGAAGTGTAGAAATTTGCTTTTGTCTACGTTTATTAACATCTTATTCATAGTAGACCAATCTGCAAGCTCGTCTATATCAGCTTGCAGAGTGTTGCGGTCGTCTCCGTTTTCGATAAGTCTGTATATTATAAAGTCATCAGCGAATAATCTAACGTTAGATCTGAGGGTTTTCGACAAATCGTTCATGAAGATTAGGAAAAGCAGGGGTCCAAGCACACTTCCTTGCGGAACGCCTGAGTTAACAACTGATTCCTTGGATATTTTGTCTCCTATTCTCACAATTTGCGTGCGTCCTATAAGAAAAGACCTGATCCACTGCACCACTCTTCTATCCAGTCCCATTTCAGAAACCTTTCGTAATAACAAATTATTGTTTACCCTATCGAAGGCTTTAGAAAAATCAACTACGATGGCACCTATCTGTTTTCCTCTATCCACTGCCTCGGCCATTGCTGTTAACTGACTTTCGCACGAGTAACCACTACGAAAACCGTGTTGTTTCTCTTATAACCAAGTGTTTCTCTGCCAGAATTTTTTAGCGTGGTTCGCGATTATGTGCTCCATCTGCTTACAAATTACACACGTTAAACTGATTGGGCGGTAATTATCTAAATTTGCACGAGGGCCACCTTTGTGTATAGGAACGACGATCGCGCTTTTCCAATCATTTGGCCTTTATCCGTTATTTAAAGTTACTCTAATTATTACACGAAGATACGGAAAAATTGCTTCTCCTCCTAGCTTTATTACTTCTCCTGTTATGTTTGCACGTTTCTATTTAAATAAATGCCGAAAAACTTTCTTTGTTCGTGTATATTTTTTGTGTTCGTAAAATAAAGGATACTAACGCACGTGATCCAGATCGTCTCGTGTAACTACGCAACGGTTCGGTAAACCAGACACGCATTTCAGCTCTCACAATCAGTGGTGATCTAAAAAAATTATTCTGATCAGTGTTGTCATTCAAATGGTATGTTTACAGTGTAATTAAATGCACAGCCGGATTAAAAACAAATTAATTATATAAAATAATAATTTTAAATCCACGAATAGTAGCATCTTGTAACATTGATAAACATTCCTAATGGGAGAAATAATTAACAAAATTTACAAATATACTGCACACGCGAGTAGGCCGCGCCATCCTTCGCAAAGTGATTCGTTTTTAGTATCTGGACATCGCTCGGTCGGTATATAGCAGATAGCAACGTACTACGCAGGAATAGTAATTTCAGAATTTTCATTGCTTGTTTTGCTATTAGTATATGGCTTCTTCTGTTAGACTGGGTGTTTACTTTATTTAAATGCTTTTATAATTATACTGGCGTAATTCCCGTTGAAATATCAACGGAAGAATTATAGCTAGATTGATTATTAATATTTGCATTTAAAATAATTAATAGCACACTATAACATACGAAATATTTCGTCATATATTACATTTCTAGTGAATATTCTGTTGTCGTTTAGTAAATGCCTTTGGTTTTTATTTTCGGCTATAAAATTCTGATATTCTTCTCCCACCTGGTTCTTGTCAGTGTTACATATAATTGTCGGTGTGCAAAGTCAGGGCAATAATTATATGTGTATACATATATAACGTAGGGAAAATTATTAAATTTCGTGCACTTAACGTTATGACTGTTTTAAAATTGTGCTCTGTACTTACGAAGAAAGAAAGCTTACTCGAATCCTCAATAATGTTCTCCGTCGTTATGTAAATAAAACACTTTAAAAGATTTAAATTAAAAACTAACTAATTAATCAACCAGCGGAATAATTTCTTTGAATACTATCTGAACAAAAACAAATCACCAATTTATTTCAACATAGTAAACTGTTCTCTTGACGATAAAATGGATCATTGTACTGGAGATCCTTATTGACAAAAAAATAAACTTAATGTTTATCGTAGAAACCATTACATAAACAAATATAAGTGTTTATTATTTACTAGCATAAGTGCCCGTTAAATTTCAACGGGTTTAATGAATCCAAATTTTCGTCAGTGTAACATGTAAAAATCGCAAGAATAAAATTGTGCACTGTTTTAACCATCGAATATTTCTACATTATAAGTGTTTTAATTAATTAATTAAAATCTCACAGAAATTCCTTGTGAATAAAATAGTACCTTTCTCTCTACTAAAATAGCCATTTTTATTAGTTTTAAATTGATTATAGCATTAGGATTTCAATTTCATTAAATAAGCAGAATTCCGGTTCCAAAAATTGGTTCAATCTTCAATTGCCTCTGATAATACTTTAAATAGATTTTGGAATATAATGTACCTCAATATCGCTTATCGTCTGCTCAGCACTCTTGCCTTCTCATTTTCCGAAACAACCACTTTCACCAGTTTTAAATGGATTCCAAACTTAGAAGAAAACTTGATTCAATTCAGTTAAAATAACCACATAACAAACTTCTTATTACAAAGAAAATCCTTTTATAATATGCAATGTTAACCTAGAATTCGTTCATTCTGAAAAGTGAATAAAAGTAACATGTAGGTACATATATTTCTTTCAACTAAAATAGCCACTCTTAACAGATTTTAATGGATTAATGCATTAGCATTTCAATTTCATGAAATAATCAGAATTCCGGTAATAAAAAAATTTATTCAATTTTCAATTGCCTCTGACAATACTTTAAACAGATTTTGGAATAAAATGTACCTTAATATCGTTTAGCGTCCGCTCACCACTCTGGACTTCTCAGTTTCCGAAACAACAACTTTCAATAGTTTTAAATTGATTTTTGCTTTGAAATATACTTGAGTCAATTCAGTACAACTTCCACTTTACATACCCTAAATTCCAAAGTAACTCCTTTTATAATAGGCAATGCTAGCCTAAAATTAATTCATTCTGTAAAGTGAATAAATAAAGTTCTTTCTTTAAACTATAATAGCCACTGTTATTAGATTTAAATGGATTATAAGCCTTAGAACTTACTCTGTATTAAATAGGCACCAAAATTCCTTTTATAAAAATAAATCAATTCGTTAAAATATCCACTGTTGTTTCTTCGAAAATTGCCTGTTAACAGTTTTAAATGTCCTTTTAATTTTAATTGAATTTTAATTTATATTCGTTTCCAAACTTCGGCCATTGTTACGAAATTAATTCGAGGAATAACAATATAAATTCGTAAGCACGTATGGTTTACAAAGAATTTAATTTAAGAATGCTTTTTATTTCCAATTTTTCTAAAATGACACTGTTGATACTTAAAAATTTTTATATTTATGTTAATATACTTATTTTCCACAAAACACGCCAATCTCTCCCCTTCCTTCCTCTCTCTCTCTCTCTCGTATTGAAGCACTCAAGGCACGCTTATTCCCAGAAGGATGTATACAATAATAGTAATTTGAGGTGTAACAATGATAATGGTAGACATAGCAATATCACGTTAAAATGGCGAGATTTCCACAAAATATGCAAATTAAACGTTTAATATGGAATATTTCGAACTGTGGGCTAAAAAAGACGAACGGAATAAGAAACTTTACAAATATTTCTTCAAAATGGTTCAAATCCGAAGGTCGTCTGTTAATTTCTTCTAATTTTAATTTCCAAATAAATAAAAGCCTGCACGTCGAAAAACCGCGTTTTACATGTTAAGTAATGGGAAATGGAAATGCCTCTCTTGGAGACGAACCAAGGAATTTTTTCGCGATTTAAATTTGTCATTCTCTGAAGAAGTGTTAATCAAGCATCCCTACCAAATTTCGAGTTTCTATCATTATTATTTCTCGAGTTATTAGCGTTTGCATAGCGTGACCAACCAACCAACCAACCAACCAACCAACGGACGACGGCTATTATTATATAAAATTCCCGTCCTTTTCGCAGAAAGAAAGGAGAGTTGTTGACGTACATGTGGCGCCGATCTATCGGGCAGAATGAGAACTACATTTCGCTGTCGGCCATCTTGCGTACCATACAGAACAACGTTTTTGTTATAGAGAATGTTAAAATCCCACTCAAATTCATTACGATACATGTATCTACTTGTGCCTAAGCAGAGTGCGCTAATAATTAAAAATAATTATTTTTTATGTATAAATATTATAAATTGTGTTAATAATAAATTCACACAATGACTTTAATAATCTTGATCCATCCATTTTTGAGTTTTTAAACAAAAAATCTCAAAGTGTAGAAAAATCCATATAAAATCAATTTTAAAACCTTGATCAAACTCGCTTTCCTGACAAAAAAATGTACGAGACTTTTTTTCTTAATTCCGTCAATTTAACCGCATCGTGCGTGAGTTATAATCCGAGATGGTTACCCATTTTATAAAGCGACAGTGGTATGTAGTGAACCTACGCTCCCTCTAATGGCCAGGTGAAAAGGTGAAGGAAGATTAATGGACGATTTTTATCGAATCTCTTACGATGTACATCTGACTCACTTAATTGCCATTGCAGTCACCTCTCGCGAACCTCGATTTTGGATCCCGTCCAAAATCTTTCGATTCCTTTTAAAGTTGCATTTTTTTGTATATATGTACTGTGTATGTGTATGTATATATTTTCTCTTCTGCGTCGCGAGATAGGAACGCGCACCACTTTGCAGAAAAACACTACGCTTTCATTAGGTCGACTCTTTAAAAGAGATTCCATCCGTTTCTCTATCGAACGAGAAAAGCACGCAACGTCTCGTGATGAGGATTTAAATAAAAAATTTTTCGCTCGCTGTTTCCGTGCGACCGCGTGAAGAAAAAATAACAAGTGACCGAAGAATTTTTGTTTTTGATATAATTATAGTTTTGTTTCTTTCGGTGCAGATATTTTTTTTACCTACCGAATCACGCGTAAAAACCGCAATCCTTTAAAGAGCTCCGCTTTTCGAAGAGTTTTATGGGCCGAACCGGAAGAGATATTAAAGAGATGTTATCAATAGCCCGTGTAACAGTTTATACTGCAGCGAGAATGGCTCAAAAATTAGATCTCCGGGATTTCAATGCTAATAACAATACGCTTCTGACCTGAATCTGACTCGAGGGATAATATACCTTCGTGTTTTGATGACGCGTTGATAATTTTACGTATAGAGTAGGTTTTCGTATACTCTTTATCATAAATATAATAAAATTTCTCTAAACAAGATGAACGGAAATTCGAGTAAAAATGTGCGAATGAGATTCGTATTAATGACGTTTAAAATGTGTATTCGTATGTTTTTAAAGAAGAGTATTGATATTTAAGTAAGGATTTCTAGTTAACAAAATGACGAAGTTGATGATTTTGTGAAAATAAACAGCATTACAAACGTAAATATACTCTATGATGAGGATTTATTGACAAGCGCAACCGCTTCCGCTTAGCTACATCAATGCGCGCAAACAAATGCTTTATCACTTCATAATCATTATAATAAAAGGAAGAAACCTTGTGTCCAGCACTTGACTTTCTCCATATGGAGCAATGAATATGATTGCAAAGGTACTGAAATATTGAAAGAACGACAAACAAAATTGTTACTTGTTGCTATGGATAAAAAAAATGCCGAAGCGCGACTAAAATTACAGTTAGTGGCGCCGGGGATGGTCGACAGTTACAAGAATATTTATCAACAAAATATGATTCTAGATGTCATTGGAATAATTTTGATCGAAATTAAAATAACTCCTTGCAGCAGCAGATTAGGCATCGCTATAAACAATTACAAAATATTATCACAGCAACCGTAGTACTAGCGAAGTACTTAACAAATTCAGACGGATAATCGAAATATCTCTTAAACAAACCTATTAAGAAAAAATGTGGAAAATGAACATGAAAACTCCTGGAAAATTATATTGTCTACATCTTTAATTATGACAAATGGGCACATAGACAACGTCCAGAAAATGTGCAAACATACTCAAAGGAACTCAAAACGGGAATTTTCGTTGAAATATCGAATTCGATTTTTTCACAAAAACAATTTCTCCTATTATGCGTTTGGAGAAAGTAAAAATAATACATAAAAGTATCCGTTGAAACCCTATCATAGCTTAAAGCCTATGTATATTTAAGACTAATATTAGGAACATGTATCCTACATAAGATTTTAATTTGAAGAATCTTTACATGCCTGTTCAAATATTCCATACTCACATTTTGTTTATCATGGACCTCCGAAGGTGGGTACAAGAGGGTGAGAGAGGATGGAGGACAATAAAATAAAATGCTAAGAATTATTACTGAATTTGCGCGATTTGTTTAGATGGTGCAGTCGCACCCCAAATTCTGGTTTCAGCCTCTCCCCACTGGAAAAATTACGTCCATGCGTATACGTGCCTTCGTGCGTAAACAAAATGTCAGCCGATAATTGGTCGCGAAACGAGTAACAAGGAAAAATATCGTCTTCGGAGAAACACCACTCGATCGCTCATTTGTTTTTCTTTCCTACGTCACGTGATTTTCGTTAGCTTTGTTTTGTTGGCTTCTTGCATCACGAGATTCTTGGCCTCGCTTCCGATCGACACACGAAACTGTTCGAGGAATCCTCACGTGCCTTTCCTTTTATAATAGAATTCCCGTGCGTCACAACGAATCCATTTTCGGTACGAAATATTAAACAGCACCGAAGACGATTTCGGAGATGTTCGGATTCTGCGACGCACGCCGTGCTCGGGAAATCCGGTGCATGCCGGGATAGATATGGCGGTGCCTGCCCGAGAGATTGATCGGATGCTGAATCAAAACGCCACTACAAGGCGAAAAGGATTGTTCTCTCTCGGCTACGTTTACGCTTCTGCAAAAGGTATTAAATGGATGTTGGTGATAGGTAGTGGAGGGGTTCGAAGGGAGAGTTTCGGCTGCATAGTGAAAAAACGCAGGAATTACGATTGTTCCTTATGTTCGGTGGGCGGCAGGGGGTGCCTTCAAAAGTTTCAAATTAAGATTCTAAGCAAAAGCCTTTTAAATAGAAAGAAATTTTAAGTAATTATTCAATGACATATTTTTTCATATAATTATATTGCTAAGCTTATGAAGACTTTTAAGTTTAAATTTCTAAATAAACCTCAATAAATAAAATACGCTTTTTCATATTGCTCCAGCAAATGAAGTTCCAATTTTTTTTTGCTAACCCATCCCCAATGCGTGTTCTATTTGCTTCGTTCCTTTCTCGAATTACGATCGGTCATTTTGTTCGAATCGTATGACCACTATAGTCGAGATTTTTACTCCCTGTTAAACAAACCGTAACATTATGCGGTCTTCGAGACCAAGTAGCTCACATAGCTAAATTGCATATTTTTGCTATCCCTCGAGTAATATAATGCTATTACATGACCTAGGTAACCTCTACAGCCACAGATCAACCGCTTTATTGCTGGATTAGTTTCCTGAATCGTATATATACCTTTTTAGCTGACGCGACCCTCGGAGCATTTTCGCGTGCCTTTTGTGCTATTTTAAAATTTCAACCTATTGCACAGAGAAATTATTATAATAACATAATTTTGTTGCGCATTTCTCTTGCTGTAGTCTAATTTTATTTAATATTTCCGCCATAAATTCACGTGTACATGTGTGCGTGCGCGCGCGCGATTCTGTTCACGTGTTTGTGTTTTTTTATCGGGAGTAAACCTATTAATACTATTGGCTAGCTCGGCGAGCGTTTTTACAGTGTTACCGGTTCTACGACAAGCAGGTTCTCAATAGACGCAAAGGCAATAGGGTTCTATTTTTCCTGTCGTTGAAGCTAGCTGATCATAAATACCAGCCGCGCTTAAGATTAAAACGAAGAACCAAGAACTCCAGCAGTAAGGGCCTGGCTGGTGAGACATCAGTATATGTTTAAGCTAATACCTTCCTAAGTTCCATTAAGGAGAGGAGAGCGGCAGGACATCACTAACAATATGTAATAGACATGATTCAAACAGGTATAACAATGCATTTCCTTGTCGGATATAATACAGTTTGGTACCGAGAAAATGCTAATCGTGGCTGAGACCCATGGAACAGAACTACAGCCAGCAATTCTACCTTTAGCTCACAGATATACAGCAGGAAATTGGAAGAGCAGTGGCGTAGCATTTTTTTGGGGGCCCCAATGCAAAATCCTGTTTGGTGCGTTCAATTATTCCAACATTTCTCGTGAGGCCCATCAAAATAATTGAAAATCATTTTCTACCACTTGATCATATTGAAAATTGTATGGTTTTGCTCTAATCGATGGGTAATAAGTTTCTTTCTCTTTGAAAGGTTATTTGTTACGTAAAAGATACATCGTCTCGCGAGAAATGTTGGAATAATCGAAAACAATTACATGTTGTGTCCTCGCCCGAAAAATGGAAAAATTACGATTACTAGGGGAATATCCCGAACTATGAGTTTGAATGGTGAAAAATATTCACAGAAAATAACGAGTTTAAAAAAGCCTAATATGAGAAAATAGAAATAATAGTTGATGAAACGCTTATTTGATGTAGGAGCCCCCTTGATTGAGGGCCAGGGTTCATTGCACCGGTTCCCTATTAGTACGTTACGCCACTGAGGGAGAGGTTGTCAAATCACACAGAATAAGGGATCGAATGAAAGGCAAGGACAGCGGTTGTACACGATGTGTTCACAGGAGATCATTTTGCGAGTTCCCCTATTCTAATTTTAACTTGGTTGTTGGAGCTCGATCTAGATTTTGCAACAGTAAATTCATACATATATTTCAGAGAACATTCCAGTTCTAGGAATTAAATTTTATGTTGGAGTTATTCGACTTTCCAGGCATTCGGAAATTCTCCGAATTAAATACGTAGCTCCAAAATAAATCCTTTCGAAAAATTCTTAAAATAAGCATCATGCATATTTCAAAACATGTCTCTTCGCTTACTGTGTGTTTCGTCCAAGTGAGGCGAATGCAAAACGAATTCAGTCCACTCTTCTCAATCTCCCGCATATGAGCGGATTTCTTTATGAATCGCGGTAATTTTTCCCACGGCCATTGATCAAAACGTTGCGAAAAGCTAGCAAAAAAAAACAAGCACCGCGCAGAATCAACCTGATGGAATATTCAATTACCCAAAAAAACGCGCGAACGAAAAAAAGAAAACTATCAGTCCGGAGAAAACAAAATTAAACCCACTCGAAAATCGAACGACAATATTTGATTGACGATCGCACATAATTTTTCCCTCGCGAACCATAATAAAGCGATAAATTTCGCATCTTCCAACTGAGACGCTCCTACCGTGTAAAAAAAAAAAAGGTACGGGCGCCAATCGTTCCTTCGGGAGAACGTTTTCCCTATTCGAAACGAAAACACAATGCGCGGTACGGTAACCGAAATGTGTCGAATTTTCCCGAGCGGGGCGAAAAGATGGACGACCGCTTAGCGCTATCGAGCGAAACCTAAATAAGGGTCGTTCACAGTGCTTCTGCGGGTCTAACTTTACTCCGAGGGTCCAAGAGATAGGGAAGTAACCACTGCTAAAAGCCCGTAGGCGCTGCTTAGCAACAGAGGGATTGGGAGGAGAGGGTATTTGATACCTAAGAGAAAGATGTAAAGCAGTACAAAAAATCGCGCGGTTTTTCATGTATTAAGCTAATAGTAAACTCTAAGCCTTTTATAAAATGTGCTTTTATCAACCAAAAGCTGTTTAAAATTCTTCAATATGTCTTTTTTTAATAATACGGAATATTTAATGGCATATTCTCTTCGAAGCTGAATATATGTTGTGTATTTACCGAGGAAATTTAGTTCTATTAATAAAAGATAGCATGCAATAATATTTGGACCTAATCACATTTATTCATTTCTTTAACAGTATTCGAGGGAACAGAACTGATTCAAAGATTTCATTTCTACTTCAGCGCTCGTTATTTTCCCTAACTTATATATACTTACGTATTTAATCCAAATCAATTGGTAAGTAAATGATAATGCCCACCCGCTCACGAACATAATTTCCCACTAAAAATAATATATAATGATAAATATATTTATAGGGATTATGTATAACTTTACAAAATGTCCAAAGACATACAACTTTAGAGGTAACCTACCTATATAAATGTATTTGCGTAAAAATCCAAAATTTTATGCAAATAATTTTATAACGGAGCTCAACGAAGTATTGCCTTGCAAAATCAATTAATTATATATTATTAATAAAAAACAATTGAGCATTTTTTTAATGATTACGAGACGTAAATATATTATCACGTTCTTCAGCGTTCTTTCGATGGAGAAACTATTCACGCTTATTTCTTACCGATTCCCTAAAAACCTACCAACCATTAAATCTTTCAGATAACCATAGACGGAACGAGCGTGAAAACCACGAGGACGATACATTTTGTTTCACATCTTCCGTCCCTCCTGAAGACATACAAGAGAACGACATGGAAATTTCCAAAGACGCGTAAGTACGCTAGAGCGAGGATGAAAAAAAAAGAAACATTTCATCAAGAGGTGAAAACACACCGTTTATTTTCCTCTTCAAGAGAGAGAGAGAGACGCGTGTACGGCCAGACCGATCTACTTAAACAGTCGGACGGGGAGGAATATGCAAAAGAAAAAAGAAAAAACGAACAAAAGAGAACGCCTCTCGGGATTAATGCGGGGGAGGCAAACATCTCGACTCGATTCAATTAGGATTGATTAACCCTTTCACGTTAAAAGCCTCTATGCGGCGAACGCAGTTTCAATAACCGGCGCTAGCCAACGCTGGAAACCATTAAGCAATTCCTTAACTCTCTCTCTCGATTTAAGAAGATTCCAGTGGAAAATAACGAGGTAATTTTCCTCTCAGTCGTATAGTAACAGAGAGAGAGTGAGAGAGGTTTTGAAAGAGGGCGGTGGGACAGGAATAGCTATCGAATGAGGAAAATAAGGCTCAGTCGGACGTTCTTTTTCTTTTGGACCTTTTAAATAAGACGTATGCGAGAAGGGAAGAGGTTGGCGAGTGATGGCTGACGGCGAAAATGGGAATCCTGTATCGGGATTATATTTCTGTAGAGTAAAAGTCGCACGAATCGAATATCCAACTTCGTTTACATGTATACAGTGAAAAACTGTTAACACGAAATGCTAGGGACATGCACAATCATTTCGTGTTATCCGAATTTCGAGTTAACCGAAATTCGTGTTAACAGTTTTAATGGTAAAATTTTCATTTTTCAAATATGGAATTAGGCTCGTAGGCAAATCCATGATACATATCAATAATAGGATGTAATGCACAGCCGAAGATATTACCACAATCATGGAGAAACCCTATCTCAAATGCCATTTCGTGCTATCCGAAGAATTTTCTATGTATTTATTTTCGTGGGACCGAAAAATATTTTCGTGTTAAGCAATAACAATAATTTGATTTTCTCAAAAACGACTAAAGAGATTTCGATAAAATTTCGTACAGTTACTGAGTATACGTCTTCAATAATACTACATGCTTCATATTTCTCAAAAAAATTAATATAAGGCTAGTTTATTCTAGGCAACTTTAACAACAATTTGATTTTCTCAAAAACGGCTAGAACGATTTTGATCAAATTTCGTACAGTTACTTAAGTTTACATCTGCCATAATACTCCATAGTTCATATTTCTCAATAAATTAATATAAAGGTAGTTTATTCTTGGGCAACTTTAACAAAAATTGGATTTTCTAAGACTGATCATGCGAATTTTATCAAATTTCGTATAGTTATTTAAGTTGATGTTTATAATGATATTACATAGTTAATATTTTTCCAAGGATAACTAAACGACGCATTAGTATATAAGAAAGTTTGTACAATGTGTATTGTACCGATTTTTTTAGGTAATATTTTACTGTATCCGAGTGAATTTCAACGATCTCGTGAAAATAATCTACCATGTACTTCGTATTCAGAATCTAACCCTCAGGCGGAAAGAATCAAATTTAATCGTCATCTCTAATTTATATGAGAGTAAACGGACTGAAAAACGGACGAAAGGATTTATACACTTTTTAAAATCCTACGGAAAAGAACGTGATGCAGATTAAAAACTGGTTCGAATGTAATATAAATGAAGAAAAAGATAAAGGAGGGGATTTTTTAAACTATTCGTTTATTAATAAAAATGAAAGACCTTCGAGGTAAGTCCAAACACGGCCGAAAAGCGAGATAAAATGAGAGCGTACACAAAGCCTGTGTTCATCCCTTGATCTCGGCGAAGAAGCTGAAACGGCGAGTGCTATGCAAACATGCTGCGTATTCGAGTGCCCAGCTCACGCTCTTCCTTTGGATCAGTGAGCTGCGTTAGTATCCTAATGGAAGCGTATCCCGGCGGAAAACCTCCCTGATGCAATAGAATTAAAATCGTCGGTCGAAAGGAAAGCCAACACTTTTGACGCATTATAGTCGATCCGTAGTCGGAAGACTCCTGGCCTCTAAAAAGGGGCGGACACGAGTTAGCAGCAGCCAATAGGAGACTGTTTGTTTGGGAAGGTAGTGGGGAGGAAACCAGTCTCACTCCTGCTCTCGAAGAGATCGCATCGTACTGCGTTGCCGTTTCTACCGCCGTTTCCTTTTTATTTAGAAACTGCGTAGTATATCAGCTGAGCAAGAGCTGGCAGCGCGCATCGGTATCTGCTCTCCCGCACGAAAGTTGAGAGGGGCGATGGAAGGGGAAACGTTCGTGATTGGCTACTTGCTCTAAGTAGGTCAGGAGGCTTCCGACTTCGGATCGACTATAATATATGTGTAGCCCAGTGGCCCAGGATGCGTAGGAGGCCCTCAAACACCCGATGGACATCTTCATATTAATTATTCGATTAAAAATTTTATTGGATTTAGAATTTATCCACTGGGGAAATGTTTATCGGTGTATAACGCATATTCTGAGGCAAATATATAGGCGCTTACTCGTTGTGTGCTTTCATTTATAAATGCGCTTATGTTTTCGCTCTGTCTGTTCAACCGATTAAGTTAAAATAGCAAGTAAACGGTAAGAGACAGTAGACTGAAATCTCCACGGTGTATGTGATGTATTATGCCATTTATTACGCTGAAAAAGAATGTTTTGGGAATCCGAGGGTGGCAGGAGGTGCCTTTAAAGTTTTCAAATTAAATTTTGAGCTAATGGTTATAAATAAAAAAAGTTAACCCTTTCACTATTCAGGTGACATCTGATGCCATCAACAACACTGCCGAAGACACCTTTTTGAAAAAATTGGTGGACGGCAGGGTGTGCCTTCCAAATATGCTAATTAAGATTCTGAACATATGGTTAAAGACGGAAATTTAAAATTTCTTAATTAATTATTGAATAAAATAATTTGTCATAAAATGAAATTAATGAACTTATAAAGAATCTTAAGTTTAAAATTCTAAAGAAAACTCGTCAAATAAAACGCGCGTTTTCATATTGCATCAGCAAATGAAGCTCCCATTTAAAAAAATTCTTTTGTCGTGAGAAACCCCAAAAAAACACCCGAATGCGATTCCTGAATGTATTTACATTATGGATGTAAATAGATGTTAATCTATTTAAGACGAAAGTACATCGATACAAAGTACTTTGATGTTTTTATTTTCGACTTAAAATGAATTGGGTAAACAAAAACTATGAATAAATGCCATTTGTGGACCTTTTGTACATTTTGGCCCATCACTTATCGCAAACCACAATAAATTGATCATAAAACGCTTGAGTTAAGCAGATGCTACTTCCAGTTGCAATAAATATGTTTTATGGATATAGAAGTTACATAGATCGTTCATTAACTACAGTTATTAACAGCATCGGCATACTGTAATATACAAACACCTGTTATTTAATCTTAAAGTTACATTAAGCGTAGTTTGTCCCTATTTCAACTGGAAACGTTTCTTTAACCGGTGAGAAGATTAATACCGACATACGTCGATATGTAATTAAGCATCAATTTCCTTTCCTTTATTGGACACGAGAGATTTATTTGATATGTACGGATCCAAACATTTCGAGCACCTGCAACTCTGAAGGCAATTGGCCGGCGGGATATAAAATGATTCTCTTTCTCTCTATGCCCTCAGAGATGTGAATTTTATGACCGAGCGGGCGATAAAAATCTGAAAATGTACGTACGACCGTAAGGTGCTTATCTAGCTGCCTTGAAGATGAAAAAAACATAATAGAAACAGATGCCGTAGAGGGAAAAGCACGCGTGCCCTAATTGCTACCCGATTCGGGTATGGAGAAGAGTTTTCGAGAAAATTAGAACGGAAACAGTGCAATAAATACAGGTCAGTTGTACCTTAAGGCTTTAGAAATTGACCCTGCTAGCGTCGAGAAAGGGCAAAAAAATAATAGCGGGAATTGAAGTCTAATAGGTCGGTTCGCAGTGGCGTTATCCAGAGGGGTTGGCGATCGCCCCCTCTCCCTCAGCTGTCCTTCACTTGATGGTTTCTTAAATCCTTTCCACGCCAAACTCCTCGATTCTGCACTACAGATTAGGTCCATAAGGCAAGGAGAATGAAATAATCTGACAGGGATAGGAATTTTCAGAATTAAAGGTAGTAGGCCGTGGCGGATTCAAAAGAAAGGGGGATCACCTCCACCCTGGATCCGTCCCTGCTCTGCAAATCCTAAGGATGAACTTCTCAATGGATTTCCAAAATATTAGTTCTCAACCTACAATCTGCATAAATTTTCAATATTTAAAGCTCTACCCTCGAGCCAAATGTTTTCGCTACAATGGATTTAAAATGTTCCAAATTTTTAAAATTTATGATAAACAAATTCCAGAATAATTTTGATAGCGTTTTTTCGCTACTCTCTTTCAGTCGAAACCGTTGCCGCGTCTCTAAAAAAAGCTGAATGTTAATGCGAGTTCTCGATAAAATACATGACATACCTGTGTCAATGTAACTAAAATGACGCCGGGTTTGCTATACATGTATATACCTCGCTTACAGGGGCGGATCCAGAAACTTCTCAAGGAGGGGGGGAGGGGGGGGGGGGGGGGGGGGCGATCGCCCCTCCACCTATCGAATCCGCCCCTGCCAACTGCCCTATATTTTGAAAATCCCTACCCCTATCAGAATCCTTCTTTCCCTTGCTATACAGACCTAATCTGCGGCGTATAATTGAGGATTTTTGAGCGGAATGAATTTAAGAAAGCGCCCAGTGGAGTGCAATGGGGTTATCCAAGAGGGGACTATCGCCCCCCCCCCTCCCTCCCCCCCTTGGATCCGCCACTGCTCGCTTAACGAAGCCTCTGGGAATGAAGCTCCTTTATAACGAAGACGGAAATTCCGCAGTGAGAATTCGAAAAAGACGGGAATTTTGCAAATCAGTATACGCATTTTATACAGCTCAGGTGGCCGAGACAGGAATTAATACTGGTGCTACTTACATTTCGAAGCTTCGCTAATATATTATCATATGTTCACAAAATTACAGCTATTAAATTAGAATGTTACTATATTCTCGATCCCGATCTATACTATAAATACATGAAGTACCATGAGAAAGAGTTAGTTTGGCTCTTTAACTCGAAGTAGCCAGTTCCGAGTGTGATAGCTTAAAGAAACCTCTCATTTTCGTATTGAAGGGACGTACGTTCATTTAACATTTTTACTATTTTTTGATTGGGATCAAGTCAATTATTACCCCAGTATGTACTCCAAACTTCCTTCAAGTGAAAGTGGGTTTAATAAGCAAAAAGTGCAGCGTAAATCTATTTATTTAGAAACAAAGATTCAAGTCATATGACTTGTCCATCTTCGAAACAAGTACAGAGGCTTCTTCCCTCCGTCTTGCCCGTCATATACACTACCACCGATGCGAAATCGGTGGAAATGAATCCCAGAAATACCTTGTCGTTTTGTTTCAATGCTCATTGCTTCAGTTCAGTCCGTTTCTTTTATTACATGCTGAAGTTTTGATACTAAAAACCCACTTTTCTGAAGCTCTAGAACGCATCCCTACCTTTCCTATGTAATTTATACCTCTGGTAACGAAGTGCCATCGTGGAACGCATCTACTTCGTTAACCGAGGTACTTCCAAATTCAGTTTTCGTATTTCGTACTTTCATGACACGACGTTTAAAATTACGTCTGAACTGGGAAATTCGGTATACGTTCCAAATTTCCCGATGTATTCTTTCTGTATTACTTGTGTCTTTCCTGTTGGAATCCAGCCCCAGTTCTTCATAACTTACACGAAGAGGCTTTTCTAAGCATGTAACAGATATAAACTAAAATATCTTCATTCGCTAACCACCAGGGGCGGATTTATAGATATGCACAGTGCGCGCAGATGTAGGGCCCCCCGAATTCCAAAATTATCAAAAAAATTGGGCCTCAAAAAAGGCTGCGCGTAGGGCTCCACTATCCATAAATCCGCCCCTGCTGGACGCGCTGGCAATTTGTAAAGATTGCTTCATACACATTGTTCTCTTATGTAACCTATCTTTATTGCCTGACTAGTCGAACAAGTTGTTAGCAACCTTTTAGCTATGAGCTTGAGGAGTAAAACATACGCAAAGCTACGTGCCTCTCTTCCGCTGCGTTAAACAGGCATCACGATTTGACTGTAAAAGTTTTAATATTTCAATAACGTACTTTTTTGAGCATTATTTCATCTATTTTTACATCTTTGGGCCTAAAATGACGCTTATGTAAATATATTATGATAATAAATATTGAATGCTATAATGTCATATGGTACGTACCTACTAAATTTATCTTGAAAATTTAGTTCTTATATAATGTAGAAAATAATAATAAGCCGCCTATATTTAGGTCGATATTCTTACATCTAAACCTGACGAACACAAACATCCATGTCGTAAGGCGGGATTCGAACCCGCGACCTTCGTAACCGTCAGCAGATACTCTTAACCATCGGTCTACCAGTCCAATCCTAACAATTGCATCAACAATAAGAATTATAAATCATTACATGCATTAAAAGACTGAATAAACGAAAATTAGAATGAATCTATCGTTATTATTACTGTTTACATTCGCGTTTTCCACACAAAGCAATGGCGCACTCAGTGTGCCACGCGATCAGTTGCGTGAATTCTTTGACGCGCCCAGTTAAGGGTTAACAGAATGGCGTGATTGAATCCTATTCCTTAAACGCCTTTGGTTGACTTCAAGCGTTGAAAGGTAAAATGATGAGTATTCACTGCGAAGCATTGAATTTGAATGCTCAAATAAGAAGTGTGAATAACAGATCGATCCGATTCTCGTTCATGATTTTATGGCTTTCATTAAAAGCGCTCATGGCCAGTTTTACGAGTTTTACCGCTTGATCGAGCCGTTTCTCTCTTTCAAAAGACACGATAAATATAAAAATCCGTCGTATAAATGTCGCGCCATGGAAATTGGTAAAACGGTTTAACCAAGCAGTCAGCAACCCGCATTTCTCAATTTCTTCCATTCTTACTCACACTTTTATTATTTATTATTATTGCCATTCATCTTATTTGCTTTTCATTGAATGTTGTTGAATAAGTCACACATTTTTGGCACTGTGCCGCCTGTGTAGTCTTTGCGGATGAATTAGTAAATATTTATAGCTTCCCTACGAGCGATTATATAAATATGAAAATTGTTGAAAGATGGAAAACTGTTAGTGTTGTGTTGACGTTTTAGAATAGCCTTACCCGTTATCTTCAAGAATGAGAGCTTTCCAGGTTTCGTAATGAGAATAATTTATGCTACTAGACCGATAAATATAAGAGGCGAGAGAAGAACGATAAACTGGATTTACAACTCATCTGTGTGACATCCGTGACGCGCGTAATTACAGTCATATATTTCGATAAGTTTTTAAATTATCATCGGCAGCGACGGGTAATACCTGACCGCTTCCGAATTTTGCGGGTTTTATTTCTTATAATAAGATTACATTTATTCGGAATACCGTAAACTTTTCCGCGTATCTGTTTATTTATAGAAAATATCGCGAATTTAATCCGGTACAAAGATCCGGTTTTCTTTTATCAACGCGGCCTCTTTACGCGAAGCACCAATAACAATTGCCACCATTAAGAATCAGTAAAAGGGAGTGAAAGTCTTATCCTTGTTGAAACGTTTCCTGAAGGTATTTACGAGAAATACCTCTAAATGTACTAAATCGTTTTAATTGACGAAGAATAGTACGACCACAATCCCTCGCCAAATAGTAATCACGGTGACGAGAGTTACAAGGTTTCAAAACTGAATCAAGGAGTAAAGTTTCAATACATTTAAAAACATCTCCCAAATCTTTAGGGTCTTTACAGTACACGGCAGATACAAGAAACGAGCGTCAAACAAATGTTTTTTTTTAACTTGCGTCAAACAGATGTTTTTAAAAATCTTGTTAACTCTTTTGGGAATTTCTGTTACTTAATCGGTACGTCACGACCTAACACTAACAATAAATTACCTCCCGACGCGTCGGGAGGTAATTTATTGTTAAGTGTTCTTTTATTACGCCCGAGATAATTATCAAACCTCGCACTCTTTCTTTTTTATCATTTCTTTTAGCGGATTCTAAATCCATCGGATGTGATAAAAGGACCTTCCCACCATAAAAACCACATTCGCCGATTAATTGACCACCGATAAAGAAAAAGCGCTATAAGCCGTAATACTGACCTCTAAAATGAGTGCAGACGTAGTAGTACATTTCAAACTATATTTTCGAACTTCCTACGTCATAAGGCCAATAACAGGTATGCAGTTTATCTCTGAATCGAGATAACTCGAAACGACCAAGGATAAGGACTAGTGATTCTGATTCGAGAATTCCCGCGAATTTTCCTGTCCCGAGTCCCGGGAAATATCCACTCGAGACATCGAGACTTTTTTCAAACTGGTTAATTTATATATAATATCATTAATTTTAACGCCTCGAGATCACAACACGTTACATTATGATTATTATGCGTGATATTTTCGTACTTGCCCGCCCTCACACCCCCAGGTTTTCGAAGCTAGCGGAAAACGGACGCCAAATTTGGATCAACTGTACAATGCATTTCAAGCTATAAAACCGACATCAACGGAGAGCGAACGTACTTTCTTCTCTACAGCGGGAAATTTTGTAATAAAAATCCAAAACAGGCTCTCGGATTCTTCAATCAAAGCTCTAGTGTTTTTAAAAAGCATGTTTTCTAGAGAAAAATAAATCTTCATTGAAAAAATGTCAAATATTGAAATATTTTAATAAGAATACATAATATATTGAATGCTTTAGATCTGTTTCAATTTCATCTTATTGAATTCTTATGGATATTTTATTTTATCCAACTACATTAAATCGACACTATTTTGTTAGATGACAGCAAGTTAGTTTTTTACTAAACAAGATATTATAATTGGTCACCACTTTGTCGTAGGCCAGTGATGGCGAACCTATGGCACGCGTGCCATAAGTGGCACGCAAGACGATTTTGGTTGGCACGCCAACGAAAGGCGAAAACCCTACAAAGCATTTATCGTACTGATTTAACGCCGCAAAAACACTGGTTTTATTTAGTTAACTATTGTAAACGTTAGCTTTACGGTGACAATCTTATTTATTGATCACGAATTTAATTTAGTTGGCACCCAAAAAAATCAAGGACTTTTTGTGACACGCGAGGCGGAAATGATCCGACAATTTCGGTAATATTGGCACGCGGACTATAGAAGGTTCGCCATCACTGTCATAGGCAATGCCTACTTATTGTTAGTGGAGTGGGGCGATACAGGTAGATTGTTGTTTTTTTACAACACTTTTCTTTACTAAGTTGATATTTGTACACCTAAATGTAATTTCTTCCAGCCAGTCAGTTGTTGTTGGTAAATAAAATAAGACAAAAATTAAAAGTAATTTTATGTACCTACGCAGTAGTTTTATTTTAATAAAATTATTAGAAATGCTGTCAGGAGGCCGAGTCTCTAAGCAACTGTCGATTGATCGCTATCGCTATTTTTTTTTACCAAAATCGACAAAATGACAGTTGAGGTAGTCTATAAGACGTTAGCGGTCGAAATGAGGATAGCGATTAAGGACAATGCGTTCGATCGATCGATAGCGATTTTGAGTTTACGATTGCGATAGATATGTGACAGATTAGGCCTCTTGATTGATTAAATTTGAAAAGTCAGTAAAATTCTCGAGTCCCGGGATTTCCAGGGAATTCCCGGGAATTCTTCGAAATAAGTCTCGAATCCAGGGAAACGAAAAAGTGCCGGGAATCAGAATTCCTAATAAGGACAGATGACACGAAAAAATTATGGCCGTAAACGCATTCTATTTTTTCTGAAAGTTACTCATACGTATATAGATGGAAATAAAACAATGCAAAAATAATCATATTTAATGGAAAGAGATCGCGGAAATCTTAAAAATAACCTCCATAACGGGATCTTTCAGAGTAGTTGTTGTCAACTGGCGACGATAGTTCTGAGTTGGTCCGGTAAAATACCGATAAAATATGGCAATGTAGTTTAACTAGTTATAGTTTCAACCGAGGACACTGGTTTTCTCTCAAGGATTAATCATTAAACTAATATTCGCGGATACATACCGGGTGATTTAAGCGCCTGACAGCATTAGAAACATTTAGAAACGGCAATGCAGTTTAATTAGATGCAGCATTTGCTAAACTTAGTTACATAATGTGTCCAGACTGACATGAGTCTTTTGGCCATGTTCTAAATCACAACTAAATTGCGTCAAATTAATATGAGCCTTTGGAATGGCATCGCCAAAAATTGTGCTAATTTCCCGAATTTTCCACGTGCACGAGTTTCGTTTCTGGATTCCTTCCATTCAATTGAGTTTTAACGTAACACTATTCCCCCCTTTATCATACGCGGACCAGCTCTAGGGTTGCCAACTGTGTAACTTTCACCCAAAGATTCCGGGTGAAATAATGTTTCTCCGGTTTCAAGGTTTTACATCAATTTCTCCGGGTCAGTGCATTTAATTAGTAATTACGAAAATAAAAATGGAAATTCGCCCTAAAGAACTAGAGACTTGTGATAGGTTAACAGAGATTTATATATAACTAGCTGAACCCGCGCAATGTTTGCGCGGTATATTTTCAATTGATTTATAAAAAATTAAGAAGTACGTAAAATAAGTTTATCTCAATAATTCACATTTAACTCTAGTAATGCATTTCTCCGGTATAGGATTTTAATGTAATTGGCTCCCAACGTAAAGTTCGCGGGTTCGAATCTCGCTGAGGGCACGGCTGTGTGCGCGTATTGACAATTTATTATGCGAAGTCCGTCAGAAATCTGCATTTTAAAAGTCCCAACCTAAGAAAATATTGCCTCTCAGAAATAAGAGGGTTAGTCTGCTACGATAGTTCAGTGATAGAATATATGCCCGGCAAGTGGATGACCCGGGTTCGTATTCGCGGTCATAGCAGATTTTTTCTCCTGTTTCTTTATTTCCATACACAGTAATTGATCGCGAACTTTTGTTTTTAATTTTCCTTTTTTCTTTTTATTCAAATATATGTTCTTTCTTTTTTATATATCAATCAATGCAACTGTTTATGTAGATTATCAATGAAGAGAAGATAATCATGTAATGTGTTTAAAAAATAGCTTGTCCTTATTCTCATTTAATTTTAAATTTATGCGTGGTCTATTTGCATTAATAAGCATTATAGATGTATAATATAATGGTTCTACTCACAAAGAGAAAAGATTCCAGCATTCAAACGATGAAAGGAAGATTCAACTGCTTTGATTAAATCGTTTTAAACGCTTCCCATACGTAGTTAACTGAATAATTATCCGTAAATATTTGTTGCTATGTATAAATGTTGACATTGCTACAGCAATAATTTCGATGCTTAAATAAAAGTGCGAAGTGAATAACGCCTTTCTTTCACCTATTTTAAGGTATAATTGATAGTAATTGAATCGGAGGCAACAATGACGGTCGCCTTGGCAACGCCCGGAAAGAGTACGGAATATCCGTAAAAATTCGAAAACAATTGTGCATTTCTGAAAACCTCGACCGTGTAACATGTAAACATCGCAAGAATAAGAGAATACGATATTATAGAGTTTTAGCTGTCGAATAAAGTAAAAACGAAAAAATCGGTCAATATTTACGTATTTTGGTGAATGAAGGAAAAAAACCTTGCAATCTGAAAAATCGAAAATCCCGTGTAAACTTATGGGAACATATAATTCTCCTGGATTCTAACCCGGGACTTTATGAAAATGAGAATAGTTTTCTGGGGATCTCCTAATTTGTAGAAACAAAACGCAGTTTACCGCATATCTCTACGACGAACGGCTTTTGAGATACAGGGGGGGACGTACGTACGGACACTTCCAAAATTATATATGTATACAATACATTGTAATCTAAATGAATGAATCTTCCGAAATATTATCAGAGAATAATTTATTTTGCGAATATTGAAGGTTCGAATTCGATTCCAGGAACTATCTTTCACCTTTGCTTTATATGGGAATTTTGAAATCCGCCATGCAAGACATTTTTCTTTTTCTCAGTAAAATATCTTAGAGTTAATACATCGAAACTGGATTTGTACTATTATCACCGTACATAAATTAAAGTTGGAATTCTCATCGTAGTATTTTGATTATTAATCGCCTTTCTTCGAATTTCCGGCAAATAATGACGTTTTACATTTTGCACTGCTTTAATTTGCAACACTTTTTCAAAGAGGCAATTCGTGAATAACAGAAAACCTGTGAAAAGCGAAAAAACAGGATTTCCTTTAAAGTATCCGGGCATTAGATCAAAATCTCCGGGTCATGAAGATCTTAAAGTTGGCAACCCTAACCAGCTCTCAACTAACATACACCGTTGGGATCAAGGAAAAATGAATTTAACGTTCTAAAGATTAAATCGTCGGAGAATTACAAACTCACGTCATCTTCTATTCAAACTTGTGTTTTAAAAAAAAACAAACGATGAAAAGGGAGGAAAGAACGGATTTACCGAATGCAATCTCTTGAACCTCATTTGATTGCATCCCGATTCCTTACCATATATGGTCTTCAATTTTATAAGCACTCCATCTCGCTATCGGTCGGCATCGTCATGCGTATGTATGCGATAGCGTGATTTATTGGTCAAGTTAAACGCCGTTGTTGTTTTGTTTGATAATCGCGGGTGATGCTCGCCGCCCTTAATCCCCTAATTCTCAGAGGCGTTTATCTGCACTTACCCCCTCTCCCCTCTTGCTATCCTTCTATTAATTCCTCTGATGGGCTCAAGTCTCTATCTCTCACACACACACATTACACTTTTTAGTTTCTCCTCTTTTCCTGAAAGCACCTTTATCATCTTTGTTCATTTCCTTCTGACGTGAAATTCTGAAATCTAATCTATAGCTAAAAACAAATGTGATATGATAAACAATTGCCTGAGGAAGTTCTGGAACGTAAAACTCGATTATTAGACGTTCGAATCCATTAGATGGACTCGGGACGATTGGCTATTTTGAAGTTTCGGCAACGATTCTTTGTTTGAGGTGCCCTTAAATGAGCGGAAAATCCTGATCATGAATCCATTACGCATTTTGTTTCGTTCGGTTCAACGAAAATAATGTTAAATCATTTCCTAAATATCTCCCAATATATTTAAATTAGTCGTTACCGCGCACATTTGGTTCATTTCTAATGGAAGAATTTTTCTGCTTAAGCCGATTTTGCATAGGTAACTTCTTGCGAACTTTCCTTTCCCAGAATTTAAAACAACTCTCTATGTTAGGGAAAGAAATTTTTCTGATCCAAATACGATGATTATGAGTAGAAGGAGGCCGAATTACAACAACAACAGGGTATTAACGATTTAATTAGCAACGATGTTTAGAAACTTGTAGAAAGCTACGCGGACTTCAAAAAGAAAGCGGACAAATTATTTAGCAGCATTAATATAAAAAAATGTTTAGGTAGATGAAGATATATGAGGCAGTTTAACAGAGACATGTAAATTGTTAGCGGAGTTTTGTTACTTGCAAAAGCGCTGAAATACTTGAGGTACAAAGCGAACGTCATATCATTCGCATTTCGAAGAATCGAGAGTAACCGGAAGACACCGCGCGATACAACAGAACAAGCTCAATGATATTTCTACGACTGTTGCCTTTACCTATCTTCTGTCACCTGTGATTTATAAGAAGTTTGGAAACGTTTTATTAATGAAAAAATACAATAACTCCGCAAAACTAGGTCAACTCAGAGGAAAACAGCCTTAGGAATTCGATATACCGTTGTTGCCATGGAAAAACTTTACATAAGAATGTTATACAAAATGGTCGATACTTGTTTTTGCACTCGATAAAAAGAGACAAACTGATGAGGTTTTGAAAAATGTAAAATAACGATTTCTTATCGTTCAATATAATACGTGGTATTGCTACAAAGTGTACAATATAAAATTGTATAAAATGACATCGAAACTTTAAAATGTCCATTTTTGCCTCATTAGAGGTTTTGCCATGGAAGCGACGACGACGCAATATGACACGCGCGAACCACTAGCTGTAAGCGATACGTTTGCCCGTCCACACTCGAGCTACCCTTTCCCCCCCCCCCCCCCCCCCCCCCTTCCATTTTCTCCGACACCGCTTTCTCCAAAAGATTTGGAGAGTATCTCTCATCTAATAAGCGCACATGAAGGAAGCATTAACATAGCAACGAATGCAAAGGACCAAGACTAGTATTTTTTTCATTTCAGTCCCTCGCAAGGACCTCCTTAAATTCCGGCCCCCGGGAATTCCCTGGGCAGAGCTACCTCACCGAACGCTAGGAATTATCGGTACATGACTTCCGAGGCTAACTTTCGCCAAGATAGTTTCTGAAGAAGGTATCCCCGACACAATTTCAGGGATACTTTGCATACATGGGTGGACATTAATATATGAATTATATGTCTATGGCGGCCATATTCAAATAAACATTAAAAAAGCGATGAAAATTGATCGACTTCGTCCACAAAACATTTTCGTGGGAGAAAGAACTTCAACGAACGGGAATGCTCAAACAAATCAATGGTGACAAATACGAACAGCTCTTGTCACATGGCGTTATTTAGATATGCTATTATTATTTTATACATCCTAGCGTAATGTACTATATTAGAATCAATACGGAAAACAATGTAGAAAACTTGCAAGTACAGATGGCTGCCATCGTTGACAGAATTCCGAACAATTTGTGTCACTTGATGCCATAAATGCAAGTTTTTATCATTTTACATTATTATTATAGGAGTCAAAAGATCCAAGCTCACCTAATTTGAACAATGTTTCTTGCACCGACGCCATATCGTCCGAGTGACTCCATCAGTCCACTGCTGCCAGTTGCCAGTCCCAAGGTCGAGAACATCACTAAAATGTGGCGAAGACTGAAGTCACGTGACGCACCCCCTGCGGCTCCTGGTGCCCCCTGCCGTCATTATTTTGAATTATTATATAATAATAGAAAAACAACAGGAAAGTAGCCTTTGATTTACTTCAAAATTACACAACAAAATAAATAGTAAATTTTGTTTTTAATTAATTTGGAATATACGTAAAAAGATATGACTTGTTCGATAATTTGTTATGCCATTTTTTGTGCAGCCCCTGTACCTTGTTGAATAAAAGATTGAGCTCCATCTAAGATTTAGATTGAAATTATTCTAAGGTAACTTTGAATTAATTATATATATTTTAATTTATATAACTTTTTACCGTTACTAAATGCCAAAACTGAAACCATACGGTCCTAATTTTTTTAAAATTCGAATTCCGTCAATCAGTAGAGCTGCCATCTATTGTTGATCTATATAATGCCAATTTAGTATGGGAAAACGACTGCTCAACTGCACCTTTCTCAGTGAATTCCTTAGCTAAAAAATTCCCCTTCGAACGTCAACTACCGTACGAAATATGATACTCAGCCCTCTTCGAACCTCACAGAATGATATTTAATGCTCCTTAGTTGAGGAAAATGTCTTGTTTCGAATCGAACAAAGAAACGGAAACACCAGTCAGATTTAGCTTTAAGGTTGGTCCAAAAATTATACATTCTTTTCTTTAGGTATATAATGTACCACCTGATCCGCGTTGGAAAGAAATCTTGCTACGTTGTAAGAGACATCAGAGTACATAACTTAATTAGACAACTCACAGAAGTTGCCAGCAGTACACAAAAAATGCGGTTGCTTGAAAACTTGGCCGGGAACCCTTTCGAGGTATGAGTAATAAGATCCTTTTATTGAAATATTTCTGCAAAAAGTGCACACAATGCTTAATCATATATAATTGTATTGACATAATATATTATTACAATACATAATTTTAATATGTTATTATAATGCATTATATAACAAAAGTAAAATTAACTATACACAAACTTTGTTCAGTATCCAATATCATTACGTAGAGAAAAACATTACACGTTGAACTCAGACTAGTACAATAATAAATGCAATAGGATTAAAACCTTGAAAATTCGTCAATTATATTCTTTCTCTGACAACGATAGAGCTTTGGTTTATAACTGACTTAAAAGTTAGATTCCTTCTTATCTGCCTCGCAGGTGTTCTAAAAGGATTTTTGTTTGCTTGTCCGCAAAACTTCCCCGTAATTATTGCTTACTGTTTGCTAACATAGAGATAACGCACGTATAAACATTAAATGGTACGCAATTTTCCTCTAACGTTAACCAAAAATGACTTTTTAAGCCAATGATTCCACCTCTTACTTCCTTATTCAGTATAGTGGAAGAGGCTTTTCTTTAAAAAAAAACCGCGAACAACTTGCACAATATGTTTTTTTAAGCAATTTGGGCGGACATACATATTTCCTTGTTTAGTTTACCGTCTCTTTCCTGTGCCATTGAGAAGCATATAAATTTCCGTTCAGTTATCGCGAAATATTTTTCAGTGCAAAACGAGGTTAGATCGAAATCCGCAAGGTTTTAGTTAGAGATGGATGCTTTATATATATGTATATAAGACCTTGAGATTAAAAAACTTCAATGTTCTACATCAGCGGTTCCCAAACTATGGTACGCGTACCACTATTGGTACGTGAAGATTTTGCCAGTGGTACGCGAGGAGAGTGAAAAGCAGCAGAATACCTGCTTCGAATAGGAAGAAGCAGGGACAGATCAATTGTAGTACGTGGGTTTGGTGCCACATTCACTACTACATTCACTACATTCATACTTACTAGTACTATGTGGTACGAGGAAATTTTGTCATGTTTTTGGCGGTACGCGAAAAAAAAAGTTTGGAAACCGCTGCTCTACATAATCAACGTATGTTTAAGCGCACACGTAATAGCGGGTTTATTAAATGATTATTATCATGACAACAGTGGGTGCTGTTAATGCATCACACTTACGTACGTCTCGGTCCTGCCTACTCTCCGGCGTCTGTATCTTTCATATTACCTAATGTCAACTGATACTAAGGCCACGGGTTCGAATGCCGCCTAGGACATGGATGTTTATGTTCGTCTGAGTTATATGTAAGATTGGACATCTTTGTGTAAATATCGCTCATAATAAAGACGGATTATTATTGTTATTATTAAATTAACCTGCAAGTGGAAACGATCCTCAACTTCTGTGATTAGTTATCTTAGGAGTTATGGTTAGCCTCGCGACAAATTTTAACACGAATTTCTATACTTTACTATACTATAATTATATCTGTACATCATTATGGAGCACAATCCCTACGGTTATTTCTGTACAGCAGTTCAAAATGTTTATGTAATTAATAAGAGACCTTGATCCCTTCTACGACTTCTGCAAATATGTAATTAACGCAAAAAAGGTTTTGGAAACCGTGTTACTCAATGTCGTTGAAGATAACTAAATATAAATCATCTCATCTCGATGCTTTTAAATTCAAGTTTTGTCCATTTTTTCACAAGTTTTCATTTTAATCTTCCATTACAATCGAAGATGCATAAACCGAACGTTTGTTACGCGAATTTTCGATGAATCGAGGCAGATATTGTTTTCTCCATTTTCTTTACATTTGTGATCAGATAGATTTATATCAGTCGGATTTTTCCCGTCTTCCTTAGAGGTTCGAGTTACTTGACTGCGTTTTACGTACATTTCCTTTAATTGCGCAATGTGCCATTACCAGAAATTACGTGTTTCACGCATGGATATTTTTAACCACCTACTTTTATTCCATTGGACGTCCTGAAAAATCAAATTGCATGAAATGATCTGAATTTTGCTTCTATTCTTCCAATTTTCATCGTTCCCTTTTCTTTTCCGTATTATTATTATGAGCCTGTTATGTCCCACTGCTGTGCAAAGGCCTCCCCTAATTCCTTCCATATTTTTCTGTTTGCAATAGTTTCTGTCCATGTTTTTCCCGCATGTGCTTTGAATTCATCCCTCCATATTCTTCTTTGGCGTCCTCTACTTCTCGTATTTTCTTATGGGATCCAGCAACTTATAAGCCTGGTCCATCTATTGTCATTTCGAAAAACGTGTTCTGCCCAAGACCATTTCAAATTTTTTGCCTTCTGAACTACGTCTTTGATTTTAGTTCTTTCTCTAATGATCTCATTTATATATATATATATATATATATATATATATATATATTTATTTATTTATTTATTTATTCTAAGTTTATTTTCTTCTTTTTGGGTAAGTGACCATACTTGGGACCCGTATGTTAATATGGGCAATATACACGTATCCATTAGCTTCCTTTTCATGCAAATCGGGATATTTCCCTTCCTGAATTGACCCAGGGACCAATATCCTTTCCAGGCACTCTTTGTTCTTTGGTTTGTTTCTGCCTCTCGAGCATTTTTAAATGAAATAACCTGTCCCAGTTAGGTAAAATAAGTCACATATTCCAACTCTCTCCATTCAAATATATATCTTCTTCCTGGGAATTTGTCGTTATTTTTGTCTTTGATGTATTTATTTTGAGTCCTCTTTTCTTTCCTGCTTAAACTATGTAGCTTTTCTAGCAACTTTTTGCATTTTTCTATAATCTTCCGCAATTAGGAATATGTCGTCCGCGAATCTTAGATTCGCCCATTATGTTTAATCCCTTCTCTTCCCAATCTAGCTCTCTAAAAACATCCTCCAAGGCTAAATTAAACAACTTTGGTGATACTGGATCCCTCTGTCTTACTCCTCTTTTAGTTTTAAAATATTTTCCCGTTAGGTCAGTTTTGATCCTTGAAGAGGCATTTTCATGTATACATCATAATCCTAATGTATTTATTATTAATGCCTATATTACTTAATGATTTAAGTATATAATTGTGATCCACGTAGTCAAAGGCTTTCTCAAAATCAATTAACATTAGATATATATGTTTGTTGTACTCATTACATTTTTCTATTAATTGATTTACTGAATGTAGCTGATCGATTGTTGAAAAACCTTTTCTAAAGCCTGCTTGATCTCTAGTTTGATTTTCGTCTAATTGCCTTGTTATCCTGTTAAGAATTATTTTAATAAATATCTTATATAAGTGAGATAAAAGACTTATTGGTCTGTATGTAGTTTTTGATGTTTTGTTTACAGTTAAAGTATGATCTCCGATTGTAGCCATTGATCAGGCAATTTCTCTTTTCTTAAGACTTTGTTGAATAATTTTAGGAGTGTTATTTTACTTTCATTCACTAAGAGTTTTATAATGCTTCTTTTCTTCCAATTTTCATCGTTCCCTTTTATTTTCCGTATATAGGTATCCAAAATGTCTTGGGCTGTCTCGCGAAACACGCGAGTTAACATGTCACTCACGCACGATTCTCTTTTTATTCACTTTTAAAGCAGGCGCAATGAAGACGCATCCTACTTTGATTTGGTTTTCAAATACGCTATTTTGCCTGAATATTTTAAAATGTAAATAAACCGGGAGTTATCACAAAAGAAAATAAATCGACTGCAATTACGTTAAGGTGGCACTTATAAAATCAAAACTCTCTGAAACGAACAAACGCTATCACTCATTCCTCTGAAATATAATCTGCTTTTCAATAACCGAGGAGGAAAGAACCTCGAACCCAATGGATGAGCTTAACCATTTTCCGAGATTTGGTTGCGAGTTATCATCGGCTCTGTCCTTTACCTGGTAACAATGGGATTGACGCAGTTGAAACGTGTGATTCGAAAGGTGGAACGGGAGAGAGAGTTTGAGGAGAAATCATGATAACGGAAAATCGCCAAGGATATCGGACGACCTTCTTATCAACAAACTTTACGAGGAAATCTGTGTTAGGAAAGGACAAAAAAGACGAAAGGGAGCAAACGGAAAACACACGCACGACGAGGAAAGGAAACGAGATCGGAAAACGTTTCGCAACGATGATTTTATTTAGATTACCTCGCAGTGTTGGTTAGTGCATCGCAAACATCGCCTAATTTTTTGCTCATCATTTCGGGTCCACATGCAAGTTCGGCGACATTAATTTCAAATTTAAAATTTCTGTTTTATTTTCAGGTTCAGGACGTTTTGTAATGAGCTTGGTCGTTTAGGTGCATCCACAACGCGTTGTGGCTGTTTTTTTCGCTCACTGAGCGCTTTCGGTCTCTGGTCGTAACAGATACATGTTATACATTAGCAAAATATGCCTTCAGCACATTTCATTTTAATTCAGATTTTCTCCTTTATGCAGTAATATTTGAAACGCTGGATTTCGAAAGAGACGCAATCATGTCAACACTGACCTTTAAATTTGTCACTCGGATAAAAAAGCATTCTCTTTAATGAACACTTTGACGTTACTGAAATTATATTTCATCCACAGAAAACATAAGAGCTCTCAATCACAAGATGTCCTCATTAACTGCTGTCGGTCAGTGCACGAATCATCGTCTTGCCGTATCTGCTGCTCGGAATTTAATCATTTTCTAAAGTAAATATTGAAAGTATTTCTAGAGGCTATCTTTCCTGGAATTGCTATTTTGCAATTTTATACGGGAAAGAAATAATTAAGACAAAGTGATGCCGGATAAGTTAAAAAAAAAAAATCCTGGGTTTGTTATCAAGGCTGCACACAAGAAAAATTGCTCATCGCCGATGCATATGAACTCCATTTCATTTTAATCATTAATGGTTTGGGATAAAACGACAGTTTTATATTGCAATCAAGATGAACCTTGAAGTAAAAGAATAGCAGCAAGTACATTGTCTTTTTGTACTCTTTGTACCATCGTCACCCAGAGATAATAAGTAAATTCATCACCGTCGAGACTTAAAATAACGCGTTTGCTTCTATATTGGTTTTACGACGCATTATCGATCACGATGAAAGTCCAATTTAAAACAGATATTGAATCCAACTACCTCTTAGAAAAGGAATTTTTGTTAATGAAATTTGTTAAAGTTGCAATAAAAAGTTGACCTTTGCTTTATTATTTTTTATATTTATTTTTTTTAATAAATGAAGTAAGTCTAGTTAATATTTTTCCTTGTATTCCGTGTGACTTTTTTATGCTACCGAAATATTCTATAGATTAAAAAAAATAACTTATTGCAGAAACTTTATAAATTGAGCCATGATGCTTGGGATAATAGTTGAGGTGGTTTCCCATTTTCTTCCTCAAGGGTGTTTTTAACGTGACACCATCAATTAATTAGGCCGATCCACTGGGTATATACGTCTTTTGCAGCGGCCTCTACTACTGGAATACTCTTAGTATGGTCTCTACATATTGACCTTACTGGCATGGGTGACTCTACGATGAGCTCCAGCCATTGTAGCTCTCGAGGACTACGGAACCCTGGAGCTATTCTATCGCGCCAAGGTTGCAGCTTAAAGAAGAGATTGCAGAAGTAAACTAATAAAAATCAGACCTTCAGCGGCCAAACTCAACGCGAATAGGATTCACTTGCTTGCTTCATAGTTTGTGATAGATTAACTGAGACAATATCAAACTTTGAACGTGTCCATGATCGCACCGAACTAAGGTCATGGAAGATTGAACGCAATGAATCAGGCTATGTTTACCATCATCAGACAAATGTTTATCTGGTAGTTCGATTTTATTTTATTTTTTTGGAGAGCCGCAGTCATGAAAGTCGAATGAGATTAGATCGCAGATCAAAATTTTTAGTTTCATCAGAAAGTTCTCGATACGTTTAATTTAATTCAGACCAGAGAGAGGACACAGCTCGCAAAATATATTACTCTTAACCCTATCATTGATCACTTAACGATCGAACGAACATAGGGAGGTTTTGTTCTTTAATAGACGGATACATCGCCTTACAGACGGATTGATGTTCATTTATACATGTTTACTACTAAACAATTCATATTGCATGTTGCTAGGGAAGTGTAAAGGGCATATCAAGGATAGGTAATTGAATTCTTAAAAATATTTCAGAAATTAGTCAAGGAAGAGGTGCAAAAATCGTTGCTGGTGAAGCCTAACGGATATATCAAGGACTAGGGGCGTATTTCTCCTTTGTTCTCTCTATTCCGCACAGTGATTTCCCTTCTAGGATGCGCGCGCCCCTTCAGTGCACATCTTTTCTGAAGGAATTTGCTCCCCTCCACTCGACATATTCTCTCCAATCCCCGAGACGTAAGGTAACTTCTAGTAATTTTCAATCAATCAGTTAGAGGGAACTACCTGCACGCTCTCTTCCGGAAGCTTAGAGAACGAGCTCCACCTGGCAAAAATCGTCACCTCACCTTGTCTAATAATATAAAAAGGTAATTAAATTTATTGAAAAAGCAGAGAATGAGTACGAATTATTTAAATTTAAAAGTTATGTTTTTATAATTGATTATCGTAGAAAGAGCATTTAAGAATAAAATGACACAACGTCATGTTTCTTAAATAAAGAGAAATAGAGCTACTTCTTAGAAGTGTACATTCGAAGAATAAGTTTCCACATGTAATATATCGTACAATAGTCACGAACATTTCTATTTCATAGAAATTAAACTCGTCATTGTTGATTATTGTTTGCTCTCCTTCCACTTTTTTTACACATTGTTGTATCCGTAAAATTTTTTACTATCCGAAAACACGTGATTCAAATAAATTGAAAGAACGGGCGCCTTTTTTTCCGCGTTCCTTTTAGAGACGACTGCTTATATATTTATAAATATATATAACCCTCTTGACGCTAACAAAATGCGCGTAGGCGGTCGTGTGGGATGGTTCAAGAAGAAAAATAAGCGTGGAAAATTCCTTCGAAAAATAAAATAAAATAAAAGATCCTGTTAAAATATCCACGGATTCTCACGCCAAAATAAAACCGAATATCTTCCCCATTTTCCCCACCCTTTTGACACGGTTCTCGCCTCTTCCACGTCAACGCGTTGTCGCATGGAAGATTCTACCACGCCCACGCACGCACGCACGCGCGCGCGCGCTCTCTTCTCACGGGCGTGGACCTCACACCCGATTCTCCTTTTCCTCCCATCCTTTCCCTCCCTACCCTCTGAAACCAAGCCATTAGTGCGGAACTCCGAATTTTCTATTTTCGTCTAAAGAGAGAGAGAGAACATTGTTTACTTCGCTGATCCCAGAAAAGGAGCGGTCTGATCTCTTTTTTTTTTCTCCGTAAAAGAAAGAAAAGAACGGTCTGATAACGGATCCGAAAGCACGTGCGGATCCAGTAAAGAATCCGAAAAATGAATTTTCGGGAAAGGGCGGATTCAGGCTTCATCCTTGTGGGAAGGAGGGTTAGAAAGGATGAGAAAAATGAACTATTTGAAAATGTCTTCAAAAGGATAAGGATTTAAATCGGTAAAAGGGAATAAAATAAAATTTGATACATTACGTACACAGTGCAAATCAGTCAGTAAATAGGTGTCTCGTCAAAAACTTTCACTAATTGTTACAGATGCCATACATTATTATACAAGCTTCGCGTTGTATATTTCTCCACATAAAGTTACATATGTACAAGCATAATCTTAACATTCTATGACCTTAACTTCTCGATTATTCTTTAAATGAAATCCACATCATTGTCCTACATTTATTCTCTTAACGAATAATATGATTTTAAAAACAAAAAGTCTTTCACTTACTCATAGAAATATTTTACAGTATTGCAAGGAAATATATAACATTACGCACAACTAAATAAATACGACAAAAAAGTATAATTTCTTCGATATATTTACTATTTTATTATTTTGTTAACTTTTCAACCCTTTTCTTCGGGGAGAACAAAAGGGAAATTGAACGCTTGACTGGCAGTGACACGTATGAACGTCGCTGAGAAAATGCGAAAAATAGATGCTGTTGACGAAAAAAACCACTCTCCTGAAAACACGAGAGTAAAATGCCTATAAATCGTCACTTTTTCAAATGATGTGGAGCTTCAAACACGACGATGCTTGTAAACAAAGTAAATAAGTCGATTTCACAAAATATTCCTAATAACGTGCGATTTGAATGAAGCGAATGAAGTCGTTTCCATTCAACGTAGAAATATTTATCGCGAAATTTGGTAACGCTATTGAGTCATTTACTGGTCCGTTTGCCCTTCGGGATTGAATTAATTTTTTTTTTAAACTTGCCAATCTCGTGAATATAATCCCGCGATACAAATCACGAGAGTATTGTTTCGAAAACATTTTTTATTGGCCTTAAGATAAAGATAAACGCCCTTTTTTTTTACTATAACAGAGTTTTTTTCCCTTCGATAGGGGATTAGTAAATTATTCTCGGAAGAAGACCGTTTTCTTTGTTATTTTTTTTCCATAATAGGCCGAAACGCAGATAAAAATATCCCCACAAAAAATAATAATATCGAAGCAGGTGCTGCATACCTTCGGAATTTTTTCCATTAAGTGCCGCGATAAAACTTCGACCTCCGGTACTGCATTTAACGTCTGAAGCGGCCTTGCGTGGATAAATGCGCAGTTTTTCCAAAACTGGACCGCGCCAGATACAACGTAAATTCGATCGATCGATTAAAAAGACAATCTATAATTAAAACTTACTCTTCGCAGGAGATTAAACGAAGGCGTTTTGAAACACCGTGGAGTGGAGTGGGTAGATTCTCTCCACGTGTAATACCGATCGAGATAAAAATCCGCGATTGGCTCCGTGATAACGCAATTTGGAACGATACGTTGACAAACGCATTAAAAGCATAAATGTCCACACAAAGAGAGAGAGAGGCGGGCAAAATTTTTATGAAGTGGGCAGGATTAGGGGACCCTCGGTTGTTACTTGAGAGGATGCAAAGTATGTAATTAGTGAAGATCAATATTAAATAATATTTAAGCGTCATAACTTCATAACAAAAGGCTTTCCGACCATAATTTTTAAAGATAAATATGAACTTGTCTGTATATTATATTTCACGATTGGCTTTCACAATGACAACGCGGGCCGCGTAAAATACTCTCGCGAGCCTGATGTGGTCTGCACACTCCTGACATAAATCCGAATGGTCAAATACCTAAAATGTACAAAGTTGTGTTGTTTGGGATGTTATTTATTGTTTAATTTATCAGGCGAATCCTATCTTAATCTTTGTTATAAATGTTGTAACAAAGGAGTACTTAGGCCACATATCGTATATTTTATAACTCGAAGACAGTGCCTGAAAGAAAGTAAGAAATAATGACAGGTGTACATAACTACAATAGAAATACGCACAAGAAAAACATTTTAATTTCAAGTTTTGCGGATGGTTTATCGCATAATTTTATTTTTGTTTTAATTTGAAGTAAACTATGCTTGAATAGCGTTTCTAAAATCTGGAATACTATGTTTAATATAATGTTCGAGCTACTGATATCAATTCAAATTTCTGATTTAGAAATCTAATTTTCGTCAAAGAGTAGCACTATCACCGAAATTACATTAACAATCATTATTACACGATCCCCGCGGTTTACTACAAACCATAAAAAGATTTATAAGGGCCTAATGGGAAAGTTATTAAATGGGAATCAAAAAATCTCTGTGAACGTCACTGACTGTGCATTGTAAAAATCAGAAGTCTACGACTCGCGAAGATAGAGCAAAAAAGTGATAAATATAAAAATTTCACAGCCAATTTCGTATTTGTTGACTAAAAATACGGTCATGAAACCTTGGATGTTGAAATTTCCGACGCTAAAAAGTTTTTTTTTAAGGGGAGCTACGGTCATAGAACATTTTATTAGGCCTGCAAAGTTTTTCCGAATAAGCAATCAGCGGTATTTAATGAAAGTCATTTTCATTTTTATTAAAATTGCGGTCATAAAAAGTTTCAAGGCTGAAAATTTGTTTGGGGGTGGATTTTCATAATAACACAATCTCTTGAGTAAGTTACAACGTAAGTTCCTATTCGGTCTGCCAAAGCACTCGCGACTGTTAATGCTATTCGAGCGAGCAGAGAGCAGTTCAGCCCTTCTTTAGTTTACAAAGGTTCAAATTTCCACCGATCGTGTTGACTCGCCTCACGATATTTCACGGCTGAAACAATAACCGCATTACGTCGAAATAGAAGGACAATTCCGACCAGCCGGCCCTCTAACAAACGGGCCACATAAATTTCGACAATTTCGTCTAATCATTTCTGAAAAAATAGGACGACGTATGTAGCTCTATACAGCAGAGGTTCCCAAAATGTGGTCCGTGAGTTCCATTCAAGTGGTCCGTGCAGAACAATTGAAAAAACATAAAAAATTCAATAAAATAAAAAATAAGACGAAAGACAAATCGATTAAAACATTTATAAATATGTAGTCAATATGAAAACAAAAAACACGTCGCCGCGCTGTTATAATGTTCAGTGTGGTTTTCATGGGAAAATGACCGTATCAGAATTTAGTGCCTAAAGTATCTAAAGTCAATGTGAAAACAAATAACACGTCGCCGCGCTGTTATAATGTTCAGTGTGGTTTTCATGGGAAAATGACCGTATCAGAATTTAGTGCCTAAAGTATCTAAAGCACCGAGATTTACGATAGTTAGACAACATTAAGAACAAGTGAGGGAAGAATTGCATAGAAAAATTACATAAGGCGCTTTTTTCATCGATTGCTATCTTTAGTAAAGAATCGCAGATGTGATGTATTGTTGGTTTGTAGCAGCGTGCACTTTTTAGCGGTTTTTTCCTGTTACTTCCCAGCAGCTGATCTTAAATCAACCAAATTTATACCATATGTAGCACTAACATAAAGCTATCTATTCTGGAATTTTAGCATATGTGACTCAAGTCATTTTTGAGTTATTTTGTGCACGGACAGATAGACAGACGGAGAACCGAATACATTAAAGATATTTCTTTTAGAAAAAAGGTCTAAAAACCATCAAGTGTTCCGCAAAAAATAAAAATAAATGATGTAACCGTTGCTATATACGGACATCCACGCCATCCTCGGCAAAGAGCCATGTTTCGGGAAAAAAAGTCCCTACCTCGTTTTCTTCTAAACTTAATCGGGCTGCATGGCAAAAGGATTATTCACACGACGAATATGCATCTCACTCGCGCGCGTCGTCTGTCAACAGGCTTAAAGGTAGAAAAAGGGGAGTGACGAGAGGAGAGGGGGGGGGGGGAGGCTCTGGTTGTCGACCCGCTTCCCGGACATTAAACTGAGGTGACGCAAACGTTTATTTTCGAGCGAAGAGATCATGAAGCGTTCGACCCGACGCCGTCACCGGATTACGTGGGCGAACTAATGAAGCAATGGCGTAAAAAAGAGCACGTTTGGTCATATCCACCACCTTCTAGTTTCTCGGAATGCTTAAACGTGGACGTAGGTGGACGTTGAGGGATGCTGATGCCCACGGAGTGCGTTGGGAAACGAACGTTTTTTTTTTGCGGCGCAATGAGCGTACTGCTGCCCTCGTGTGGCAATTGCTGGAAAAAGTAGGGGAGATTAAAAGAGCTAATGTTAACCGGAAAAGGTAATAGAGACAAGTTAGAAAAGTAAGTAGGGATGTTATTCGATCTTTGAAACGTAACAGAAATGGGAGCATTGTTTGATGAGGCGTTTTATTTGTTGCCTATTTAGAATTGAAAAAATAAAATTATTTATAAGTTTAATAATATGAATATATATATGGCATAAATTATTTTATTCAATAATTAATTAATTTTTTAAAATTTTCTATTTACAACCATTTGATCATAATTTTAATTTGAAAAATTTTAAGGCATCCCCTGCCGTCCACCGATTTTTCAAAATTATTTCTTCTGCTTTATTATAGATGGAATTAAAGTTCGTGCAAATAGTGAAAAATGTTTAACTCTCTATCTATAACCATTTGGTCAGAATCTTAATTTGAAAATTTTGAAGATAACTCTTACCTCCAACCGGTTTCTTTGGTAGCGTAATAAATGGGGTTGCCTTATTAAAATGGACCGCGTTGGACAAAACCGTTTAGAGCAAATGCATTCTCTCGTGAATAAAATGTGCTTGTTTAGGGTAAGACCTTTTTCACGTCACGTACGCATGCAAAATGCGTTGTGCACCCAATTCAGGATCGCGTACAGGGCCGGATTAAGAGACCCATGGGCCCCAATACGATTTCGGTAGGGCCTTAAACGCGCTGTTTAAGGCCCTACCGAAATCGTCTTTTTTTTAAAAAGTAACATTATATAAGTTTTGTGATCTGAGCGGCAACACTTGGAAAGGGTTCCAGCAATACGGGGTAGGGTCAGCCCTCTTGTCCTAGCATGTTTTACATACCGCCTAATCCGGCCCTGTAAACAAATAAGGTGAATAAATCCAATTCTGAGAGATGTATTATTCGCCAACGGCCATACCACGATGAAAACACCGGTTCTCGTCCGATCACCGAAGTTAAGCATCGTAGGGCCCGGATAGTACTTGGATGGGTGACCGCCTGGGAACACCGGGTGCTGTTGTCAATTTTGCAAAATTTTCCCTTGTTTTGCGGATTCTGTCGGAACGATTACTATTTTTCCGACTTGCGTTATTTTCTCTCCTCGATTACATTTTGTCGAAACCTTTCTGGCGACGTTTAAACGTTAAAAAAAATTGGTAAAAGCTCCGTTGAAAACCGTTATTCGGCCCACCGTGGACCGAAATTTTTAATGTGTAAATAAAAAGGTTGCACAATCATTTAAAATAACATTTCGAAGAAGCTGATGCTTTGCAGTATTTCAACAATTTGAGGAAAATAGAAGAAAGAACAGCTCGATGAACAGGAAAAATTATGGTTTGGGAGTAGATTGGGAGTCAGGAGCGTAATTTAATAATTCTATCCACGATTAGGAGACCCATGGGCCCCAAGCACAACACATTTAAGGCTCCATCCAAATCGTAAATCTGTAACAAGTAACAGTTATTGTAAGGTTCGTGATCTATGCGGCAGCACTTGGAAAGGGCGAGACGAGACACGTTCGGCCCTCTTGTTCTCTGGGCCCCACGCACTTGCGTGTTTTGCGTACCGCTTAATCCGGCCCTGATCGCGTATAATCAAATCCGCGTTAGGCAAGAGTTTACTGTAATATATTCTCTAAAAAGGGCGAACTTTCATCTCCAGGTAAATTATGTCAATGTTAAAGGAAATGTCTGATACTCCGGTATATCTGATTACATACAGCCGTTACGATAGTTGCAACTTATTTAACGGAAATTCATGGTCAGTATTCAAGGAATACAACATTTATCGGTCAAATAATTACGGATATTGTAAAATAGAAATGGCGAAATATAAATACTAACCTGTGAAAGGGTTAAACTGAACGAAAACATTTTTAGATTTACTAGTGGAATATGTACAGCGTCGTAACTTGGAATATGCAGGTCCCCTGGCTAGGATTATTTTAAGGCCCTAACAGTCTCTAAAGGCCCCCCATGAAGCTCGGCCCACAGGATTCGCCCCGACGACAGCTATACCACTGATAAAATTTCAATTGAATACGCTGACTGTATTTTCTTCGTGGTGGAGGATAGGCTGAGCGAAGTGGACAAATGTCATTTATGAGATTGATTTTATTGTCTTAAATTTCTATTTGCATTAATTTTATAATTATTGGATTTTAAAAGAGCTGAATCGCCTGTCATGAGAATTAGGCGAATGACGGTAACTAAATTAAAATCAAAATGGTGGCTACCGGAGGAACGCAGAACGTGGATCAAAATAATCTTTAAATTCGATAATTCGCAATTAAGTGATTAATTAGGTTATAATTCATCATTAATTCGTGGAAGAAATGCGGTTCATTTTTTCGGCCAAGTTTCACATTGCTTTTGAAATCTAGATTACAACCTAACTCTGGTAAAACGCGATAGTATTTCATTTTAATAAACATATTCATGAAATGGCTTCCTAATTATGACATAATAAGTTCCATTCTATAACAGATACCAGTATTGAAGCCAATATACATCTCATAATTAATTTATAACCGCAGATTAAGCATTTAAATACAGATTTCCTTGTTCCAACAAAGATTTTTGCAGGAGACTGAAAAGAAACGAAAGTCAAAACATGTTGAGCACTGGATATAAAATATCGGAATAAATGTAGAAATAAGTAACATTTTAATAAAAATTTATCGATTTACCGTATTAAAAAGTTCAAAATATCGGCTAAAGACACGCTCGCTCGGTTTTGTGAACTTTATTTTCTCAATTGTTAGAAATTCCATTCATGTTGACTCGAGTCGCACTTTTATTCTCCCGAAGCAAATTTCAGTTCATTCTGGGCGATACAAAGTATTCTTAGGGAGAAGCAGAAAATAAAAAAATTCCAATTCTCTTTAAGGCCAAATCCTTTAAATTCCCGAGTTAATTGAGCGGAGTTCATTAACGCGAGTGGACTTGAAGCGTTTCCAAGAAGCGATGAGAAAGAGATTTTGAAATACCGGAATAACAAGATTACTCATCGATGAAATCGGTGCAAACAAGTTCCCGGCTTTGAAACAATCGGCAGAAGAACCGAAGGCGTACAATTGCTGCGGGAAAGGATTAACTTGCGTACAAGGGAGGATGAATTTCAATTCCAATCGCTCGTCTGAAAACGTTCAGCTTTTAATTTCAAGATCTGATCACTCGCGAAACCGAGTTTGGCCCTACTTGGAAATGGGAATACTTTACGACGTTTGGAAACGATGCTTGCGAACTCCGTCAATTTTTCAATTATGCAATACCCTGTTTTACATATAATTGATGAAAACACGAACATAGAATTTTATTCAACTTCACAATATATATATATATATATATATATATATATATATAATCACAGATAAGATAAATATCCCAGATTTTAAAATCTTAGTTAATGCTTTAAATTTCCAAGTTTTGTGTATGGGAACCTCCGTCCTAAGGGAATGTCTGACGTAAATACAAGAAAAGACATAATTTTCGAAATTTTAAAATAAGGATAATTGAAATAAAAGAACAACAAATGTTATTGAAGTTAAACGAATAACGTAAAAGGTGTGGGGTCGGACGCAGTCGCAACACTGCACGTCTAAAGCTGATTCTGGATTTGATTCCCTCGTCGAACTTCTTGCGGAAGTTCATTCTTGTAAATAAATGCAATTTAAGTGCATCTCAAGCTTAAATATGTGGTCATCTTAAATTTTTTTATTGGTGATAAGTTAACATACGCTCCATTCAAGATACAGAATTTTAAAATCTCTTGTTTGTAAATTTTGTTTTATTGCGTATATAATCCATGAACTCTGGTATGTTTTCCTCATACATTCTCCGTAAAAGCGAGCCTTAGATATCTCCGACGATTTATTCCGTGTAATTCACACTTTCTGACTAATTTGAAATTAATAACATCCATAAATAAGGTTTATGACTCTCGAGATCTCAAGTAGCCAACAATGTGGATCATAAACGATCTGCTTTTGACTTCTTGTTTGCCACCCTGCAATTTCCTTGTTATTTCCCGGTAAACGATATCCGTTTCGCACGCATGGAATTTTGTTTTTAGTGCAAATCTCTTGATTTCTCCGGCGTTTAAAAAACCGCCGAGAGAGAAACAAACAAATCGGTTGGCGAACGGCTCGAAAGATTTTTATCTTTTTAGGAAGTTTAATTTAGGATCGGGAATCTTGGAAACGCCAATGCAAACAAGATATTAAATTGTTTATTGTCTCCAAGGAAATAAACGGAGTAATAGTTAGCCGAAGATAAGGTTTTTCGACGTATATAAGGTGACAAAAGGGAGGAAAAAATTCACCGCGAGCTGTAAACAGGGCGTAACCGCGAAGAAGCGTCTGTTATGGCGCGACGCGGAATTGTCGTCGAACATACTGGAAAATAAGGTCGCGAGAAACATGGCTGTAAATTATATTAGACTCCACGAGAAAGTGTACCTTCCGCTTATGTTTCCCTTTTGACGTTGATTAAAATTTGTGATTGCGATAACGTGTTCGCTTACGCGCGCGTTCGTGAAACATACTTTTTGGGAGAATGGGATTAATTTGCACGAAATTGAAACAAATTGCACTCTGTTCATAAAAACTATTCGCTATTTTCGTACAAAAACAATGAGATCACTCGGTTTTCATGCGGTACTGCATAGTACAAAGTTTTTTTACGAACAGAGTGAAATTTGTTTTATCCTAGTGCAAATTACGCCCACACCTCTGTTATGGAGTGCCATCAAATCTCGTCGTTAAATTGTAAACATACTTTTTCGTAGCGATACATCGAATGCCGATAATTATTCCATGCTCCACGTTCAATGAACTTATTGTGAATCAATAATTATCTACATCAGGGAGCCAATTTGCTTTCCCATATGAAAACGTTCAAGAAAGATAAGTCCATTGAACTGTTGGATTCTATAGGAATATCACGGTTTTCAGCTATTGACGTTTTAAAAATTGTTATCAATCATCGCGAAATGATAATCCTCCGATATAAGAGTTTCAAAAATACCAGTTTCTTTATGTACATAGTATTTTTCGGCTTTAGCGATTACCTATTCAAGTATAAAATGCACATGTATATATAAAGTACTTTCTAATAAAAATTACCATAAAATTGGAAATATTAAACTTCTTTACTTTATTTAGATCTATATCTTCACGTTGTTATTTTTATGAAGTATGAGATCGTGAAAACTAACCAATTTCCTACAATTCGCTTTTAATGGCATATAAGTCCAATAAGTTCTTTATTATACATTTTCTATCTAAATATTTTAAACATAGAACTATTTTAATTTATTCAGAAATACCTCAAACACTAAGCAGAAAGTTGACTCAAACAAATTCGACATATCTGATCGATTTACCTCGATCACAACACTTAGAGGTTTCATAAAAATTTCCACATCTTTCCGAACATTTTCGACATTTCTAATCGGACGGACGCTTCGTCGAAATTGTTTTTCTGCGGTTTCACATTACGAAATAACACTTGCGCCATCTTCCGGCGTTTAAGGCGCCGCCCAGCATATATAGGTATATTTTTTTGGACATCACTTCGAAACGATCGATGGAAAAAGAAATTTCTTCCTCCAAAACCAATCGCTTTTTGAAAAAGTTCCACGGTTTCGCTTTTGTTTCGGGGAGGAAAAAATAAAACCTTTAAAAATATTCCGAAATGCGACACATCTACCGCTACCTCAAAAGGGGATATATCCTTCCGACACGACAGGGACTGTGGCGAGATTTGGAAATGGAAAGGAAAAGATATCTCGGTATATATATATAAGGGTATGTGGGGGTGAAATTCCACGCGAGACGAAAAGTTTTTCTTCTTAGGAGTGTAGTTGGATTTCGCGAAGTTTTTAGTTTCGCTTTTTTTTAGGAGAAAAATGCGTTACGAAAAAATATCCATCACGGTCGAAAAAGAGTCTATGCAAAAAAAATGGGAAACTTTCAGTGATGTATATTTAGTCTCGAAATACTATCAAGATTTAAGAGTTTTGAGCAACATTCAAAAGAGGTTCCGGGATTAAATATTAAATGGATTCGAATGGGAAACAAGCATTGTTGTGCGAATGCGAGACGCAACGAGTTGGAGAAAAAGCGCGAGCAGACGAAAGTGAAAGTTTTCGATAAACTATCTCGAGAATATTTATTTGAGTCAAAAAGATAACAATAATAACCAACCAGTGTTCGGGACATCACTTATGCCCGTGACGCTCGACTTCAGCGCCGTTTCTAAGGCGTGGAAGAAACGCGACCTAATAGAATATATGTTATGATATAATTCGAAGTTATATGCCGCCAGAATTTTGAATAAATTTTTCATGTTTGAAAGATATGAATAAATTGTTTATAATAATAATAAGTAGGAGATTTTAAGTTAAATAATATATTCCTTCCCGTCATATTGATGGCCTTATATACTAGTAGATAATAATATTTTGCCGCGGGCTCTTCCGCTCCTACTAAAAAGTAGTAGTAGTTACGCTACTGCATACACATCAAGAAATAAATGGCCTCTCTTTCTCTCTCTCTCTCTCTCTCTCTCTATATATATATATATATATATATTTTAACCACGCGTAATTACTTTAAACGAGGAGAGGAATTTCGCCAACAACATCCGACATCTTATTCGGAGGCTTCGTAACGCGAGTTCCCTTTGAGAAAAACGTTCTTTGGAAGCTGAGCTAGAGAGAGAGAGAAACTCGCATGAATTCTCAGGAGCAAACGGACTGTGTCGGGACTCGTGTGACTAGCGCTTCTATTTCACTTCACATAAACTACGCGTCGCTGACGAAAGATCAAGCACAACAAGAAACTATTGGCAAATCTCTGAAACCATATGGAAACCATATCTCGCGGCATTCTTTATCTCTCACACAAACATACACTTAAAAAAACGTGGAGTTTTATTTATGCAGCCTCTTATACCGCGCGCTGTGCAAAGATGGAGCACCACGTGGTGTCTCCTCTCTAACGCTATCGAGATACATTCGCGATCCGAAGAAAAGGGGGCGATGGTCTCTCGTGATGCGGATGCGAGCTAAAAGGAATGTCTCTTTATCGAGCCCAGAGCCTTTTTAGCGATTTTTTAAAACCAATCCGCTTATGTATTCACTTTGTCTGTCTGTCCGTCCGTCCGTCCGTCTGTGCGTGCGATATTTCTGAAGCGGTTGAACCTAGAGAAACCAAATTTTCCCTATAATTCACTACATATGAGAGTTACATGTGGCAAGAATTTGGTACCCTTAAAATTTTTATCTTAGATTTTTCGTGAAAAAAACTGCCTTACAATTTCTGCTTTCGCAGTACTTTCCTAACTTGTTTTTTTTTAATATGCCGGCGGAGATGGCAAGGACGAGGATAAATAAAGTGCTGCATTCGATTTCAATTTATCGAAAAAATAATGAAACTGAAAGCAGGATGGAAACTTTGGGTGTACTTTGCCATCTAGCGGTAGTCGTTAAATTACTGAGTTGTTTTTTTTAGAGCGAGGCGGGAGATAGCCCATATTTAAAGATAAAACTAATAAACCACTTCATTTACATTAATTATTTACATGATACGAACGATGCTTCCATACGAGGTCGTGGATAATCGTGATAATTGTCTATCGTGCGTTAGTTAATCATCATTATCATCATCATCATAGGTAGTCTGTTCGTAAACAGGTCCGTGATTATTCATGGTTGAACCTTGTTTTCCACATACTCCTATTATTAGGAGTATGTATTAAATATATTAGTTAATATAGTGCATTATATAATTCATTATCTTTTTTACGCCGTTTTCTCATGGGATATTATGTATAATTTTGCTTATAATGCAAAATGTATACTTTTATGCATGATTGTTACACTTCTTATTCAGAAGAACTTCAAATTACGTTAGAGTAAAATATATTAAACTTAATCATTCCCATCCAACTTAGCTTAGTCGTCACTTTATCGAAAGCACGTCATTAAACGCCTATTTTCTAGCAATGACAACTTTTACGTATAAAACGAATAATGGATTCGTAATATAAATTGTGATATGGCCTTTGAAAATATACCCTACTCACCCGAGTACGAGTTATTTTTTCCTTTTCTAGTATTTGAAAAGAAAGAGCCATATATTTTCGTAATATTAAGCAAATTCCCGTAGATCAATGTTTTTCTTCATCACGGTTGAAATTAGTTTCAACCCTGGCACATGAAACTCTGCCGCATAATAAGGCAAACATTTATCCCAGAAATTCGTTAGGTATAAACAAACGTCGTGATTTGTCAGCTAAATCGAATAATAAATGGTGAAGCGATTACGACCTCACAAATCAGGTGCGTATTTAGCAAGTATTGCGTGATTTCTTTTAAAGATTTCAATTTTCTTTACAGAAAACATAGGCTGTGAGGGGACGTTGAACTGTATGGAAAATTACGAGAATTGTCCAATATTCAGAGTTGCCTGGATTCAGGTAAGAACTGTTGATAAAACAATCCACAAAATTTTTTAGCCACCTCAAGATTCTATCTCTCGGTCAAGGAAGACTACGTTCATACAGGAATAAATATTTCCCCTGATTCCTACTAAAACATCTCCTCATCGCATTTAGATACAAGTGCTTAGAGACCACTCTCCTTGACTTTAAAACTGCTAAAATCCGTCTGCCCTTCGGATAATCTTATCTTAAAAATTAACGCGCAGGTGAACCGACACTCATTCCGCTGTCTGGTATAATCTTTCATTGGATATCAACGTAGTTTATATTTACCTTCGGCATTATCGATTGCGGGCGATTTCTATTGGTCGTCGTAGCACCATCAGACTGTGCAATCGTCGTATTCAATGAGATAAGATAGAACTTGAACTAAATAAAAAGGATCTGCTTTGGAAATCCTGATTGAAAATTGCCAAAGAAATGTTTGAAGATTATTTTACTTTGAAAAGATGACGATAATTCTGCGTCGATGTTGATTTTGGTCCCGATTAAAAAAAATTCAATAATTTGCTCTGTCTCGGTATTCTTTTCTGTGTAAATAAGAGAAAGTCGCTAAATTTCAGCTTTAACGCGTTTGAAGGAAATTCGTGCAAGATTCATTAAATACCATATAGCTACATTTTTACTTCTATAATATTCCTGGAAATGATACTTTCAACTATTCCTCGAATGCATCAACCTTTCCTAAATTTTATAAGGCGCAATGAAATGAGATAATTTCCACTTCTTACGTCAGATTCTTAATGGAAAAGAGGTTAACAACCGAAATACTTATCGGTTTAAGGAAGTTTTGAGATTATTTAAAAGAAAAAGTTCTTCCCAGATAATCTAGGGCAACTCATTCGAGAGAGATTAAATTTTATATTTATAAATTTAAGTTCGGATTACTTTATAAGCCCTTTTATTTTCCTTTTACAAATTGATTGTAACTTTTTTTCTGAAAAGAAGCAGGAAAAAGATGTCTATTGTTTGAAAGATATGTTGCTGATCCAGTAACTCAGTGATTCTCAACCTTTTTTGTTCCACGGCACACCTCCGTGCATGCTTAAGAACATCGCGGCACACCAAACCACCCCTAATTAATTTCACCGCGTAAATACTCATTTTTAAACATAAAAACTAGCGTAACAAGTAAAAGTCGCAGTTATATTAGATTGTTACGATTGGTAAAGCAATAAGTGTATAATTTTATTGTACATTAAATACATAATTTAAAAATTAAATATCTTCGGATTGTGCGGCACACTAGTCCCTTCCTCGTGGTACACCAATGTGCCGCGGCACACCGGTTGAGAACCACTGCGGCTTAACTAATCAACGCGGTTATATATATATATATATATATATATATATATATATATATATATATATACATATGTTGGGTAGGGATGAGAAAGAGTGGCAGTGGGCGTTTAACCTCCGGGGATTCTTAGCACTCTCTGCGTTCATGCCTTGTTCCTGACCACTGCCACGGTCAGAGGCAATCCAGCCTCCGGAGAATGAGGGCCGTTTTATATATATATATATATATATATATATATATATATATATATATATATAAAATATCTAAAATGGTCGAATAATTTAAGAAATCCTTCCTTCTTTAATCCTTCCCTGCCGTGAGTTGAAAAAAAATTGTTTCGAAAGACATTATGGACATCATTTTACTTGCTATTCGTGAAAGTGAACTATAAAGATAATCTTCATGTGCTGGTTTTTAACGGGGATAGAAATTAATTTAATCGCCCTATTAGTTTATTCTTTAAGGAAAGTAAATATAGAACTATATTGGAGTTTTAAAATACACATTCTTAAGGCCTAACTTATAGACAATAGAAACAGGCATGACTCAGCGATATTAGGTATTAGATGAAATATTGCGAAAAACATTCATATCGATGGAAAGTAACTACAAATAAATTTCAAAAGTTATGGTTGAAATCGTTTTACTTGCTAAATTAAAAGTCACAATATATCAAATAAGTTAATTATTTTTTTAGCGCAGCGGAGACCAACTGAAGCTCTTCAAACATTTGTGTAAACCTAAAATTATGTCCATTGCCGGTAGAAGCACAACACTATGACAATACAACAAGAATTAAGCTGTTTTAATTGGAACCCACCTTGAAATCAGAAGCAGATAAATATTGCACGAACTAAGCTTTTTCCTTTTAAATTTCAACGAAAAGAAAGTTTATTTAATACTAGAATAATCTCTAAACACGGGTCGCGGAATCGATCACCCATAAGGTATACATAACTTCGTCAAAATAATTTTTCTATTTTAAAAATCAAAATTCACTGCGCTTTACGGCGGTTTCTGTTAGTTTCAATTGTGTAGCAACGTCAATCTTTATACATAGCGACGTAAATATTTATTATACATATAACGATTTGAATCTTCTTCCATCATTTGAATACCGAAGCCTTAACTATTTCGTAAGTAAAATCATTATATTTTACATTTTTGTGTTTATTAACGTTTTATTCGATCCACCATGTATTGAAGTTGTATACGGCTGTATTAATCTGCAATCAGAATTCTTGACTTGCAAATTGATTTCATGTTTGGGCGGCACAAAAAAAAATATATATTTTTTAAAACTTTGAGTTTTATTTCCAGCTTCCCTCTTTGAGAGCGTTTCATATTCAACACCATCACTTAATCCGATGACGCCCCTGTAACTCCGGTGTCATAACAACCGGCCCCGCAGGGTACAGTTGCTTCTGATACCTATATTTTGACTAGTCGTTGTTTATTTCGCATAGGAAAATACAAGACAACTCGCAGATTCCTTACAAGACATAAAAGCAAACATTTCAGAAAGGCATAATTACGCAAGAAATGAAGCTGGATTTGGCGAAAGTGATATGATGGGAAATAAAATTATCGTAACATTTGAATGCAATACGCTCGGAAGCGGGCTGTTTGCTAACAAATTTGGTTCATCGCTGAGAAAATCTAAGCGAAAAAGTATTCTTTACAGGTGATTTTCGATTTTTCGTAGACTAAAACTTTTTTGTATATCCCGCGCACGCCCTAGAATTGGCAGCGAAAGTCGATTCACTAAATCCATTGAAATTCAACGGGCACTTACGCTAGTTTGAAATAAATAAACGATAAAAAATACGACCCAAAATAAATCCTCGAGCGCCTTTATTTCTTCACTGTAAAACTACATACGTTTATCGGGTATATTTGCGTTATTTGAAGAAACAAATTATAGCGTGCGCACGGGCGGATCGGTAACTTTCCACTAATTCGTATAGTATTTCGTCATTTTTCAGGCTGAACGATAATTCCAAATGCTCGCTGATGACCAGATACAGAAATTGATATGGCATAGCTTTCGTCCTTCAATTTTCTCTCAAAATTGTCACAATCTGTCCTTATGAATGCGAAATCAAATCTACGACATGATTAGGTTTTTATTATAAATTATTATCTATCTAAAAAGTGTCTTATCGCCGCAATTTCTACTAGATGATAATACAGAAATATTTCTCGCTCAAGTGTTATCGGAAATAATCTTTATGATTAATTGAAATCGATTCAATAAATTGATTATAAGAACCTATGCAGACAGCCGTAACCTGATAAGTTGGGAATAATTTTGAAACAAGAGAAATCACTTGGTAAAAACATTGACATTTAACTGCGATTTTTTTAAATATAGGTATATCCAAAAAAGAATATTTTTACGTAAATTGACACAAAAATTCATTTGCTTTAATATAGGCTTTAATAGTGCATCTTTGAAAGGAATATTTAGAAAATGTTTTAACATTAAATGGAAATTTTGGTAAAAGAAAAATAAATTTCACTCTTCATATTAGGTTTTGGGTTTCACCGCAAAATGTATAAGGCAGAATTTTCATGATTTAAAAAAAATTAAATGCATTATCAGGATAATAACATGATTAAATTCACCAAAGAGCCAACAAAAAGTGAAGCAACAGAGATCGCAAAACATATTTTTTGAGAATATTCTTTGGATCAGGGGGTTACTTTTGGATAGTCTAACGATGCTCAAAAACTCCCAGAAATTGTATTTATTGGGTTTATTTCTTCTTTGGCGCATTAAAACACATCAAATAATAACTTTGACGTCAATTTGTTTTCATTTATGAATGCTCGCGTTAAAAAATTACGTTGGTTGATATTCTAGAAGATAACTCGGTGCTCGTCGCGATGAAAATGTTTGGAAATCCAGATTTATAACATTCCCATTTCAAAGCCAACTCTTCTTGCGTTATTCGTGCTTACTTTGTTCTCACCAACTTCGAGATAATTTCGAGAAAATGGATATTTGAGGTCAGATTTAATGAAGGCCAAAAATAAACTCCGACGGAAAGGAACTACCAAACAAAGTTTTCGCACGAATATCCTCGAAGCGTGTTCACGAAGACGGAAAACTAGAACTGAACCGTCTCTCGCATTTCACGTTTCCCATATATTTTTCATCAAACCCTTCTGTTTCTGCAAAACTTTTCCCATGAATTCACTCTCTCTAGGGGGGAGAATAAGAGAAAATAAGAGCTATTCCACTTTCTTGTCTAAAACATCCGACAAACATTTCCAAATGGCGCCATCTCTGCTTCGCGAAGTTTTTTTTTTTTCAGACACTAAGCTGAAAATAGAATGGATAAATAAAGCTTTCGGCAAAAAAACAGCATATTTTTTCGCTTGTAGAAGTTACTTTGTTGCGTGTCCCAATGCGACAAGGTTTATTATTTCCTTAGCTGTGTTATCACGTTGGAACACGAACTAATTTGTGCTATAATTAAGCCTCTGACTGAGGTAAGTTCAAATCTCCGCCACCTGGGCGAATAACGTCGTTTATTAATAACTTCAATGAACGACGAGAGACAAGAAAAATTTAATCCAAAAAAAGTATTGATCCCAATACGTACGGAGAAAGGGTTTTTAGCATGGCCTCAAATGCAAATGTAATCAGTGTACACAATGAATTATTACTTTACGTCAGAAGCAGGATACGCACGTCAATTATATTTTTGTTATAATATCAAGGACTTCAAATTTGATAATATCACTTCACAGCTTTCTTCTCGCAGTATTACTAGATATCTCATGAATATTATATTGTTTATCCGGTCACACACATGCCGCAAGAGAGTAATTAAAAAAATTAAATATATATGCGTCAAAATATGGCATCATTGACAATAAAGACGTTGCCGGTTTTCGTATTTTATCCGATTAATACATTCGCTTTGAAAAAGCTAGACTCATTTCTGACATAATAAATGTCACAACTGAAAGATATTAAATAAGTAAATATAAAATATCGGATAACAAATAAAGAAATAAATATAGGTATATCATTTACGTCTGATCCTCTTTTCCGTTTGCAAATTGACAAGCATTGGACAGAAGGATACTGTGACTATACATAGACGGAGACGAGGGTGATCTGACTGTTTTTTTAATACGACGGGGATAGAAAGCGGAGGATTTTTGTAAGTAGGAGGATGATAAAACCACAATGTGCGGCTTTCGTATTTTTTAAAATAGCCCGTTTTTGACAGGAGCCGGTTTTTGTAACGCCGGATTTGATAGCAGAGGTGACCACACTTTCGGAGCCGCCAAACGATAATGTTTCCAGTGAAGTGGCACCACTGATTGGCCTATGCTTACCATTTATGTCTCTTTCTTATTGTCTTTTCCCAGAAAAAACCCGTTCGGTAGAAGTCAAGAATGTACATGCGTACGAGCGGACAGACGGACAGAGCGAAGTTATAATAGGCGTTCACGTTGAAAACGAAACGCGCACAGAAATATTTACCGCTTCACTGGAGAATTGTTGAGTTCGTCTCAAGGCTGAAAATAAATTTTTAGAATAAGCGCCAAAATATCGGTAATTGAAAACTTGAGAGCTTGTCTTGGGCATCTTATCCATAACATGGCCATAAAGCAGCAATAGAATCGTATTCGATTAATCACCACTGAAGAGGACGGCATTGCATCTGAAATGCGCGTATGGTTTTATATAACCTTATTACGGCTATCGGAGATACCAAAAAAAAGTGGTAGATATTTCATTTTTCAATTATTACGTTTACATCGAGTCAAAATGTAGACGGAGACAATTATACGCTGAAGATGATACTTTTATCAAGCTGTCCCGGTGCAGCAGTAATTTTTCCCTTTGGCTTTTCCAAGCGTCATTAACTACATTCACATCTGACTTACGCAAATGATGACGATATCCCGGTATTCTCCGATCTACCAAAGATATAAAAACAATGATCCGAAAGGACTAATAAATCGCAGAAAAAACGCAAAAAACCACTTTTAAAACACCTCGTCAAAATAAGTTATTCGTATCGGAGACGCCAACTTTAGCATAAAATACGGCTTCTTCGGAGGTAAACTCGTCTCACGGAACGAGAAAGACGGACAACCGAGACGTTAAATTACGACCTATGTTCCTCCGCGGAACGATCGTTTTTGATTCGGAGAATTGTTAAGACACGAAAAATGCGCTGTTTTGTTTCCGCGCGAGGTGCTCGACGTGGGTCCAAGGACGCGCTAATGTACACGAAAAGGGTGTTAATCAACCGTGATTCCCACGAAGTGTAAACATACCCGTTCGAATGCTTGGATCCTCCGCTCTATTTTGTTTTGCAACCGTTTGAAAATATTTCGTCCTTTGCTTTCTTCTTCTTCAATCATTATCTCGAGCGAACGCACAAGTCGGATGTTATCTTCGTTCTTTTGTTTGGTAACCCCGATACGAACCCTAATTTTTATCTTTCTCTTTTATCAGTATCGTGGACCGTTTGGTTTGCCCATCGTAAAACAATATGCAGACACCGGAGATAAGATGGAAATGTTTCTTTTTATCGTCATTGACGTCAAAGGATTTTGTTTGCCATTACCTGATTTCGCCGCCGCAAAAATAGTGCGACCGTGCGTTAAAAGAAAAAGACAATCGAAGTGTTTACGTGCTCGGAGAACGAAAAGAGTGAGGTTCGTGCATCTTGGACAGTGATGGCGAACCTTCTATAGTCCGCGTGCCAATATTACCGAAATTGTCGAATCTTTTCCGCCTCGCGTGCGACAAAAAGTCCTCGATTTTTTTTGGGTGCCAACTAAATTAACTTCGAGATCAATAAATAAGATTGTAGTCGTAAAACTAACGTTTACAATAGTTAACTAAATAAAACCAATGTTTTTGTGGCGTTAAATCAATACGATAAATGCTTTGTATGGTTTTCGCCTTTCGCTGGCGTGCCAACCAAAATCGTCTTGCGTGCCATAGGTTCGCCATCACTGATCTAGGATGACTGTATATTTATCTATCATCGCCCGTCGAAACTTTTGACCCAAGATGGCAATCCATTTATCCACCAGATAGAAAAATCGCGTTTATTTACAAAACATTTTTTTATCTTTTGGAATTTATCTAAAATCGTCAAAAATAATAATTTTTGATTTCATTAACGGAAATCGTATCACTATAGCAGTGCTTCTCAACCGGTGTGCCGCGGCACATTTGTGTTGGCCGAGGGACTAGTGTGCCGCACACTCCGAGGGTATTTAATTTTAAAAGCGTTTGTAACAAACAAATTCGCATAAATTTTATGATGCAAGGAATTCATCCTGAAACTACGAGAGGAATTGATAGACCTTAGGAACTATCATACCACTTAAAATTAGTATGCTACCTTTAGATGTATTTTGGCATGAAGCTAAAGGTGAATATCCTTCAGTATCTGAATATTGATACGACGTTCCAAATTCAACAACGTATTTATGCGAATTTAGTTGTTCGTCAACGACACATATTACAAATATTAAATAAACATAATAATAATAAATAAACATGTTTAAAGAAGCTAAATGAAGAACTTCTTGAAGTTCTTTCTATTATTGAGCCAAATATAAAGCGTCTTTGTACCTAAAAGGCAAGCCTAAATTTCCGTATAAGAGCATAACATTTTTACACGTTGAGTTATGTATGTATTTAATGCAGAATAAAATTATACAATTATTTGAATATTGCTTTACCAATCGTAACAATCTAATATAACTGCGAATTTTACTTGTTACGCTAGTTTTTTTCCTTTAAAAGTGTGTATTTACGCAGTGAAATGAATTAGGGGTGGTTTGGTGTGCCGCGATGTTCTTAAGCATGCATGAGGTGTGCCGTGGAGTAAAAAAGGTTGAGAAGCACTGCACTATAGGATCGAAATTCGCAACCTACGTCACGTGATTCAACAATATAGCGCAGTGAATTAATTAACCCTCTGCGTATGAAAACAGGGAAAGCGTTATCCACGAACGCGGATAAAATTAGAGCGTCTTGTCCTCTATTATTAATTTCTGTAACGTTTTGCGTGTGATTTCGCGACGACGATTTCTCCCATTAACTATTAAATGGACGAACAAGAGGAGAATTTTGGAATTTGATCACCGATTACATGAGTAAATTTAGTTGCCCGTCGACCACGGGTGATTTTTTACCCGCGTTGTTTTCGAAATTAATTTCACGAGAATACTAAAAAGAACGCTCAAAAAAAATCTTCGATTAAAATTCACCGTTGTAATACAAAATCTGGGAAGACGCTGAATGTTTCAAGAGAGAAAGGGCGAGTGGTAGGAAGGAAGAAGGATGGGGCAGCGACATAAGGGTCGGGGTTTAGAGGGTTGACCAGCAGACGATTGTCTCCGTTTAATTATAACTTTCTAGCGTTTTACAAAAAAATTTTGCGTGGACATAAATCAGCCAGCCAGCGTTCTCCATTACTCTGTCCGAGTCCGGACTTGACCTGGAAGCCGACGGAATTTTCTCTACGAATTCTATCATCCTATTCCAGGTAGTTCCACTGCGAGAAACGACACAGTATCTCCTGGCACGCACGATCAACACGTATTGCGCCCTGTCTCGTATGGAAGATAGGTTTTGTACAAAATATAGTGTCGCTTATTGCATTGTTTTCTTAAGCGTATTTCTTTCGGAAAAGCCTTTTTCGTATATAAAAAAAATTATCTTCGCTCATAGCTCATAAATGGCTTACAATTAGTAGTAGAAAAAAGAGATATTTGTGATTTAATATTAAGCATCTACAGTACGACACAAATGTGGAATATCTAAAAAAGAAGCTCGTTTTTTTTTCATTTTTCCACAGGCTTAAATTGTCTGCACGTATCAGGGCCGGCCATAGGTATGGGCGAGTCGGGCGGCTGCCCGGGGCGCCAAAGTGTTAGGAGCGCTATCCCGAACATCTATCCATGCGTTACTTGGAAGTGAATAAATATTGGATACCAATTTACATCGCGGAACAGGCTGGAATCCTTACGGAATTCCTTTCATTTCTTTCGTTATCAATAATTTTTACAGAGCGTTGAATAAATTAATATGCACTTTTAAAATATCTCCGCAAACATTTACAGAGGGGAGCGCTGGGGTGCTATCTCGCCCAGGGCGCCAAAATTCCTCGGGCCGCCCCTGACACGTACACGCACCCTGCAATTCATGAAAGAGGTGTGTTTAAAAAAAAAAGAGGTGTGTGGCAAGTTTCGTTAAAAAAAACCTATTTCTATAATTTTATTTATGTTTCGGTTTAAAATGTGTTAAATGTTAGATTTGATTTTAAGGCGAAGCAAGGGTAGCGGAACAGGTTATGAGCACGTCTCGTCTGTCTGTCCGTCTCTCGTGCCTACCATCTCATGAACCGCTCGGAGGGTTTCGATCCTTATTAAAACGTACCGCTCCGTTATGATTTGAACTGCATCCGTCAAATAGAATTTCCACTTTACATAAGCCCTTAAATAAAGTTACGTATATCCGTATCTCGTTCAATGGCATCCGTCAAGAAACAATTTTATAGTGTTATATTATTCTCTCCCTAGCTCTTATATGATCCGTAACGCATGGATTTAAAATTTTATTCGGATAGAGTACAGAATTTTCCACAAAAAAGTCAACGATAGTATATAAGTAGGACTTATAGTTTCGGAGATAAAAATTTTCCAATGTTTCGATACCTTTTTAGTATATATATCCGTGTATTCCTTTTGTGGATTAATATCTTTCATTCTTGCTATGAATGGGAACGCTGTTGGATTTTTTCGAAGCTAAATTAGCTTCCGACGCGCACAGTGTATGATCCACGTCACGCTAGAGCGAACGCGAATTGTTGGCGTATCCTTTACCGTTCTCGGCGAGGAGTTGGCGAAATTCCTTTTCCTCCTATTGTGTCGAAACCAAAGTCGCTCTTTACGGATGGAACAAATTACGAGGAAAAAACCACCCAATTGTACGAATCCTTTTCTGTCCGAAATGTCTTCATTTTTCGAACGCAACTCCGATTTTTAACGACGCTCATCCATATATACGCGCAACACACATTCCCCTCCCTTTCTCAGCGCGTCCGAACGACGCCTCCGAAAAAAAGAATCAATGGCAGTCTTAGCACGCCACTCGGAAACCATAAAGCGTTTCTCCATTCGGCGCGTGAATTTTTCCAAAGATTTTCGGCCGTTTTTTGTTTTCGATTCCGTTTGGTTTTTTTTTTGGTTCGTGCGGTTCACTTCTTCATAGGTGGGTCCTTTTTTCAATTTTTCCCCCGCTCCTGTGCCATCTGGCATTCCCCGCAAACCTTTTATGGTGCCTGTTTTTTTTCCACGTTTTTTTTTTGTCTCCGTGACCTTGGAGAACGCTATGCTGCGAATAACACGGAAGACTATGGTGGGGTGAGTTTTGACCTTGGCCTTCAGAAGAGTGTTTTTAGAGGGGAAAGAAGAGATTGAAAGGAGGGGAAGGAAGGAGGGGAGGGAGTGGAAAGGAGAGAGAGAGAGAGAGAGGTATGCGAAAACGCGACAGAGCCAACTGCATGGGCCTCTAGCACATATACTATATCAGTGAGAAAAATAACCATCAGGCCCGTGTTTTAAGTTGAGGAGTTCCATTTTTTGTTCGAAAACGGTTTCGTGGAGTTGTGAGCGTTAACTCGATCCATCGGGGGCAAACATATACTATATTCCAGATTATAACGTCTCGTACCGGTGATATTTTGCGTGTTTCCTTGCGAGGACGGGCTGGAAAAACGGCTGTTTTTTTTATGAGATATCCCTGGTAGGAATGATATTACATTCGGTGCAAATAAAGCCGGAATAGTACTTTTTATTGGCCGGAGAACTACAAAATGAAATGAAATGCCCTCATTTTGGGAATTCGTTTTCGGAACGTTTCTTCACCAGAGAAAACGATGTTGAAGCTCAAGATGTCACATACTTTTAAGGTTGGCATCTATGGTTGCATGCGAAACGGAGCTTTAGGCTCTAAGGCAGGGATTCCCAACCATTTCATTGTGGCGACCATCAATTATATTATAAAATGACAAGCAATACTATAGTAGTCCTAAATGAAATCAAATCAATCTTGTGTCGAAACAGGTGAAAAAATCTGCCATGACCGGGAATCGATTTTTTCACCTGTTTCCTCATCTCCCATCATAACAGCTTATGCCTGTCGCATAAGGATCTTCAGATCATCCTTTCTATCAATCTTGTGTCCTTTAATACATTTAGAAAGGAGGCAACCGAACAAATTAAATTACTGGTGTTAGCAAACTCGATTTTAAGCATCGTAGAAAATCGCAGTTGGACTGATAATCAGGTTGGAAACCGATGTCCTAAATGCTACTTCGCTACATAAACCTTAAAGACTTCTGCTTTATTATAGAATAAAATAATTTAATCTAGTGACCATAAAAACGTATTTGGATTAAAGTCGAAGCTTGCCCTGAGTATACATATTTAGTTGGTAACGGTGGCGTGACTTGTAATTTGAAAAAAAAGAAACGATTTATAAGGAAATTTTTAGACGCCAGACCCTGTCTTCCGAGATGGATTAACACTTTCTTAAATCCGGTTTCCTTATAATTACGCCAAAAATTCGTAATATTTTTTTTGTAAAAATACCCCTTTTGGAAATGCTACGGATGATATAAAATCAATGAAAGAAACCCTCTGGTACGAGGCAAAGAAGGCTATTTAACCCACAGCGAAACGGAACCCCTCACAGAATTCCGCTGACGAATTTGCTCAAGTTATTCAAACGTGTCAAAAACCCCACACTCAGCCATGGTCCAGACTATTATTATTTAAACGAAGCTCACGAATATGGTGGCATCTGCGCAGCAAAATGAGACGTCCATCTCCTTTACGGGGAGAAACATAAAGCGTCCATTCTTTTCCCCTTTTCGAACCTCAGAATCGCCAACGAAAACAAAAACAGACCTTTTCTCTCCGAGACATAACGAAACGCGGAACTCCAAAAGCGAAAAAGATCTACTCCACGCGACGCATAAAAAGAAGGGCGGCCATTTCTTCGTTTATTTTTTTTCACGTAAACAGAGAGAGAGAGAAAGATCCGACCCGTGTGGAGAGAGAGAGAGATCTGACTCGTGTGAAAAAAGAGCGGCAGAAATTGAATATCTAGAGAAAAAAACAACCACAATGGTTTTCCGTGAATGGCTATCAAAAGTACCACATCATCATTAAAAAATATCTTTTCTCCTATTTCTCTCTCTCACTCCTTGTTCTCCCTCTCTCCATTTCTCTTCCCTCTCCCCATTTCTCTTCCTTCTCTCTATCTCTCTTTCTCTCCTTTCCTTTCCCTCTCTCTCCCTCCCTCATGCTCTATCTCCCTCTTCTTATCTCTTTCTCCCTCCCTCCCTCTCGCCCTCTCCTTATCTCTTTCTTCTTCCCTCTCCCTCCCCCTTTCTCTCTCTCTCCCTCTCTTCCTTCCCCTCTTTCCCGCCCACCCTCCCTTCTTCTCTTTTACTACGTCGAAATTTTCTCCCTTGTTACTATTTTTTTTATTTATTCCCTTCCCCCCCTAAAACGCATTCCCATCTCTTCCGCCAATCAGCCAACTCCCTCTTTCCACCCAAAACAAAAAAAATATACTCCCTTCCTCTTTAGCTCTCCTGCCCCCGACCCTCTTCCTGTCTCCCTCTCCTTCCTCTCTCCCTCTCCTTCCTCTCTCCTCTTCCTCACACTCCCAAAAAGATAAAAAATAAAAAAACCCCAACCCTTTTTTCCCTCCTATCTCTCCACCACCCTTTTCCCCTTCCCTTCCCTCGGATTCCTTCCCGATCAGAAACTGCGCAGCAGTGCTTTGGGGAGTCTTTTCACCTCTTTCTCTCTCTCTCCGCCTCCCCCCCCCCCATCTCCAGCACTCCTGGAGTTTCGGTCCCCGTGTTGTTGTTGTTTTTGTGTGTTGTGTTTTGTGTATGTGTGTGTGTGTGGTGATTCGGGACGTGCACGCAACCCGCAAAAAAAAAGGAAAAAAATTAGAATAACGATCCTTCCCTTCTGACCGCGATCCCTTTTTTACTTTCCTTTCCGCCCTTATTCCCTCGCTATAAACAAAAGAAGGTCGAGTTTGTTTACCTGTTACGTAATTTTTCGGGAGTTTTTTTTCTCTCTCTCTTCTTATAATAGGTGAATCCTGTTATAAAAACACGTCCCGAATTCCTTAATCTTTCAGGAGCAGGAAGTATTTCTTTTTTTTTTAATCCGAACCCACGTTCGAAAACTAAAAGCAAAAAATAAATAAATGAACTTTTTCGTCGGCCATAGGCGTATCTTCCTCGGCTCGACACATCGTTGGCGTGGGAGTGAAAGCTGCAATCGTGGCAGTTCCGCGTAAACAAGAGCGTCTCCGAATTCCTTTTTCCGAGTGACACATAGCGTTCGGAATGCGAAACGAATATCGTATTCAGGTTAAAGGGTTTTTTTTTTTTTTTAAAGACTCGGCGCCAGATTTGTCAGCCTTCCCCTTCGTAACCAGCAGTTACCCCAGTTGTCCCATCGTAATGTCTTCGTGCTACATCTACATATTACCCTGAAAATCGCCAGATTGATGGGTGGCAGGGGCTGCAGCGCCCTAAAGCCTACCTAATAACTTATCACTCTCCTGTTTTGGTCTAATATAGTCCTTGGAAAAAACGAATCTTGATATCGCTCGGCGTATAAACATGGCTCTCATATACCAAGGGTTCTTGTAACACGGATTCGCCACAGCACGATTTGTTTTTTTTTTTATATCACACATTCCTGCAACGCGGGTTATGACTCGGGATTCCAGGTTGCTGAGCGAGGAAGACACGTGTTGACGTGTTTATAAGCTTATATAACAGGCGACAACACACTATTTATACAAATACACCCCCCCCCCCCACACACATATATATATATATATATATATATATATTTATCAAGTAGGGGTTTGGAATAATGGGGGCCCCAGAAGTTCTCAATTATTCAAGTATCGAGTGTAAATTTTGCAAAAACGTTTACAAAAAATCACTTGCAAACTGATTTCCAATAAAGAAACACTCCGTAAAGGTTATAATATTAAACTGGGGCTCTGTATATAGTTCGTTATTACTATAAATATTATGGGGCCCCCATTGATATTCTCATCCGGGTCCCCTTTAGTGCTTGGCCGACTCCGTATGGAACTCAATCCTCTTTCATTACATAAAATCAGACTCACATAACATGGATACCTATTACACGGCATTTTTTCAAAACTCATCCACCTTGTTATAGTAGGGCTTGATGTAGTCTTATTCCTCGATGAAAATCTCAAACAATAAGAGATCATTTCTGATGGTTGATCCGCGAGTTTGAGAGGCGACCACGGTCTTGCATTATAGCACCCTCTATTTGTACTCATGGGCGCCCGCAGAAATTTTTTCATGGTGAGGCAAGCTACGTATAACATTTAACATATATGTCAAATATTAAAATGTTGACTGCAACATGAATAAAAATATATTACTAAACACTACCAAAGAGAGAATTAAAATTTGTTAGCATCATAATCTTTTCCAAAGATAGCAAATCAATTGTTATAAAATAAGTAAGGAACGTCAAGTGTAAAAAACATGCCCCGGGTGAGGATCGAACTCACGACCTTAAGATTATGAGACTTACGCGCTGCCTACTGCGCTACCGAGGCACTTGATTTCATATGCAATTTATTTTACTTATATAATAAATTTCATTATAAATTCGTATCCTAGATTTTTCTGTATTTTATTTAGAATTTAATCATAGCTACAAAAATATGCTATCAAGTAGGAGTGTGATTTTTAAGAGAAACTAATCGCATAATCTCTGAAACTACCACTCGTCGGTCATCTTGGAAGATTTTCAAATCTTGGGATTTAAAATTGTTTTGCAATCTATTAACAAACAAATTGCTTTGATTTTATAAATCATTTATAATTTGTCTTCACTATAATTGCTTGTTTACTATTATTATTTGTACAGGCCACGGAACTTGTCAAATCGATCAATTACTTGCCATCTATGAGTGTACCAAGTAAACATTTCAAATTGAATTGAACTTCGTCCCGCGTGTATTTCCTACGTTAGTGGTTTTTGAATCTGCTAAATAACTGAAGGATGCTATGCAATCTTATATTTTATAATCTCTTACCAAATAATGAATTTCTCCCATTACCTCTTCTCAGGAATTAAGTTTATTCCTTAAGCCAATCAGTTTACGCAATCATTATTAGTATATTAATGTCGATTCTTATCTAAGTAGCTGATAGCCGATGTCAACGGCAAGTGTTTTTCGGAAGCAATGAAAATGTCAATGGAATTTTGTTTCATATTAGCTGTCATATTAGGGTATGGAATTGCTATTCAGAATTTAGATTTAAACTCGAGAAATGGTGTTGTTTCTTGGATGGTAAAAAATGGAAATAAAAGTAGGTTTAGCTTGTATGCTTGTATTTTTTTCTTTCGCATGGCCTTTACATTGTCCTACATAAATGATATTCGTATTATGTTTGAGGAGCTGACATTTTTATTATTATAGCCATCCAAGTCGCAGCACGAGTGCCTGGAGGAATCTACTCTGATTTGAGAAAGAGCAACATTCTTGAGGAGGATATTTATTATCGTTCAAATGATGAGCTTTATCGATGGGTAGCCTACCACAACTGGACATTCTCTTTGAATTTTTCAGGTGAGAGATGCGGATTAAATAATCGGGATCCATGAAAATGTCATATAAAGTAGTGAATAGTATCTTAATAACTAGCCTGTTATTAACTTGTTTAACTATAGTGCCTGATGAATGGTCACCTGAATCAAAGGAAGTATTGGTATTCCATGGAGTGGACACTGTGGCCAGAATTTCGCTTAATGGCGTCATGCTCGATCCAGTGTTGGATAATATGTTTGTACGGCACACGTTAAATGTGACTGGAATCCTTAAGGTTTGTGAATATATTTTTTGTTAAAAAATAAAATTCCTTGTAAATGAATTACTCTGATTGTTTATATGAAATAAATGTCCCAATTTTAGTCATTCATAATATAAAAACGTCCAATTTTTAAACAATTACTCATGCAAATGGTGTGACAGCTAAGCAACCAAATCAAGATTTCTTGAAATAATTACATTATTATTTTAATCTAAATTATTCTTGCCTTTATTTTCAGTATAATGGAGTGGAGAATCAACTTGAAGTACATGTGGTTTCTCCAGTGTGGTCGGCTAAAGAGAGATCAAAGCATTGGCCCCATGTTGTCCCTGACTGTGTGCCAGCTTCTTACAAGGGAGAATGTCATGTTAACCTCTTGCGTAAAGAACAAGCATCATTTGCATGGGACTGGGGTCCAGCTTTTCCGTCAATGGGCATATGGTGAGAAAAACATTGAATTTGACATTACTTAAGTAATCTTTCAAACATCTCATGTAGCTGTGAAAAAGTTGTAAAAACCAGATCTGCATTTCAGCTGCAAAGCAGCCAGCAGCAGTGATTCTCTAATGATAGATTCGGAAAAGGGTCTTGTAAAGTATCTGCAATGAACATCAACTCAAATATTGAGATGACTAATTTGTAGATAAGTGCACATATTGATTTCAGAATCTTTGTATTATTATTGGAGCTACCTAATATATCAGACAGATTCCAGCCATATAGCAAACTTGATAATAAATTTTTGAATTTCTGTTGTTGGATTTGGACCCAGAAACCTCTCGTTAGGATGCAGACAAATTCCCCCTTATGAAAAGCAGCATTATTTTTGTTTTATTTTAATGTTTGTATTGTATTTTTGAGCTTAATTTATTTACAGGAAAGATGTTGAGCTGATAACATTCAACGGTGCTATTTTGAGGGATGTTACTGTACACCTCCAAAGGATTAATAATTCTAAATCATATGAAACAGGAGCAATTTGGAGGGCTGAATTTGTATTACACTTGGAAGCTCTTGAGCCTGGTGCAGCTATAGAAGGGCTTGGAAAAGTAGTCCTTTATTTAGATGGTTATGAAGAAAATGGAAGCACTGCAGTATATGGTATTATTTGTTCTTAAATCCTTAGTTTATAGGAAGCTTGGATATTTATAATCTTTTGTTACAAGGGTTTTATTGCATTACTTTAATTATTAAAGCACATACTTATATGTTAAATTATTAATGTAATTAATGGAATAAGAAATACTGTATGGCTATTATATATTTATTTTCATGAATGGCATAATCAAGTGAATATTCATCTCTGTTGTCTGCAGAATTTTAAAAGGCAATTAGCATAGCCTCCACTATACACTTTCAGTTGTTTATTAGATTTCATTCCATTTAATTTTAAAATTTTTATATATTTCTTATAATAAGCTTATTTTCTATACGTGCTAACCTACAGAATCAGAAAAATTGGGCATAATGAGTGTTTTTTGGAATTTCTGACTTGAAATTCCTTTGATAAGTTGAAAAGGCTAACTAGATTCTTTGAGTTTAATAAAAATACAAAGTATTTTTCTGTTTGAAAATGTTCACATTTGAGTTGATAAAAGAAATACTAATCATTTTTCTTATTAGCTAATTGTTACTTTTTCTGAGTCATCAGATATTTATTTTCACTCCTAAAACTTCTTGAATGTCAATATCATGAAAATGAAACACTAAATTTCTAGTATTCATTGCCATAACAGTGGCATTTGTCTTAGGTACTGCCTGCAAAAGGTGCTAAACATTCCCACAAATATGTCAAGTTTATTTTCCCGTAAGTGTTAATTTAATGATCAAATGTTAAAGTTATGTTTGATAAAATGCTACTATTCTCTCTTAATATGTAGGATTAAATAATATCCTACATAACTTATGTTTCCTTACATTTTGCCTTAGTCACCATATCTCACAACTATGTCTCTGTCAGTTGTATTCTTATAAACTTTTTGTTATTTGGTGCTTTTTAATTTTAACACTTGTTTCTATTACAAAATGCTTCCTCAGATAATACAAAATACTTGTCATTCTTTCTCTAAACTGTGGGAATTAAACTTTTTTCTCAGTTTTTACTGCTTTTCAGTAAAATCATTAAAATCTTGATTCTGTATTTGCATGGTAAGGGGATGCTAATAATGACATAACCCAGACGAAAGTAGAAGCTACGCACCAGTTAACATCCAGGAATACAGACAAAAATGGACAGTTTAAACTGAAAATCCATCTAAGTATACCTGAGGTAAATTAACAGTTTATATTTCTGCATCCAAATAACCACTCCATTTCGTATAATAAACATCTTTTTCTAATAAAATTCAGCACTTTGTTTGTCTTCTTGGTTGAGAAGACTTTCTCCGTCTTTCTCTCTCATCACTTACTTTCGTAACGCATGTATCTTTCCTGCTAAGTGCAAAATATTTTACTTATGTTTTTTAGTAATTTTCTCAAACTTCACATCTGTTTAGGAAACATTTTTATTCTATATTCTTATTTTGAACTGGTGGGAGCCTCTGCCTTTACATGATAACAAGTTATGGTAAGCCATTGCCCAGTGTGGATTTCCTCAAGATTATACAAGTTGAAATAAATGTGACTTATCTACCCAACATGTAAAAAATTTTAATATGTAATACATAATTATATTTTATGGGGTATGAGCTGTATTTTTACTTATGTATGTGACATTATAAACATATAATTTTTTTCGTAAGGTATAATTTGCACAATAAAGTTTTGCTTAACACAGCCTTTTCCTAGAATGCAATCTCTATGTTGTGCATGAGGCTGTTATAATTTAAAATGAGAAAAAATCACTTGGTATAAGTTCCACTTTATTAAAATAGACATGACTGGCTTCGACTAATATCTAGTCATCATCACGTGCAAAAACAAGAAGCAACGCAAATACGTATATACAGAATCAGAGGGGAGTGGGAGAGGGATATGTGTAGAGGGGACCAATGAATGGGTAGAGTGAGGGGGGGGAAGGCTGAGTCAAGGTATTGGAGACAGGTAGGTGTTTAAAAGAAACAAAGTAAGCAAGGGAGAGTGGATGGGGGGAATAAGTTTGTTAACAAGGTTGAGTGTGTTATCATTGTAGTGTAAAAGTATGTATTTCCAACTGCTCTAAAATATTTAAACTGGGACCTTTAGTTGCGAAATGAATTACTTCTGTGTTAAAGTTGGAGAAATGGTTGTTTTCAAGCAAATGTTTAGCAAAATGTGATTTGAATGAGTCTTGTAGGAAAGATTTTCTATTTTCGGTAGTCCTAACGTGGAAATGTATCCCTGTTTGCCCTATGTAAGTGGCGTTACAGTCATTGCAGGAGAGTTTTTAGACACCGCTCATGAATAAATTGGCAAACTTATCTTTATTGTCTGGTAAAATGTTTCCTAGATTAGTAAGGGTGTAGAAAGCTGGACGTAATTTATCTGTGGGGATGCAATTCGCAATTAGCCGGGAAATATGGTGGATATATGGTAATTTACACCAATGGGGTTTGTTAACAGAAGGGAGAGTATTATAACAATGTTCAAGAGTTAGTTTCCTCGTCTTCTATATAGGAGTGTGTCGATTAATTTATGTAGAAAACCATTGGCGATGGCTATTTGTTTAATGACATTTAATTCTTTATCGAATTCAACCTGTGAGAGAGGGGTGTGGATTAACCAGTGTGTTAGAGCGTGATAAGCCACGTGTTTGTGCAGAGCGGGATGGAAAGAAGAAGAGTGAATGGTGTGATCGGTTTACTGTAATGCCATCTACATAAGGCAAACAGGGAGAAATTTCCACGTTAGGACAACCGAACATAGAAAATCTTTCCTTCAAGGCTCATTGAAATCACACTTTGCTAAACTCTTGCTCAAAAACAACCATTCCTCCAACTTTAACCTGGAGGTAATTCATTTTGCAACTAAAGGTCCCAGTTTAAATATTTTAGAACAGTTGGAAATACATACTTTACACCACAATGATAACACACTCAACCTCATTAAGGAATTTATTCCTCCCACCCACTCTCCCTTGCTTACTTTGTTTCTTATTAACACCCACCCCTTCACAATACCTTGACTCAGCCTCACCCCCCTCCCCTCCCCTCCCCTCGCTCTACCCATTCCATTCATTGGTCCCCTCTACACATATCCTACTCCCCTCCGATTTCGTATATATTTGTGTTGCTTCTTGTTTATGAACCTGATGATGATTAGATATTAGTCATAACCGGAGATTTTTTTATTCATGATGGAGGTCCACCAAGTAAAGGTTTCCTCTGCTCATTTTGATATAATTTAGTAATCAAAGGTCCTGTTCTATTTTAAAAAGTTTTCTTTCTAAGTTAACATATCCCTACCATTTTAAGATTTTATAAAATTATGCAACTTGAGCTTTTTTCTTTTTACAGTAGCCTATTCTGAACTTGCTCATTTTTTCATCCATCGCTGTAAAACTTTTTTTTGTCAAATTTCTATTTTTGTAGCCATGCATTTACTCTCGTCACATCAACTTTTATATTGAATCGAAGGGAGAGAGAGAGAGAGAGAAAGAATAGACTACATCTCTTAATATTCATTAGATTCTAAGGCAATCATGTCTGCATTAGTTTCTTGATTTAAATAGGTTTGAAAATGATTTGTAATCTCTTGTAAAACTTTGAAACTTTTTCTTGCATTTGCCTTTTTTGTTTGTGAAATATGTTTATCTTTGATTCTTGTGTTTCAGGAGCGAATTTCTCTGTGGTGGCCAAATGGCTTAGGTTCTCAGCCACTGTATACTGTTATTGCCACATTTCAATCAATAAGTGGCACCCATACAGAGTTGTCATCAAAGGAAATAAATATCGGTTTTCGTACTGTTGAATTAGTTCAGGACCCTATTGGAACACAAGGTATGTTTTTGAAAATTTATTCTTATGAAATGGATTTTGAAATTCTTGATTGTGATAGCACTTTAAATAACTTCCATGTACATTGATATTGATTTACTTACATTTTATATTTTTTAATTTTCATGGTAGTTAAAAATTAATGGACATTTTCTCCTATTGTCTTATGATATTGGTTGTATTCAAATTAAACGATAATCCCATAATCTTATCATTTTGCCGCTGTATTCCATTTAATTTGACTTCTATCTACTCATTTCCTGGCCTATAAATCATTCAAATTTGTTTTCTTTGTAGATTCTAATTTGTAGCAGAAGGTAGTGGAAATTATCAAGTCTTTTTTTAAAGATACAAATGGTGCATTAGCCAGAATGTTGGTTGGAAGTGTATAGTTTGTTGCCATTGTAAACATTTCCAGTTCTTGGCCTCTTGTAAAAGCTAATATATTTCATGTTTTACTGGAAATTCTTAAAATTAAGAAGCATAGGTCCAAAAAGCCAACAAAAAATAGATTCTTCTCAAAATTACCTCTCCAAAAATATAAAATTTAGGTTTCAAGACCTAAAAATTAAAATGCATACTTGTAAAATAATATAAAAACAATTGAATCCAATGCAATTAAGTGATGTATGTATATAACAAATGTCAATTTACTGAAAGAAATTTTTAAATTGATAGGTATTCATATGCTGGAAATGTACTTGTCTTATGTATCACCAATAGCTATAACAAGGTTATGAAAACCAGATGTGCATTTCAGCTACAATGATGCCATTCTTAGTGGAAATTCTTAGGAAGTGGATTCTAAATTTTAAGATTCTGCTTTATAATCTCTGTTATATAGTAGTAAAAAAGGTTAAGCAAAATTGGAAAAAAGACATTTCTCTTTAGAAATTGTGCAAATATTATGGTAACTCAACCATTTATAATTTCAAAAAGAAGAAGAAAAAAATACTGAAGGTCTGTGGACTTAGTAATATATTTGTAAAAATGTCTGATTGGTTATGTTGAATTCAGTAATTAAAATTTTAATTATTTAAATTGTTTATACAGATTTAGAAATATAACTATCCTTACTAATTACCTCTCTTTGTCAAACCAAAACATTTTTTTATATTTAATGTTAGGAGACCATTTCAAAATCATGATTAAGCCAAATCGATTGCCATGCTATTCAAAGTAGTTCTTTAAAATGAAAACCGTGCTAAATTGAAACCGTGCAATTTGAGTGATGAGTGCAATTCTCAAATCAATTTCAGTTAAGGGTTTTTGTTACATGTTATCATGAGACCATTAATGATTTTATTTAATATCAACAATGAAGTTTTAGTTTTTATTTCCAGCTGCTATTGATGTTTAGTTTGATTAAAAGTCTTTTTCTTTGTTACATTTGAAGGTCTTAGCTTTTATCTGAAGATAAATGGGATTCCTGTATTTGCTAAAGGATCCAACTGGATTCCAACCTATGCCCTTCCAGAGAGGTCTTCAACAAAGAATGGAGAAGAGATGACACGAGACCTCCTTCTCTCTGCCAAAGAAATTGGCACCAACATGTTGCGTGTGTGGGGAGGAGGCAGCTATGAGTCAGATTACTTTTATGATGTGAGAATATTTGTCATAAAGCTTCCTGGTTTGGTTGTAACATTGAAATTATTGATGGATAGCCACGTGATTGAAAATGTCACATTTTAAGTACAGTAAGTCCCCAACTTACATGTGTCCAAGTTACACGGATCCGTAGATACACGGATATATGATGTAACTTATCAGCACGCTCGATCGTTAGTTCAACTGCCACTCAATAGATGGCATTACTAGTATAGTAATCCCGCGGTATACGAGCAATCGGTTTATGAGTTTTCGCTTATACGAGATGCACAAATTAATACCTGTTTTTCAATTTACGAGCCAATTTTCGCTTATGCAATCTCCTTCCTCTCGCAAACCGATCGTTTTTCGTGGTACCTACTCTCGGCTTTCGCCGGTTCCCAAATCTTCTTGAATGCGCAAAACGTCACGGCATCCCAACTTTAATGATGTAACTGTTGTTTATAAAATTTATAATATGGGATGTATTGGGAAATTAATTTTCGATTTATTATTTTTTGCCTTACGATCAGTTTTTGAGGAACAAATTAAGCTCGTAAACCGAGGGATTACTGTACGTTGATACATAGCTGACAGCATTGCTTTTGCCATTTAGATTTGTTATCCTATGGGTGCAAGTTGTCTCGTTACTGTACTGCTATTCATAAACAAACTATAAACCCTCATCATATAAGCACTAGTTTTTTAGCTTTGACTATCCATTGAAACAAATGTATATGTCAAAACATATATTGTATTTAAGCATTGTTGGACTTAACGGTTTTCAACTTACACGGCAACCTTCGGGACGAATTAACAGTGTAAGTTGGAGACTTACTGTATAAAATACCGTTTATACCCACGTATAATACACACCCACATATAATATGCAGGGAGGTTTTTGGCACCATATTCTTTGATTTTTTTTACGCACCCGTGCATAGCACGCATATGTTTCTAGAATTCGATTTCTGTCTCATGCTTATCATTCAACAGCAAAATTATTCGTTATATTGTCAATATCATTGAGATAAGTAAATTAAAGAAAATATACGTACTTCAGTTCGTGCTAACAATAAGTAAGACCACTTCACTCAAGTGGGTAATAAAGCGAAAGATAATTGAGTGGCTCAGGGACTTCCTTAATGACTGTGAACAAATAGTAGTTATAGATTGATTTAAATCAGATTCAGTCAGCGTAGCCTCAGGCATTCCACAGGGAAGTGTCATCAACCCCCTACTATTCCTTTTATATATAAACGACTTAGATAAGGTTGTTAAAAGTAAAATCAAGTTATTCACAGATGATGCAGTAGTTTACAGAGAGATTAACAGTCCTATTGATCAAAGATTACTTTCTAACGACTTAAATGCAATTATTGAGTGGTGTAAAGAGTAGAAGTTAGAATTGAACTTAGGAAAGTGTTTCTTTATGAGATTCTGGAGAAACAAAAACATTGATGCGACGAATTACATTGTTGAAGGTGTCCAGCTAAAACTAGCTGATTCCGTCAAATACTTAGGCATTACTTTAACAAGTAACCTCTCATGGGATATGCACATATGAAATATATGTGGGAAGGCTAAACAGAAACTAGGATTAATCAAACGAATACTAGGTAAAAGTGAGGAAAAAGTTAGAGACATGTTACTTCTCTTTAGTAAGACCGGTGTTAGAGTATGCGTCGAGCATATGGGATCTGCACGAGAAGGGATCAATCTCAGAGTTAGAAAGAGTGCAGCGAAAAGCCGCTAGATTCATCAAAAATTGTTACAATAGAAATAAAAGTGTTACAGGCTCGATACAAGACTAGGATGAGAATCACTAACTGAGCGCCAATCACGTTCTAGGTTAAAACTTCTTGAAAGGTTTAGAATGCAAACATTCTCCAATGACGTCGAAGAAATTATAAGAGCGCCAACTTATATTGGTAGAATGGACCATCCTTGTAAAATAAGAGAGATAGCCTGTAGGACTGAGAGGTACAAAGACTTGTTTTTCCCTAGAACGATAGCTGAGCAGTACAGAAGTTACGATAAAAAATCATCCGACGTAGAGTGATATTATTCATTATTATGCGCTTTCCCTTGGTGCTATTGCACCCCCTGCCACACACCATTGCGGTGGCTTGCAGGGTGAACTGTAGATGTAGATGAAAAAACTGCCATTTAAGAAAAGAGCTTTTACATAGTTTAGCAGTTTCCCAGTGTGAAGGCGACAGTTTTAAATATCAGTCAAAACAGAATAAATAGTTGCAGTTCAACTGCACTTTGGACCCATCGGTGGAGGTCGACTGGCGCTGTTATTTGATATAGCCAATTCCATTATTCGCGTGTTAGTCACCAACGCAAACGTAATCGCAAGGAAATTACGATGTGGAATTACGCCATGGAGAACGAAACGCTATCTTCCACAGAAGATGATTCTGATAACATCGCCGATGAATAGGGCAATGATCAAGAATTTCTTGGATTTTGTGATTCTTAATAATGTTCTTTATTGTTTTACTTTATTTGAAATATATAGTAGTGTACATCAAGTATAATTATTTAATAAATTTGGCAGTTTTGTTCATTAATTTACGTTTTTAGTTCAAGTTGTTACTGAGAAAACGCATGAGAATACCCTCAGAATGTTTAACATCATCCCAATATTGTGAGGATGTAAAATCTATGACATTTTCTAACGTTGGTCCATTATAATAAATACCCTGGTAAATATATACCCTCATATAAGACGCACCCTGCTTTTTAGCCAAAATCTTTAGGAAAAAAAGTGCATCTTATACGTGGGTATATACGGTAGTTGAGTTTAGGCACCATGGTTCTTAATGAGTCTGTTTCAGGTTTTGATACACAATAGCTGGAAATGCCTCTACAGCGTCCTGTTCTGTACAGTGTGGGTTCTTATGGGAGAATCTCCCTCTCTCTCTTTCCCATGTATTTTTCCCTATAGCTCTATCTCTCTCCAAAGCAAGCCTCTACGCAAGGCAAATCTTGCCACCAAAACCATTAAAAACATGATTTATTACTCTCTTTTTGTGTTTTTAATATTATTTTTTGTGATTTACAGAAGAAAATAGGGTATACATTTTTAAATTACTAGAAAATTAATCAAATAGCGCAGTAAATGAAAACCCTGTTTTTTCCCTTGTTAAAAATTATAGAAAACCAAAACTGTCATATCTCCGGCAATTTCCAATCAAAGGTAATGATCTTTCATGTGTTACTTCTTTAAAGGCTATAGCTAATGAAAATTCCTTGATTGTCGGGCAAAAAGTATGACGTTTGTTTTGAAATATTTTAAACCAAAACACAACTTGAAAATTTACACTGAGAGCATGAAATTTTCAGTCGCCTACTAAATCGCATTCTGTTGGTTTTGGGTGAGTACAGTATGCAGGAGAAATATGAAGAAAGGTTCAGATTTGCAGATGCTGCAATCAGGAAGTAATAGTGTTCGATAGTTTTCGAAATATCGAATTATATTTGAAAGGGCGAGTGAGCAGTCCGAACGGCTGCAGGTCACATGGGAAAGAGAGAGAGGGAAAATCTCCCATAAGAGCCCACACTGCACCGAATAGTTAGGATAGGCAATGCAATGTTGATCTCAGAAATTGATGCATCTGGGATATTTTGGTTCCATGATGGTTGATGACACATTTTTCATGAAAAAAATTCATTTACGAATTTAAATATTCATGCAGTAGTGAATTAATTTTGTGTTAGTGAAAGTTTAGGATTATTTTCTTGCTTGACTTCTTTTAACATGTTGCATACATGGCATTTGAATATGTAAAACTCCTCAGTTCTTCTATTGTGTAAATTTTTACCATTTAGAAGATTGTCATAACATTTAAAATGTTATTTTTTTAATGACCTTATTTTAGTTGATGGAATATGATATAGAGAACAAAATGATATGATGTAAGAATAATGGGATTGCCATGAGCCGTACATAACACATTTGATGGAAAATATATAAAACTATGCAATGTAGTAACTGTGCAGGTATGCAACTTTGTAAATAGTAAATTGTGCCACATGATTCTACTTTCCATAGTTGGCTGACCAGCTTGGCATTCTTATTTGGCAAGATATGATGTTTGCATGTTCCATGTATCCAACTGTTCCTGATTTCCTTCATTCGGTGGAATTGGAAGTGACACAGCAAGTGCGTCACCTTCAACATCATCCTAGCATTGCCCTATGGGCTGGTAATAATGAAAATGAAGCAGCTTTGCGTCAGAATTGGTAAGTTAAAGTGTCCTTTGAATTTGGAATGGCTTAATAATCTTCCACTAGCATGATATCCATTTATTTAATGGCTAGCAGTTCGAATTTGATCAATATCATCATTTTTAAACCTGTAACTACAGGCTTTCTACATCCTAAATTATTAATTTCTTGGTAACTCTCTTTCTCAATCAGGTTGACTATCTGCTGAAAACTTTTCTTTCCTCTTCTGCTATAAATTTTACCTCAATATTCTATACAGTAATACCTTGATATACGAAGTTTTACTATAACAAACTTAGTATTTATGACAATCAACGCATATGTTAGTGTACATGATGATGGAATAACTTCTGGTACAGAACTAAAGGACACATGATCTTAGTTAGGCAGTGAATATCAGAGTCAATGCAACGCAGTACATCTACTTTTCTCCAGTTTTGTTCGTTTCGTCAAGTGTTCCATAGGTATTGACTGTTTTCAAGGCATATTCGTAACATCATCTTCATTGTAAGAATTCTGACGTGTTGTTTTTGCCACGATAAGGTGTTTAATTTACAAAAAGTGACTGTTGTTTACCGAAGAATATTATTTTACCTCAAAATGCCGAAACTAATGAAACCATATGCAGATGTTGTTGGAGCAGTCATAAAATCACGGAAAGTTATCTCGTTAGCACAAAAGCAGTGTTCTAAGTGAAATTTTATGTAAATATTTTACTTCTAATAGTGTAAGTTATCGTGATTACAATGTATGTACAAATCTACTTCATATATCGAGGTATTACTGTATTTAATTACAGTATTCAAAATATTGTGATATGAAGTAGTTGTCATAATACAATTAGTATGGTTAATTTTCTACAATGTCAATATTCTGACATTAAAAATTCATTAACCCTCCAGCGGGCACGTGGTAGCAAATCTGCTACCATGCCATTTTCCTCAAATTTTGTCGTATTAAACATGTTTTTTAGGACGGGTGAGTTTTTATTATTAAAAATGATCAAGTTTACGAAATAAAATTTTATATTTACATGAAAACAATATAATCTTTTAAAACATCTGGCAAAAATTAATAATTTCTGTAACGTCTGCTGTGCAGGTAACAAAGTAAATTTAAAAAAAAAACATAAAGGCAACATAAAGGTAAACATATGTTTGGCTACATCATGATTGATAGATGATAAATAAGAAATTGCAACATTAATGACAAAATTTTTACATTACCCTTCAAATAAAATGTCTTTTTTCCTGACTAGTTATTTTTCTTCACTTAGTCATCAAAAATTTTAAAAACTCTTAAGGTAATATTAAGTTAGTAAAAAAGTAGGTAGCACATGTGTGGTATACATAATAACATTAATAAACACACAATTTAAAACATAATTTTAAAATATCAGTAAATGTATAAGACATAAAAAGTAATTTAGTTTAGGTACGTACATTGAAACACTAGTCAGAGTCAAATTCAGAAAAGTTATTTTTTGATTCACAGTTTGTACATGTAGTAACTGTTGAGCTTTGTTCCTTGCAAACAAACATCACATTTTATACAGATTAATGGAGTAAACTTATTTTTCTGTCAACCACAGATTCCTCATCGTCCGTGCTTATTCCTTCATACTTCTGTTGTTTCCTCATCTACTTTCTTCTTTTTCATAGAGACGGAAAAATAACTGTATGTCATTTGAAAGACAGGCTAAGTTTGTTCTTTCCTCTAGATGAGTTTGCATTAGTTTTAACACAAGTGTTTTGAGGAAATCTTTTCGAGGACACTTTTCATTATTTGGGTTTGCTCGGTATATTATTTGTGCAATGATTCCTGCGATATTCAGAAATGCATAAAACAATGCAAGTGGCCATCTTGACTATCTACTCCTCCCTTGGTCAAGTTATAATCAAGGATTATGTGAGGCTTCTTAGTTTCCTCATCTATCGATCTGTCGTCGTGCATTGTCAACAGAAGAATGATAGCCTTGTTTTTTTGGGGAACTTAGGATACTATCGTTGTATTTTCTTGGTAACTAAACAATGAGGACAACTGAATACGGTCTTTGTGTGGCAAAAATTGTGCAGGAATTTCCTTCTTATCCTTGAGGAGAGTTCCCACAAGAGTTATTTTCTTTGTGGGAAGGGATTTTGCCAAGTGATAGCTGGTGTACCAGTTATCAGTTGTCAGATTTCATTTCATGCCTTTTATATATTCAATTAACCTATGCACAATGTCGAATGGCTTGTTTGATGAATTATATATCCCTTGTGGCTGTGTTCCACAGTACACTTCGAAATGACAGGTATAAAATGTTTTTCAGTTGCAGAGAGCAAAAATTTTCAGGTCATACTTTACAGGTTTATTGGGAATATATTGAATAAAGCTGCACCTGCCTCTGAACGCTTCCAATTTTTCATCTATTGTAAAAGTTCTGATTTTTCATCTATCGTAAAAGTTCTTACAAGGGTCAAGGATACTCTTTATTGGGGCCAGTTTGTCAATCTTTCTTCGTTCATCCCTTGTTTCTCTATCATCAAATCGTATGGACCTCAGCAAAAATAAAAATCTTTTGTAGCTAATACAAGCTTGAAAAATTGGTATTCCCATACCTTCACGAGTCCATAACTCATGTGCATTTGTGCAGTTCCCCTTTTTTAATTCTGTCAAATATAATAGTCCAAGGAGAGCTAATATGTAGTTTTTTATGGTTTGGTTTATGTCTCTAGCCTGGGAGTATGTCACATCCACTTGTTTCTTACTTTGTTTAAATTAGTATATTGTACAATGGTTTCAATCATCTCATCATTGAACATTTTCCTAAATGCTTCTAATTCATTGAAAATTCCTTTAGCATCACCTTTAGGTCCAGGAAAATTTTTTTACGATGTTCTTGGCTTTGGTTTTTGATGTCAACTTGAAAAATGTCGTTTTTTTCCATTTAGTAATTTTGCCACGTCCAATAAAATAATCTTCACTTTCCTCCTCATCTTCAGCTTCACTATCCGGTTCTTGTTCAGATTTAGTGTCGTGATTTTCCTGATTTTCTAACATGATAGTTTTCTGCACCACTGCATTCTTCTTCGCTATCTAACACCATTTTCCTCCTCAGAAAGTTCTTTCTCGTACTTTCTCATCCCATTTATATTTTACAATTCCCTGTAATGTAAAAACTTTCCTGCACATTCCCAGTTCTCATCCATATATGTACATGCAAACACACACCAGACTGATACACTCAAACACAGAAATTGCAACTGACCTATTTGGACGAAATACCTACTAAAAATGTTAAAATAACAGTTTACAGTAATATAATTTATAAACCAATTCAATAAAGTTAAGAAAATAATGCTTTATCAATTACAGTATAAAATGTTATGTAAAAAAGTACATGACCAGACGTGCGGTAGCACTTTTTATACCAACACACTATAAAATATTATTAAGGACTTAGATCTGCACCAAGCATGGGGATAAATCCTACTAAATGACCAGTATGAAGACTAGAAGAGATAGGAGCCAGAGTAAACAAGCAGCAATTACGCACAATTTGTTAACATTTTTCAAATTTCAGTTGTAGCAGATTTGCACCAGCGTGCCTACTCGAGGATTAATCATCTGTAATTCACTAATTCCCTCATTTTCATTACCATTAGGTATGGCACATATGTCAACTTCACCTCTTACTTGGAAGATTATGCACTCCTTTATGGTGGAGTAATAAGAACTGCTGTGCTAACTAATGACCCTTCATCTGTATTTGTCATTTCATCCCCATCTAATGGGCTGGAAACAATGGCTGAAAAATACTATGTTGCCAAGAATCCTCAGAGTACACTTTTTGGAGACAGTAAGTTAATGAGAATACCATTCTGAAAAGCTCATTTTTGCTGATGAAACCACAAGATATGAGACAAATTGCTATTTGTGACTAAATGAAATTTTCTAATTTCTTTACCTCTTAAGTTCATTTTTACGAATACCTTGCTGATAACTGGAACCATTACACATACCTTTTGCCGCGTTTTGCCTCAGAGTATGGCTTTCAGTCACTTCCTTCCATGGAAACGTTAAGAAGTGCAGGAGCAACTGACGGAGATTGGGGAACGGATACTGATTTCTTTAAAAGGTAAAAAAGTGATTTTATCATGTTATGTTGTCAGAGCATACATTCAATGTCAATCCAAATGGTAATATATTTCAATTAATATATTATGTTAGGCAACATAATAAAAAGAAAATATGTAGTGACTTTGAAGAGCCAACATTTGCATACTTTTACTTTTGTTAACAAATTGTGTTTGGATTCCTTTGTGTTAACATTCATGTTAACTTTAATGTGAACACATTTTAAAATATCATAGTAATGAAAGACATACTTTAATTACTGCTAAAAATAATTTTCTCTACCAGTTTTGCCTTTTATATTACCTAATGAGGCTCCAAAAGGCAAAACCAGTAGAGTAAATCTTTTTTAGTTGAAATTACATTGTCTTTCATTACTATTATGGAATATTTTCACAAAGTGGAGCTTTACAAAGTGGATTTTGTTTTAAAATATCATATATCTGATTCTCCAAATTATGCAGCAATTTCATCCAACCTTACCTCATCAGTCTCATTAAGATATTCATTTTTGTATATTTGCCAGCTGGAGTTGTCATTAGATATAGTTAACAAAGCATATACATTTTTTTTGAGTTTGTGGAAGCAATATACTTTCAATATAGGTATATGTCATGGTACACATTCAAAACAGATTCTTTAAAAAAATATCTCTTTGAAATTTACAAATTTACTTTCATAAAAACTTTGGTCACTCCTGATCTAAAGCAAAGCGTTTGTGCTTATACACTTTGCTTATCTATGCAAAATATTAAAAGTTATAGAACAATTGGGCTATTACATATTGCAAAATATGAGTGTTGTGAAGGTTAGATTACAAATTCCTGTCTCTCTTTATATATACAGTGAGTCCTCGTTATTCATAGGGCTTACATACTAGAAAATGGCAGTGAATATTGAAACAGCGAATACCAGGGAATTTTTCCCCATAAAAATATGTTATATAAGGGGGATTACATTCCAGTTCACCACTAGAATCACTCATGTGACAAAAAAAGGAGAATTTTCTCTCATAAAATTTCATGTAATAAGGAAGATTATGTTTAAGTCATTGCCACTGAACCCTATGACATCCAAACTAAGAAAACAAGTCCGTTTACGGACGTTCTGGTCACAAAAGGGTTAATATACAGGACAGTACATACACTGAACATAACCTAATCTTAATATAAAGGAAAATAACAAATTACATAAATACGAATGGAAAACACACACAAGTAACTCACATGCGCACACACAAATAACACATGTGCACACACAAATAATACATGCACACACACAAATAATACATGCGCACACAAATAATACATGCGCACATACAGAAAATGCAAACACATAAATTTACCATGATGACAAGAATAAATACAGATATTGCAGGAAAAACTCGTGATAATCTTGGATACGATGTTCACAGCACAATTCCAAAACAAAGCACGTGATGCTGGTGCATAATAACACAGAAGATGATAAGATGGTGTGTTAGTTCACTTCCTTATGCTGATTACAATGAATAACTAAAAAATAATTATCAACTTAGTATATTCATTATCAATAACAAAAAATAAACAAAATAGGCCAGAAAATAAAATAAAATGAGTTTAATGAGGTAGTCACTGTTGATACAAAAAATCGTGGATACCGAAACATTGTTCCATGATACATAAATGACGAATATCGAATCCACGAATACTGGGGACCCACTGTATATGCCATTGAATTAGTCAGAAATTTTATGATTGATACAAAAGCAATTAGAACTTAAAGTGTGTTTGAAAATATAATTTTCTAGCCCTGAGATATTCAACATTCTCCTATTCACAAAGCACCTGCAAGAATAGAACCATGAATTTTCATCAATATTTCACTGGTTGGGATCTATTATAGGTTTCTGAGTAATAGCCTTTTGGACCATGCAAATGTTTCCATCTTAATCTCAATCACCTTCATTGTTTTTAGTACTAATATGGTTCATGTATTGAAAGCTTATGCTATAGTTATTAAAGATATCAAACCATTTGCTATAATTTTTATACATATCTGCATTTATATATTTGATGACAGGAGACAACACCATGTGGGAGGTTATCAAGAGATGTCCATTGAAATTCAACGACATCTTCCTTCTCCGTCTAACACAGAGACTGAAGAAAGTATGGCAAAGTTTGTTTATCTTACTCAGGTGAATATAAAACTCCATGCAATGCTTGGTTATTAAATAAAAGAATTGCTCTAGAATGGAAATTGGTAAAATTTAATCAAACTGGTCCAGTTGGAAGGGAAAAATAAGACTGGTTGCTATACTAATAAAAATTAATTCTTTTATCGATTATTACTTCATAAGTCTCATTTAATTATTTCTTAAATTTTTAATATGTACATATTGTTTTTTTTATTTAACCAAGCATTGCCTGCAGAAAAATAATATTTTTTGGTATTTCCCTCTAAATCACAGTTTTAATCAGTATACTTTTTTATAATCAATTATCATGAATTAATAAAAATTGCTCTTTATTTTCAGAAGATTTCCATTAAAATATTTATTGATGTGCAGTAGATACAGAAGATAAATTTTTCTAGTAATGTGGTAGTACTGATCAATGATTATGGCCAAATAGTGTCAATTTTTACGGTCACATTCACTTTTCCGAATATCACTTTCCCAAATTTCATTTTCCCAAATGATCATTTTCCCGAAATTCATTTTTCCAAATTTTCAATTTCCCGAATATTTCATTTTCCAGAATTATCATTTTCCCGAGTTATCATTTTCCCGAACTATCATTTTCCTGAAAATATTATTTAGTGTACTGCTGAATTCTTCTTCTTCTCGTAAGCCAATAATAAATTTATAGAGACCAATATGGCTTTTTCTCGATAACAATTCCTGCCATCGCCGGTGCCAGCCTTCCAAATTATTTTGGGTTCGGGGTAATGCGTTTTCAACATTTTCATAAACTGACCAAATGGAAGGTTTGTACAAGGGATCAGAATAAACCTCCCTTCCATCAGTATTTCTTCGCCGAAACCTACCTTTGATGAAGTACTCCCCAAACCATTCTCACACTTGTATAACTTTATCATTATTAGTGTTTCTGTATAAAACATTCATTTCTTCATACGCAGGTTTAATTTTATCTGCTTGGGGGAAAGCCATGGCCCCAATCTTTCTCAGGAGCAGGCGAATCTCTTCATCTTCACCATATAACGCAGTAAGGCCAACTTTTTGAATTTGCCTCCAAATAACTTGACCCAAGTGATAGAAGCATATCTTCTGCTTTACATGAGGCAAATTTTCCTTAACTGCAGAAATTGTCGCCACTTCAAATGATTATTCGGGAAAATGATCATTCTGGAAATTGATCATTCGGGAAAGTGATACCAATCCATATTTTGATATATGGTCTAAACTAAATATGTATCACGAAAATCCATAAGAGGTTTTGTTTGTAGTAATATGAAACACAAATATATGGACAATGCTGGCCTATACATTTTAAATATTGAAGATGAAAAGCGTAAAGACCCAAAATCTGGTTAGCCTCTTATCCTAAGGTTGCCAGATAAAAGATACAGTACTGCAAGGGCAGATACAGGGAGATAAAGGGGTAAATACCGTATTTAATCGATTGTAAGCCGACCCCCACTTTTCACAAGGCCACGTAAGAAAAAAATTTGATTTTAACCCTCTCGCGACCGGACTGCCCGAGAATGCCCGTAAATTTTTATACTCCCGATCGCGGTACCGCCCGAGACCGCCTGGAAAATAAGCTTTGAAATTTACCTCTGAAAACGTTGACTGGATGGCTTCTCTATCGGAAATGATGTAGTATACCATATAAACACGAGATTTAGATCGTATTTGGCAGATTTTTCTTAACTTCGTATACGAAGATTTTTTTTTAAATATTCGATCGAAATTCGCTATTTTTTGGATCCTGAACAATCTAATATGTCTCGCAGTAATTCTTCTACTTGGAGATTTTTCAGAATATATATTTTTGGAGATTAATGTATAATTGTTTTATTTTATGTTTTCCATTTGGTGGCCATCTTGAATTTCTCTGGACTTTTAATGCCAGCAGGTGACCCACACCTCAGGATGTGAGAGGGTTAAAGTATTAACTAAAGTATTAACTAAAATTACGGTGACATAAAATACATTTTATTCACTTATTTATAACAACTTCTACGAAAAAAGTAATTTGACCTCGCGGGATCTTAATATAGATAATAATACCCCGGGAATAAATTATGTAAATAATACGTGGTGCGTCAAAGTCTTAAAGAATGCAGTGATAGCGTTCGTATGCATAAGGAGCTAACACAATGTTTCATTTTACTCGTGAATCGAAGCATTTGCCCTCCTCTGTCCTCCCTCCTCCACCTATCATGTTTCAGTGTTAGCTCCTTATGCATACGAATGCTATCGCGGTGTTCTTTTATGACTTTGGCACGCCACATATTATTTACATAATTTATTTCTTCGTAAGTGTTCAGTCAATTTGATTCTTTTTTTGCATATATTTAAAGATCTCGCGTTATAATGTAACTACGGACATAAATTCATTGGCTACTTTTTCCCCCCAATTCTAAGCCGAGTGGTGATTTCTGAGATGGTAAAAAGGTAAAAAAAGGTCGGCTTACAATCAATTAAATACGGTACCCCCAAGGTTTCTGACCACTAGAAAAAATTAACCCCTAAACCTTGTCCTACATGCTGAGCATGTCAGGCGAGAGCTGTACCGTTTTACTACATTCATTTTGCTGTACAAAAAGTTATATACAGTAAAATCCCGTTATTTCAATCTCAGATAATTCAAAGTATCGTGTAATTCGAAGCTAAGATCAGTCCCCGGCCAACACTGTAGGATTTTGCATACTTTTTGGTACGGATTATTCAGTATACGTCTACAATGAAATTTGAAGTCATGATCTTGTCCGGTGACTCACAAACAGTTCGTTTAATTCGAAACCTCTTATCCTTAATGTATGTGTAAGCAGAAGGTTCATGTGCGTGCCATCACATCATGTTTTTGTTCCCCATTTCACACATGAAATACACATAGCCAGTGGTGGATTAAGACCCTCTAGAACCCCTAGGGCTCTCCTCATAGTATGTGATGGTATAAAGAAAACTATGATGTACTGAAAAACGTTTTATTGATAAAATAATGTTATCTTATTTTTCTTTTTCAAAAAATGCTAAGATTAGCCTCACAAATTCACCTTCTGAACTTTTGAGTCAGCAAATTTCTGTATCAATAAAGAAAAATCTATTTTTTAACAAAATCCTGTTAGACTCAATGCATTTATACATTCTTGATGCATTGTTGTTCTTTTCACATTTTTTATATGAGAAAGTTTTGAAAAGTATCTGTTCCTTCACAGACCGAACAAGGCATTGTCAGATAAATCCTGAAAGCAATAGCGACATTGGGAAAACATTTGTCTGATAAAATTCATATCATGATATCCATGGCCTGCAAGGAAGTTCTTTCATCATTCTCCTGTAGTTCCCTGACTTTACTCATCACATGTTCATGGAAATGGATTAATTCATTTTCAAACTCTTCTCTTGTACAGCTTGAGTTTTTCCCCAAACTTATTACTCCTTTCTGAGTTTTGTCTTACAATGCTAGTCAGATTCTCTTTTGATTGTGAGCTTTGCCCTACTCGGACATGTTCCAGGTTATAAGGGAAGTTTGTATTTGCCTTTTTCACTATAGATTGTGATAGTGACAGATCCACCATTTAAAAAATCGTGCGAAAATTTTGTCCCGTTTTTTCTTACAAATGATGGGAAATATCCAAATATCCATTTTCACCTCATTGGAATATGGTCACCCTATTTAATAGTCAACGTGAAATAAAAGTCGTAGGTGATGCAAGTAAATGAATTGCCTTATCCTTGTATCACTAGAATTCTTGCAAAGTTTTGTTTACGCTCTTGGCGTGCCACTCAAAGCAAATGATTTAGTGTGAATGATCACATTCTCAAGCGGATAGCGAAATTTGAGAACCTAGCTGAAATGAACAAAAGTTGTAAGAACCCTTATTATCTCAATCCTCATGATCTCCCAAACCTGGCAAGGTTTTTCTCATGAGAAAGTTATATGCTACATAAAAGATCGTGAAATATTGATTTCTGTTACTTAACCAATCTTTAAATAATGTTGTATGAAGTTACACTGAATGTCGTCTCTAAAAAGATCATGTCTTTGTTTTTCTCGAGAATAAGTGATGAGTTAAAAATAAAAACCTAGTGGTTTTCCCATAATGTTATACAAGAAGAGCACAATGTAATATTCCCACTGCTGGTTCTCGTGACGTTTGTGGCCACCTTGAAATCAGCAGTCTGTCTCACAGCATAGTGTCATTATCAGGGCCGTGCTTACCGTGGGTGCAGTGTGTGCATTGCACACGGGTGGCAGCATCTAGGGGGCGGAAGTTTCTTGGGGGACGGAAGTTTCTTGGGGGACGGAAGTTTCTTGGAGGGTGGAAGTTTTTTGGAGGCGGCAATAAGCTACTTTCCAATTTTTAAGGCGTGTACCTACTTGAGCGCAAACTCCCTACATTTATTAGATTTTTTGGTGGATTGGAACAAGTGGATCCTAAACCAAAAGTTGTTACTTTATTCCTATGTTTTTTCCTCAAAAGACCTAGTAATGGATTAGGATGTGTTGGACTAGTGCCAGAATCTTTCAGGGACCTTCGCCTCAGTAAAAAAAGGAGTGGTTCTTCTTTGTCCATACATACTAACAGTTTGGCTCAGTGTTATTAAGAATTCCAGATTATATAAATGTTATGAGTGTTATTTATCGCATTTCAATATGTTTTTATTCATTGGGCAAATACCCCTGGCACGGCCCTGGTCATGGTGATCATTTTGAGTGAGATTTCAAGGAACAGATCAAAAGGAAGCTAAGCAAAGCTTAAAGATCGGTCTTTTGAGAGCCTAAGAATTACGAAGTTATTTAAATCTCTATCTCATTTATGTAATATTTGTTATTCACAACTTTTTATTAGTTAATGCATATTAAGTGTTCTTATTACATTTTAAATTAAATGCACTAAGTCCATCAGCTTATTTATCAAATCAACGGACTGCTGTAGTTTTCTATTTTACCGACAAGTGATTTCACTGTACTCCTGATAATAGGTATGTGTCATAATGTAACGGTCATTTTTTGTTACATACATACATACATACCAGTCATGCTGTTCCCTTACAGGGTAAGCAAGCTAAATGCCTCTACCATTCACAATATTTCTCCACACCTTCCTATCCTTACATACTTTCGCTTCAAACACATCCATGCATCGTTTCATACATCGTCTTCCATTCCTTAAACTTCTGATTTCTCTTTTCTTGAGAGTCTCCTCCGCCACATTCAGCCAGCTTTTTCTTGGTCTTCCTCCCCCTTTTGATCCGAATACTCTACCATCATGTATCAATTTAGTCACCCGGTTCTCATCCATTCTCTCCACATGCCCAAACCATCGCAGCACACCCCTTTCATACTGACCTCTTGAAGTTTCTTTCATTCCACATTCATTCATCACCCAAGTATTCCTGACTCTGTTTTCCCACACATGCTCCTCATATAACCCATTCCAACTGCATTCACCTTACTCATATGTTTCTCCTGACACACCCACGTTTTGCTACCATACAACAAGGTGGGTACAAGCACACTTCTATACACAGCCATTTTTGCTTCCTTAGACACTTCTTCACAATTTAGTACTGACCACATGCTACCCACCACTTTTCTACCTGCATTCACACGCCTTTCTATCTCTCCATCTCTCTATCTACTCTTCCATTCTTAGAAAACATTCTTCCCAAGTACACAAACTCATCCACCTGTTCAACAACTTCACCATTTATGTGCAGCCTACAGTCATTCAATTCATTCATTCTATCAAACACAACAACCTTTGTTTTTGATGCATTGATCTTCAGATCCATTCTCTGTGTAACTTCAGCCATACTATCTAACATTCTTTGCAACTCATTTGGCATTTCAGATATCAACACAGCATCATCAGCATACAACAGCACTTGCACATTCACTTCCCCAATCCTCAGACCTTTCATATTTGCACAGGATTCCCTCACACTTTTATCCATAAACACATTAAACAACCAAGGAGACATCACACACCCTTGCCGAACACCACTTTCAATCTTTAACCAGTCACTCAGCATACCATTTATTCTTATGCGAGCCTTACTTCCTGAGTAGACAGCTCTCACTGCATTCACTAACCAGTCATTCACTCCATACTCAGCCAGAACATTCCACAGGTCATTTCTGTTGACTCTTTCATAGGCCTTCTCCAAATCCACAAATGCACAATACACTTTCTTTCTCACATTCATACACTTCTCGATTACTTGTTGGAGAGCAAAAATCTGATCAGAACACCCCCTACCTGGCATGAAACCACATTGTACCCCCAAAGTTTACTCATAGTAGCCATTCTAACCTTTTCAATAAGTACTTTACCAAACACTTTCCCAGGTATACTCAATAAACTAATAGCTCTGTACTTCTTACATTCTACTTTACTACCCTTCCCTTTGTACAAAGGAACAATGATGGCATTCTTCCAATCATCTGGTACAACTGTAATGTTAACACACAAATTAAATAAATCACTCATCCAACTCGTAAGCTACATCCATATTTCAGCATTTCACCCGTAATTCCATATATGCCTGCAGCCTTCCCATTCCTCAACATTTTCACATATGCCTTACTCTCACGTTCGTCAACTCTGTCTTTACTGGACACATTCATAAAGTCAGTATCACCTTGGATGCCAGACTCTTCAGAACTACCTCCATACAAGTCTTCAAAATACTCCTTCCAACATTCTGTCACTTCACGTTCATTCCACACTGCTTCTCCATCCTTATTTATAATCCCATTTATTCCATTGCACCAAGCATCCTTTTTCATACAGCCCACTGAAGTCATTCCACACACCTCTGAAGCACACTGTGTAACATTCTCTTTCAGTCTATTCCAAGCATCTTCCACATTTCCTTTCCTTATATCCTCTTCCCATTCAGTCTGCTGGGCAGTTAATTTACATTCCAACACATTCATATACTTGATCTTTACCTCACACTATTGCAATCTCTCTACTTTCACTCTAATCTGTTTCACACCCTTACTATTCCTCTAGGTCCACTTCCTTCCAAGATCCACTCTAGAGACAACCAAAAAATGGTTTTTCCCACATTCAGCTCCTCTCATCACCCTTGTATCCTTCACCAGATCTCTCAGTCTTTCATCATACAGAATTAAATCAGTCATACTTTTTGAGTCACCCCTCTGCCATGTATACATGTGGATGTTCTTATGCTTATACCATGTATTTGAAACAAACAAACTCTTTTCCATGCAAATTCCAATCAAACTCTCACCATTATCATTTACTCTGGGGTCACTGAAGGGGCCCACCACTTTCTCAGTGCCCTCCTGTCTGACACCTACCCACCCATTCATATCACCAAGTACAATTATTCTCTCATCTGCATCACAGTTATTCAACACATCTCTCAGTTTCTCCCAAAACTCATCTCTGTTTCACTCTCACTATCCATAGGAGCATAACATGCAACCAACAGAATTCTACGAATTCCTACTTTCATATGAACCCACAGCAATCTGGGTGACACAAATTCATACTTTCTCACATACATTTTAGCTCTTTCATTCAGAATCAAACCAACTCCTTGACTCCCATATGTACATACATCCACACCAGACCACAGAGCCAAACTACCATCATTCATTACCACATCATCACTCCCCTTCCTTTTTGTCTCACATACACACAGCACATCCAATCCTCGTACATTCATTTCATTCACCAACTCATGTTCTTTGCCATACACTCCTCTAACATTCCACGTGCCTAACTTCCACTCGCGTAAGTCGTCTAATGATGGGCCAACCAGTTTTGACCTCTGCCGCCCACCATGGCTTTGGTCATCCTAGGCTTTTCGTATGGCTTTGTTAGTAATGGTAAATTAGAGTAGACTAGGTTACCAGCCTAAGTTGTACCCGTGCCGACGCAGCATTCCCTGCTAACGGTAAGGCACATTACCGGTCAGTATTGGCACATTTTGGCCAGACTGCCACAAATGCAACCGAAGCTCAGTATTACCCCAAGCATGCTTATGCTATTCTGTACAAGCTAGGAACCAGCAATCTGTTGCCCGCATCCTACCACTAGGAGGTATATGCAGTATACTGACACACCCAGGATACCATTTTTTGTTAAAGTTTTCATGATGCAGTTCTACAATAAATAACTTATGATGTTGATCTCTTGGAGAATGTTAGTTTAGGGTTCGGTTCAATAGATGCGTGGAAATCTTTTGGCTGAACATTTTTTCTTATGAAATGCTGCAGAAAAGAGTAACTTGTAATTTACTGTGAAATTTGGGATACTCACTCGAGCCTACATATCATACACTGTGATGTTAGTGAATCGTGAACTAAGTGTTCACTTCAGCTCTGTTTGAATTCGCCATGTATACTAACTTGTAAGGCCAATTCATTTGTAGAACGAATAGATAAGATTCTGTATTGTAATTTTGCTGTCCGAATAGCAGATCGTAAGAAAGTTCGATTTTTATGAAAGTTTGTATATTTCAAACCCAGATATGTACTTCGAAGCCGTATTTTTTTTGGTCCCTTGAACTTCGTAATAACAAGGTTTTACTGTATTTCCTTTTTCTGTATTAAAGTATACGTGAATTATGATATTTTCACATAGTTTATTTTTTTATTCCTGGTTACTCCTCCATGGATGAAGTCTGCATCTGCCCTTGAAGTACTGTATAGCAATTTTAATTTTAAATTTCCTTGAATTTGTTTGCCTGTTTGGCAATTAAATTTAATATCATTTTAAGATGGAACAAACTGAAAGACCTGAAAGGACTACCATAATTTTCCGTATATAATACACATTTTCTTTCACACAGATAGTTAGGGTGCATATTATACATGGTAACAAATGCATACAACTTTTTCTAGTCTGTAAATAGTTGATATTTTCAAATGCATTTTTAATAATAAATTGTACTTGTCAATGTATTACAATAGCATTGCTATAAAATAGTTTTTAACAAAAAATAATAATCACTTAATTGCTTCTAGCCATTGTCATCATTAAAGCCTCTGATTCTTTATCACTATCCTCAAATAGTTCGTCAGAAATCTTGTGTTCTCTCTTATCGTCTGAGTAAATGGCGTCGCCACAAACGTCTTCATCCTCGCTATTTACCACAGTGAAATCCTCATTCTATATTATATCGCCTTCAGAACCATCCATGAAGTTTGTAAGGCAATACTTTTAAAAGCCACTTTTATATCGTAAACTCTCTCGCACATATTTTACTTGTCGGGCAAGGCCAGAACTTTCTCGATACTGCTAATAACCTAGTGAAAAATTACAGAGATCTTTTTATAGAAAATGAGGTGTGTATTATACATAGGGATAAGATAATTTTTACATTTCATTCTTGAAAACATGGATGCGCATTATAATTGGAAATTATACTATTATATACAGAAAGGTTTCTGAGAAACATTCTGGGAAGAATAAAATATGGTGTAACAAAAGATCTTGAACATAATTGATAGAAAAAACTGAGAGTAGAATGTAAGGAGAATTAGTAAAAGAAAGATGCTAAGTTTGATGATTGATACAGAACAGAATAAATTAATTGAAAGATCTAGACATAGATGGAGAAATCAGTTCCAAATAAATTAAGAACATTTATCATTATAAAAATTTAGAAAGAGATGTTATATAGGAAGTAAAAGGTATTCATTTACCAGCATCATGAAAGTTGTATTGAAACCACTTCTAAAGTGTAAAATTATAATAGTGATGGACCATTGGTACAACTTCTTTAAGCTTCTTCGATGAAGAAAAGCATTCCTATGAAAAGCTAAAGAATTACATAGGATTAGTTACTCATTTTAAAATTTTTAATTTCATGCATTTTGACACAGCTAGGTTGTAATAAGTATGAAAGGATCAAAATTGATCCCTTTAGCTTACTTTATTGTATGCCTCAAAATACGTTTTATAAAATCATTATATATAAATTCCCAAATGTCTGTCTCTCACAGTACTTTTGGACATTTCATGATGGAATTAAGAGCTGAAACTTTCAAAACCCTTAAACCCCCATGAGGTAATGCCTAGAAAAATCAAACATCCTTGAAAAGGTCCTGGGTTCGACTCCAGAAGACGATTATATTTTCCCATTAGTTTACACGGGATTTTTGATTTTTCAGAGTGCAAGGTTTTTTTTCTTCATTCATTAAAATACGTAAATATGGACCGATTTTCTTCATTTTTGTGTCATTCAATGGATAAAATTATAAACTATCTTATTCTTGCAAT